>PVJO010000103.1:0-324658 GCA_004026905.1 Hystrix cristata
ATATCTATTACACCTCTTTGTCCTTATTTACAGTTATGGTCTCTTATATCAGAGAAACAATTCGATGTGTGCTCATGAGTGTCCGATTTATTTCACTTAAGAGTATGTTCTCAAGAAACATCCATTTATATATGAATGACTCTAGTTTATCCTTTTTTATGGCAGTGTAGTACTCCATCGTGTAGAAAAACCACATCTTAGGACATCAAAAGGCAGGTTATATAGTTAGCTCACAACATAGGTCATTAAAGTTAGACTTCTTCCTCCAGGAACCTCTGCTCAGAAGGAAGAGCTAATAGACCAAGTGCTAATAAACATTTAGGGAATACCTGCTGACCAATTAAACCCAAAATGGAAAGGCTCCTTCTCAGTGATCATTGCCACACTCACTGCAATAAAGGTGTCAGATAATTAGATTCATCTTTCTAGAATAAAGCAAGTTCCACCTGAACTGTGTGCAGGGGAAGATCACCTAAAAAGAAAAAGTTACTCCTGTGAGCCTATAGAAGACGTGAGATTCTTCTTCAAAAAGCAAGATACCAGTGCTGCTACGAGAAGAGTAGAAATCTGATCTGCTCATATTGGGGCTAATAGTGAAGGTCAATGGTCATTAACTCTTTTCTCATTGTTTCCTGACAGGTTTTTATTTCTTCAACTCAGCCAGTGAGCCACAGCACCCCAAGGTAGATTAGAGGGCACACAATCCCCAAGAGGTAGGCTCTACAGCCCCTTCCAGCCTCAAGAAGCTATGGAAAACAGAGACTTTCCCTCCCTCAACACCCCTTAAAGAATTATGGGGATTTGTGTCTCTCAGGGGGAAATGAGGTAGGAAAATAGATAGTGGCAAAAGCTGTCTGGGGAAGCAGGCATGACCTGTTAATTACAGAATCAAGCAGATGCGACTTCTTGAGAGAATGACCTACACTTGATCTAGAGTAGCTCTCAACACCACCTCTTAGGACCTGGGTGTAGAAATTCTCATGAGTTTTCTCCAGATTGGGACACTACAAAATAAAGGAAGCCAGGAGGAGCTGGTGCAATCATATTTTTCCATGATAGCCCATATCACATCTCTCAGATGTGGTATCTATTTTTATTTTCTTTTTTTACTTTTTCTTTCTTTGGCCCAAACTTGCTCTGCAGAGCTAGTTCCTCTCCCAATCTCTACTTTGCATTCTGAATAAACTTCGTCACTGCTTAAAAAAAGTGGATATTTCCAGAAGTCTAAGCATTATTGCAGAAGTAATATAGGTTGGTGATTTAAAATGAAGGCTCTCAGTTTGAGAAGATGAAAAAATTTATGGAGTGGTGTTGGTTGCACAATATGAATGTTCTTAATGGTATGGAATTATAGAGGCAAAAACTGCTAAAAAGATATATTTTACGTCAATACTTTTTTTTAAAGTCTCAGGAGTATTTGTGGGCTCAAATCTTGCCTCTGATATGAGCCCTTGGGAATTATTAATTTCTATTTGCTTTAGTTTTTATCACCTCAAAATGGGGAGGATAAAGGCACAAAGTAGTGAGGAGTAAATGAATTAATATATGTAGAGTGCTTAAAATAGTGCCTGGCACTGGTGAGTGATGAAAGCTCAACAAATGCTACTGGTGGTGCCTGGTGGCATAATTATTATTATCGCTCTTATTAGGAGGTAAAACAATTTTTTAAAAATGAAGTTCCAAGGTTTTTTTCCTTCCTTTTTTCACGCTTGTGGAGATATTAATAAACAAAATGGTGAAAATGTAGGTAGGAAGAAGCAGGAGGATCACTGTGAGTTTGAGACCTGGGAAGATAAATATCTTGTATAATCAGGTCTGGCATAAAAAAGAATTGCTTATATCAGCTGATCATTTAAATTCCAGTCTTCAAACTAAATTGTGTAACTCCTCCATCACTGGTGAAGATTTTCCTCTACTACTGGTGAAGTTCACAAGTTTGGCCTTGACTTAAGAGTAACTGACTCACTATCTTTAGGCCTACTTGGAATATTGCCATAAATTCTAATATCTAAACATTTGTACTACTTTTTCCAATAGCATCTTTCTAGGTGCACATGTATTGGCTATTTTATAAAGTCCTGCTAACAAATACTAAGGCAAACTATGGTTTCTGAGTCTGGCTCCTAAGGAGCTATTCCCGATCATCTTGAGTGCTTAAGTAAGAATGTTTTTTGCAACCTTCTGTCTTAGACCCACCTTCAATTTTAGAGCCACACAGGTGACTGATAGATCTATATGACTGAGAGGAGATGCTCCACTGATTTTTAAAGTGCTGGCTTTTAGTTAGTGAGAGGTGGTTGCCATCTTTCCCCCCATCTTGGGGTTGCCATTCTAATTTGGTCCGATTTCATTTTCTTGTTTTGGTTTAGGGCACTGGCATACTTTGAAGTTACCTTGCAAGGCCAGGGAAGATTCTTCTCTTAGAAAGTGTATCAGGAGGAAAAGTGTTGGTTTGATGTGGTATAAGGCAGAGGTCCTGTTTTGTTTTTTATTAGTATCTTCTTGTCTGTGACCTGTTGGGACCCAGGAGATGAACACCAGGCAATTGAACAAAGCTTCACCTGTATTTAGGGCTGTTCCCCATTACTGGCATTGAGGCTTGAGCGCTGCCTCGTGTCAGATCAGTGGGAGCATTAGATTCTCAAAGGAGCATGAACCCTACTGTGAACTACATATAAGTGCATGCCTGTAATCCCAGCACTTGGGAGATTGAGGCAGGAGGATCACCATGAGTTTGAGGCCAGTTTAGGCTACATGGTGGGTTCAAGGCCAGCCTGAACTACATAGTGAGATCCTGTCTCAAAGCAAAACAAAACAAAACAAATCCCCCCCAAAGAAGGGTTTACGTTGCCTGTTCTTTATGAGAATCTAATGCCTGATGATCTGAGGTGGACCTGGGGCAGTGGAGAGTGGCTGCAAATACATACTGAAGTTGGCAGAGAGGTTTGACTGCACCGAGTCTATAATAAATCAGCTGGTTGCAGACTCTTATCAAAACCCTATCAGTGATTCTTCTGGTGGCAGAGTTTATAGTGGCAAGTGAGTTGATATACTTAAGTTGTACTGTTGTATCTGGTGGCAATCTTTAAGTGAGAATTGGACACTTAGTCCATGTGTGGCCTGTCTCATTCTAATTACCACTTTGGTCCATACCTCTTTCCTACACTGCACACTTGTCACAGTTTTGGTAAGCTCACAAGTTAACCCTAGTGAAAATAAGTAAAAAAACCAAATTTCATCAGAGAGCTTCTTTGAAAAGGGGGAAAGACCAAATGATGAGACAGCAGACTTTAAGATTGCCAACAAAAAGCTATATTTAAGAGAAAATACCAAAACTTCTACTTAAATCGCAGGTTCATTGCAACAGGTGATTCATATTCTCCAAGCCTACTTTATATAATATGTGGTGACTGGCTATCAGATAGCTGCAGGAAAACAAGCTCAGCCCTCCTATTGATTCTCTATTATGTTGAGTTGTATAATTATTTCTTTATATATCACAATGTAGTAATAATAGAAATAAAGTGCACAATAAATGTAATGTGCTTGAATCATCCCAAACACCCTCGCCCCTGCCCCACCCCCATCTCATCTATGGAAAAACTGTCTTCCACAAAACCAGTGACTGCTGCCAAAAAGGTTGGGGACTGCTGGCATAAAGAATGGAAAAGAAGGCAGCATGGACAATGGGAAACCACCATAGCATAGGTTTCCTCATAGTTCCTGCATGCTACTTTATCCCTTAACCTCCTACCAGATTTTATTTCTAAAATAGCAAATAAAAATGCTTAGTAGCTTCTGTGATAAAGCTAAATCCCCATCTCTTCAGTTTGGCATTGGAGCCTACCCACCACACTTCCCTTTTCCTCAAATCCCTTCAATATGCCTCACAGAGCTGAGGCCACTTGTACCTAGAGGCCAACTTCCTCCCATCTTCCCATTGCCTCTAATCTTCCTATTTCTGAACTCCTCTAGGAGGAACTGTGTGTGCCATTCATTACAGATCTTAGTCATATGGGCCATATATTAAAGTAATGATTTCATATACGTGTGATTTACCTCACTAACCAAACCAGAACTCCCCAGTGTGGAGGCTCATGGGTTGAATTCATCCCACATACATGTTTTGTTTGGCCCACACACTGTTTTTGAAGAATTTGAGTTAGTTGACAGCACTTTTTCAAAAATTTAGAAGATGGCGCATGTGTGCATGCTTACACACACACACAATCTGGATTTCTGCTTTCTTTTGACAACCTGGAAACTCTGACAGTCCTGGGCCAGCATAGCAGGATGGTTTCAATCAGTGGGAGCTGACCCTTTCAGATGTGATGTGTCCTTGTCACTTTGGCACAATCCCAACCACTTCTCTGTTCTATGGCTGGCTCCTTCCTGTTCATGCAGACCTTACAGAAATCCTTGGCTACTATAACTATTTAAACCTGACATCTGGACTACCTAAGCCCTGAGAAGATAAGGCCTTTGTCCTCATCTCCTAGAACCTAGCACAGTGTTATTTATATAATATGTATAGAAAAAAATTCTTCCTGAAAGGCCAAAATCAAAGAAGCAGATGAAAGAAGTGATGGATCAGAAAGAAGAGTATAAAACGAAGCCAAGGGTAAGGATATATGAATGAAGTGGTTTTTACTCTCTCAAAAAAGATGTGAAATGGAGATCTTGCTCTGTTGTAGTTTCAAATGCAAGTGATTTACAGAGCCCTTTAAGGAAGAAGAGAAAAATTAAAAGGGGTATTGCATTCTTAAAACAATAATTTCCCAGAAGCTAGATCACAAAAGAAAGAAAGAAAGAAAAAATACCTTTAGATCATCTAATTTCAAGTATATTTTAATGTGTTAACAGTGAAGTGAGTTCATGTGTTCAACTCTTTTATGCTGTCTGTGTGCTGTTGAAGCTGCTCCTTTGCACTGTGAGTGACATTAGAAGGTCAAGAAGAACAGGAGTCCAGATTGCTAAGCATATCACTTAACAACTACACTTTAAGTTAAATTGCACAGATGACATTTGTGCAGAAGTCATGGTTAAAGTGCATGTTCTAACAGAGGACATTATATAGTTTCCTCCTACTGAAAAACCTCTGCAATTTTACTGTCAGTGCTCCTGGGTTTTGGGATATAAAGTAAACTGAGCTGGTAGTGAGGTACTCAGAAATTTTGAGGAGAAAAAAAATAGAGACAGATTTTACAATTTGTCCACTATAGGGATTTATATTTGACCTGGAAGTTTAAGGAACCAAAGTTGAGCAATGATTTATCTTGAGCTGCTGGGACAGAGAGGTCTCTAATGGGAAGCTTGTGGGCATCCAAAAACAGACATCTGCCTCACTTGACTATTTGGCAAGTTTTCTCGGCTGGCCTGCAGCAGTGACCTCATTCATTTTAAAGAATTACAACTTAAAATCATACTCACTTATAAGCATCTGGGACAGTGTGAAGTCTCATTCCCTAAGTAAAAGCTTATTACAGTTTCTAAAATCCTCAACTCTGGCCTGTGTTGTGCCACAAGAGGCAGTAAGGTATAGTGGGTAACAGCACTGGGCTCTAGGCTCAGACAGTCATGGAGAGCAGGTTTTGTCAATGAATGTGGAACCCTGGGAAAGTCAGACGACTCCCTCAGCCAGTTTCCTCATCAGCAAAAAGGAAATAACAATTACATGTTACCTGGGATTACTCTGAGGTATGACTGGGAGAATGCATGCGGAACACTCAGAACAGCACTGTGCAGAGTCAGTCTCCAATAACTACCTAGTTTCATCTGAGTCTTTCACAGTGTTCAGAAAGATTTAGATGATCAGGTGGGTGAAAGGCCAACATAATCTCTGAGGAATATATAAAAGTTGGCCTGGAATTGTGCTTAATATTGGTAATTCTAAACAAAGATGGTATTAGTGACCCTTTTACTGAGTGAATTTTTTTCCTAGTAGCAGGGATAGGTTATGTTTATACTGCCATGTCCTCTGATCAAATATACATATTTATGACACAGTAGAGCAAGCAGGAGTTGTTCTGCATGAAGCCAGATGTCTCGCAAGAAGTCCAATCCCACAGCACTGGACTCCAACCAACCAAGTTAACTGGTAACAGATAACTAATGGCATGATCCCTACTTGCAGGCCCACAGATGTTTATAGGAACATATCATGAGAATCTGAACAAGACACCGGGCACAAAATGCATTTTAGTGTTACCCAACAACACGTAACATTTCAGAAGTTGGAGAAATTGCAATTACTCTGTCCACTCCAATTTACAAGTTGATTCCATAGTCTAAGAAGTCTGGGATTTTACTGGCCTTCTTCCTTGACGATATAAATGAGTATGTGAAACTGACATGACTACAACAGGAGGAGGAACTCAGAACCACAGATCAAGTCATCCTTCCTTAAAGTTACATCTCACTGCACTCCTGGTTTCCTATAGAAAGACTACATATTTGGAGAACACAGTCATAGAATAGTTGATCTAGAAGGGTCCTTAAAATTATCTAGTCCCTTGGAGGGACACAAAAGCCATGTGGATAAGCAGATGATACAGTTAAATGTTAGCTCTACCAGCACCAGAGCTTCTCTGCTTCCAGCTCCAGAGCTTTCTAGTACAATCTGCCACCCCAAGCCACTCAATTATTGCTTCTCTTATTGAGATATCTTAAGGTTATCAGTCAAATCCTTTGCTCCCCCTCCAATGGTCTGGAGCTGCCACTCAGTGGTATGGTGGTTCAAAGTAATAAGATAATAAGATATTTCTTCACGGTTGCTTATAAACTCAATATTAGCTGAGTTAATTATGATACAATTGTTAATCACAAGCAGAAAAAGCCAGCAAGTGCTAGAAAGTACATTCAGTATCTGATTTATTTATATTAATTATGAATTACTTTTGTAATACTGCCGTTGTTGTAAATGCATAATTAACTTGTAAAAAAAACCTCCAAAAATTTAAAAAGCAGATGTGAGGTCTGAATATTTGACAGTATGTATCAGCTGGAAATTTTGTGAAGAAATTCCATAGCTGAAGGTCAGACTTGGTTCCTAGCCAGGGTCTTGCCACACTCCCAGATGGTAATAATTCTTGATATCTAGTATTTTCGTATTGTAAAATGCACCTAAATGCCTTTCTTTTTCATTCCTTGTCTTTCTCTCTCTCTCCAAGTCTCAGCTTAAAATCTTGTTATACAATAGCTAAGGACCTACGATTAAGGACCTGCAACTCACCTGGCACTTTCATGATCACTTGGGCAGGTATAAATCTTATCTGTGTTCTTTATTTTCAACCAGATCAATCAGTATCTGTTTAAGACTAAGTTAGTGTTTTGCACACAATCTATCCTATCAAAAAATTAGGGAACTGTAGCGATAATCTATGTACTCCTTGGGGATAGTTACAAAAAACCTAATATGCCTCATATTACAGAAGGGTAAAGTAATTTAACATATAATATGAAAGAATGCATACAATATTGAAAACATTCTGAAACGTTAAAGCTAGAATTTTCTTGGGCTATAAAACTATCTTTCTAAGTTATTGGAATAATCTTAAAAATACGCATTTTATCAAGAGTATTTGAGGACTCAAGAACCGAGAAACATGAGATCAAAGCTGAGAACGTGAGATTAAAATGTAAATGTGAAAATAAACATATCAAAATACTGGTTGTTTTTACATCTAGGTGGTGCAATTTCTATATTGTTGCATTTTTACATATTTTCTATATTTTCTCCAATGAACATGTTACTCATATTTAGGAAAGAGCTCTAATATACTTTAAAACAATTGTGAAGACAGGGACTTTGGAATTTATATATGTGATGAGGGATAGATTACTTTTTTCTAGAATCAGATCGTAAATATCATAACATATTATATTTTATGAATTCCTGAGAAGAGTATGTGGATATCTGGATCATACAGTGACCATGATTTCCTACGGACTGGAGAGATTGGGTATGCTAATAGCGTAGTGGGTAATGGAGAACTAATTTAACGATGTTAAAGGTACTGAGGAAAGCTAGAGAGGTGTTGTTCAGGATTCTGAGGTCAATGCTTGAGATCACAGTTCTCTAGTAAAACCCTATGGGTACTGGAAGAAATGGAAAAAAACAGGACAAAGAGATCCGAGAGACTGCTTTTTGATAAGGACTTGTCAGGAATGTTCTGAGGGCCAAGACCACAAGGATACTGGGAAGAATCGGAGGCAGGAAACTTTCAGAAAGACAGTTTAGCCTGAAGTTAAAATATGGCAGGCCAAGGGGGTAAAGGACAAAACACAGAAGCAAAAAGGGCCAAAAGAGACTCCAAAGGCTAGAAAAGAGCATTCAAAAGTTTCTCAAAAGGCTTGTGCTGTGATAAATTAAATCCAAGTTTAACAAAGTCACAGAAGACTGCCTTTGAAATTTACTCAAGTTATTTTTAATTCTTGAATTCGAACTCTTAACACCAGAGACAGAGAATGAAAGAGGGTAAGGTAATGGAACCCAGAGGCCCTGTGATTAAAAGTACTTATCTCATCCTTGGACTTGAGGGTATTGGTGGAAATCATCAAAAGACAGTGCAAACCATAGGGAAGGGAAATCAGTGATGTGCCCTCCTTTGCCCAACTATGTTCAGTATGTTTTTTCTGAGTCACACTAAACTAAGTCCTAGGACAAGGGGAACATGTCAACGGGGGCCAGGCATATAACAAACGAAGGAAATGGTTCAGACACAGTTAAAAAAAGAGCACATGCTCTGTCTAATAGGACTGCCACTTTGCAACTCTGCACTTGATCTTAGCCAACAACTCTGGCCAGCTGCAGGAATGTGGGTCTATGGTTGCCAGATCTTCTGAGTTTTTAAAAAATACCAGATATATGGATTCCTTTGTGAATTACTTTATTATTAACAAGTAATTCAGTTTCTTTTAAAAAAAAATCATGCCAGTCAAAGAAAACACATCTGGGTGGCATATGGTACTCGGGCTAGTTTATGACACTTGTCCTGAACCCTCTTCTCAGTACGATTGCAACATTGGGAGATCTACGTATCACTATGTATTATCTTATAAGTATGAAAATGTTTGGCCTTTGGACATCCTTTGGAATACTAGGGAAGCTTAAGTGGCAAATGAATCTGCGATAGTATAGCTCTTTACAACTAGTGTGTTGGGGAAAATATTGCACACAGTTAAGTAATCCTAATATCCTGATGTTCAAAGAACAAAGTACAGAGTTTGAGAATTTAAGTGTGGGCCAGAGTCAATGCTTGAAAACAATTGGATGCAATTTACTTTTATTCTAGTAGGAAGTTGCATATGAACACTGGAGAACAAAATGTAGCCCCAAGGGACAATTTTATAACATGACACATATTTAGCAAGTGCTTTATGGCAGTGAGCAAAGAATTGATTAGTTACAGTTTTTGTAGCTTTGGAAAACTTTCCAGGTAAGAAAGATATTAACAGTGGAAAAAAAAAAAAGTCCATGACCCACTTTGATGAAGGGCTCAAAAGTGCTCAAGTATAGACCTTTAAATACTTGGTGAAGTATGATAGCATGCCAAGATTCTTACTATTTATGCCAGGTTGATTATCCTCCTGTCTTAGCTACTTTTTTTCATTGCTGAGACAAAATGCCCAACACCCAGTTAGAGGAGGAAAGATTTATTGTAGCTCAGAGTTTGTAGAAGTTTCAGTTCATAATCAGCTGGCTCTAAGGCAGTGTGGCATGGTAGAAGGGCATCACAGAGGAGAAACAGTTCATGGCAGGCAGAAGGCAGCAAGGCAGTGAGGTAGCAAGCAGCAAGTGACAGCAGCAGCCCTCTTTCTGTCCCTTATAGTCTATCCAAGCTGTCTGTCCTTAGGGCAGGCAGCACTCAGATTCAGGGAGAGGAAGCCTTAATCCTTCCATCACACCATCAATCCCAGCATCACATCCTTATCGCATCATACACACCCTAGATCCAGCCACCTATGAAAAGCCCCACCTACAACCACAAGAGGCTTTGGCAGTACATCTAAAGACAAACCATAATACCCCCACACCTGATTTATGCATGAGACACCAATAAATGTGACTTTATTTTGAAATAGGGTGTTTGTGATCAAGTTAAAATGAGGTCATAATTGGATTAGGGTGGGTCCCAATCCAATGAATGGTGTTCCTATAAGGAGAGGCAATTTTGGACAGAGACACATACTAAGGGAAAACAACTACCTAAAGACAAAGATTTTGGAGTTACTCTGTCATAAACAAAGGAATGTTGATTGGTGACATCCATCAGAAGCTATGTAAGGAAAGGAAGTATGTTTCCTTGGAGTCTTTGGAGGAGGCATAGCCCTACTGATATTTTGACTTCAAACTTCTGGCTTCCAGAACTGTGGGAGAAGATTTCTGTGGTAATAGGGCACCTAGTTTATGACAACTTGTTAGAGAGGCCCTAGGAAACTGTCTTTTTAAGCCACTTGTGGGATACAGAGCTTGGTATGGTGAATTATAGAATGACTTACAATTATGCCCTCAAATGGACAATTTAGGGTAGAGGAGATGAAGAACAAGAAGCACTCTGGCAATAAAACAACGAACACTCTTGTTTGGGAGAGAGTGGAACTGGGGAATGCTTTGTTTTGAATATGTCCCTCAAAGTTTATGTGTTGGAATTTTAATTCCCAGCACAACAGCATTGGGAGGTAGCTGCCCAACAAACAGGTGATTACCTCACAGGACTCTGCTGTCAGGAATAGATTAATGTCTCTTTCTTGCTCTTGATCATCTGCCTTTTGACATGGGATGACACAGCAAGATGGCTCTTACTAGAATTCTGATCTTAAAACTTCCCAGCCTCCAGCATTGTAAGAAATACATTTTTGTCCTTTATAAAAGTTACACAGTCTCTGATATTCTGACATGGAAGCATAAAATGGACTAAGGCAAGGAATAATGCCTGGTAACCAAATGTACAGCAGGATACCTTTAGTGGTGTTATACATAGCATTTCTTCAAGGGTTGAAGTAAATTTCATTTTATTTAGGGGAAATTACAATTACAAGTTTTTCACATTTCAATTTTCCTACCCTTGCCCAACTTAGTTTTCTTTTTTTGAGAAAAAGCAAACCTCAGAGAGTAACTACAAGGCATTTACGATCTTTACATATCCAAAGAACAAGATCACTATGGACTTACTTATTTATGACTTTGTTTCGTGCCACATGCAGAAAAATTTTCTTACACAATGTATCTCAACAGGTTTACCTGATTGTTGGAAGGTAGATGTCTTCTATTTTGCTTTTGTAAAATTTTAAAATATAATTGAAAAAATACACTCAGTTATAGCAGGACACACACCCACACCCCACTGCTACCATCACTACCATCAAGACATTGGAACAACAGCCCTATCTCCTGCAACTGTGGAGCACAGAAGTGAATCTTTCTTAAGTGTGCCACTCACTAGGAAGGGTATTGCTCTGCACGAGTCTTTGATCAACTTCAGGACTGTGCATTTTTATTTATATAAAACTCCAATAGATTACATTACACAGCACATTTGTGTCACAGTCAATAACACATCAAGAAAAGCTTGAATGAATCTGCTCATTACAAGTGTGTTTCATGATATCTTGGTCAGCTCTGAGACACATAAACTCTCAAGACCACAAATTATGACTGCTGGTAGTCAAAATAACATGTGATAACACATATGTTATGATAATATTATAGATCATGTAAAGACGAAATGGCAATTATGTTTCCTGTTTAATATAGTTGGTATTTATTATTTATAATATATGCACAAATACATAGACTACATTATTTAATATTATGACTATATAATGGAAAATAATGGATATATGAAAAATACTTTATTAATAAATATAGAAAACATTACATTATTTTATATAACTATATATAATAGACATTTTAGGAATATTAGCCATTAGTTTTTATTAGTCATTCAATTCTTTTAAGCTTCTGGATTACTCTAGTTGCATAGTACATGCTGAGGTATCAAAATGAATTTTTAAAAACAAGCATCATAACTGAACAAAATTAAGATGCTCGGGTACCTGTTATCCATTCAAAGTTTTTATATCCATTGTTTTGAGTTACTGAAAAGTTTCACTGATCTCATATATGATATTCATAATAAGTATATATTACCCATCTGATGATTTTAAAATAAATTTATACTAATAAAATATCACTTCTATGTGTTTTCTCTATTGAGGGTGGGCATTAGACTGTATACAAGAAGAGATTTTGCATATAAAACAAGTAGAAACACCAAATTCGATGGAAGGTATTACAGAGTTTTCTTTGCACCCAAATCTGACCCTAAAGACTCTTAGAAAGAGTCATGTCTCTGCTCCCAATGCTGTCTCATGGAGGCATTTTCCAGAGTGACAATTTGTTAAAAAATGGAGGAATTAACAGTGACTTCTCTAGAAAGAAAAATCATGAAAATGTCTAGGATTTAATTTGGATCTTACATAAAGATAAACATTCCATCTTGCATTAAAACATGTTTAAAATAATTTTAAGAGACTTTACATTTTTAAACTGAGCATTTCACACCAATCTAAGAAGTTACATTTTTCTTTCATATTGCCCAAGTTCTCTGTCAAAGCAAATTCCCTACATACCAGAAGGTGCTCAAGAAAGTTAGATGAGTAAACAAATAAAAAGTCATTTGTCCCTTAATAATGCCCTATGATATCCTTAATAAACTCTTCCCACAGGTTGAGTCTGGGTGATTAAAAAGTCTTGCTCCTTTTCACTTACACTACTACAAAGTGTAGAGCTAAATTTGTGACTTACTTATAATAACAATAGAGGGCCACATATATGTCGGTCTTCCAATACTATCTTCAACTTTATATTCCAATCACCCTGATTACCTCAACTACTTTATTCTACTGTCTTGCATATATTTTAGAACTGAGGTATAAATAGGTTACTAAAAAGAAGAGATCCTCTTAAAAATATGACAGATTAGTACTTTATTAATCTCCCCTACAACACTGAGTGATTGTTTTAAAAACCTCCTCCCAACTTAACCTTTCCCACTTTGATAAGTTCTGGAAACCCTAAGATTTCATAGGAAAGCTAGAAAAGCAATAGTCTTGATGAGTTTTTGGTGGTTGTGCTTGAATCTCAAAAGAAATGATATACTAAATGAAAGAAGAAAATAGTCTGTTTGCCATCATTATTTACACTTGCCCCAAATTTTTCTATAAGGTAGTGAAGCCATGTTTTCAAAGGCATAATCTTGAATACTAAGGTAAAAGTATAGAACAACAAGAAAAACAACAACAACAACAAAAAAAACAAAGCAAAGAAAAACCTATCAATATCAGAGGCAAATTTCTACAGTTCTTTCCACTTAGGTTTAGATATCAACTTTGGTTTTTTTCATAAAAATTAATGTCTTCTCTGTCTCTCTCTCCCTTTCTCTCTCTCTCTCTCTCTCTCTCTGTGCTATGGACTTCTATTCCTTTTAAAATGTAATCCATTTAAGTTTGAAAATAGACCATTGTGTATGTGGCAACTTTCATTCCATGACACAAACAAAAGCGCTTTTCAACAATTGTCCAAGTCCATATTTAAGCAATTAAGTCTAGACCATCATGTCAGGCTTTATACAATTCTGCACAACAGACTTGGTTTAAGGAGTAAAATGCAATTTAAAAAGCTGAAAGTAAATTTAACTAGGAGAAAAACCTGGGGCTTCAGCGGGGGTGTCGACAGAGCGGAAGTATTCTTGATTTGGGTTTTTTCTCTCCTCTTTACGTGACAGTCCAAAAAACTGGCATAAGAATCACCTGGCACCTCCACTACCACGTACAGTTTGCTCTCACCCCATAAGAACATGTGTCACAATAACTTTGCATCCACACATAAAGCTTTGGGGTAGGCTTAACTGAAACGGAGAAGCTGTGTTGGCAGCCTGCCTCGGTTAGCTACAGCTGCAGGGGAGAGCCGGCTCTACCCTTTCCTTCTCCCATTCTCCATCCACCTGAACAAAACCCTTCAGGCAGCAAAGTCCCTAAGGCTTGGAGGGTTAGAATTGAGGGGGTTCAGGGACTAAAGGGATGAACCAGTGAGCTATCTTTACTCCACCACTCATTTTCCTAGTATGGTAGAGACAATAGAAGGTATATGGTCTGGCCTGGTCTCTCTCCTTCCCTGAGGGTAGATCAACAGTACATGGATCATCCATTCGTGGGCAGGACAGGGCAAGAATGTAGAAGATGATGCAACCATAGATCCAGGTTTGCTTGAGTCCCTTATTACATGTGATCTTTTCATTCTCAAAAGTTACGGCCTGGTGTTGCTTAGGAAACTATATTTACATTATAGGGGGCAGAATTCTTTCATTAGTCTGCTCTGCTCACTACTAAAAATTTTGTAGATCCAAGGTAGGCATCACTCTCAGCAACTCAGGAGGCTGAGGCAGGAGGATCACAAGTTTGAACAACTTAGCAAGAACCTGTCTCAAAATAAAAAAGGGCATGGGATGTAGCTTAGTGGTAGAGTGCCCATGGGCTCAGTCCCTAGTACCCTACTCCTACCCACACACAAAAGGAAAGAAAAAGAAAATTGAAATCTACCTTTGCCCACTAAATGCCAGCAGTGTATACCCACCCTACCATTTTTCACCTACCCTTTCACGTTGACAATCAATAATACCCTCCCTCTTTTCAAGTGCCTTCTGTGGAGAGAAGTACATGTCCTGATGCAGAGCCACTGAATGTTCTGTTAGAAATGAGGAAGCTGAGGGTAAGAGATGAAACAATTTTATTCAGGCCATAGCTAGAACGTGGCTGAGGCATTGTTTTTTTACTACAGTCTCTTTCCAGAAGGACAAAACTCTACTGCCTTACAACAGACACCTGCAAGTGAATCACTGTTTGTACAGGCACAAATTGCAAGGGAAGAATTTACACGTGGTGAAACTAGTGCTTTATTTGTGACCACTTAATTGTTTAGTTAGTAGCTTTATAAACCTTGCTGTTTTCTGAGATTATTAATAATAATGACACTTTAAAGGAAGATCTGTTACCTTAGATTTTAAATACATAAAATTTGGAGTTAAATTATAAGTTTTTCAGAAAGAGAGAGAAGAATTGTCATTAGTCTTTTTTTTTTTTTTTTGCTTGTTTTGTTTTGTTTGTTTGAGACAGCGTCTCGTTATGCATTGCAGGCTGGTCTTGAACTCTTGGAGATCCTCTCCCCTCAGCCTCCCAAGTGCTGGGATTATAGGTGTGTACCACCACACCTTGCCAGTTTTTAAATAAATGAAGTTTAAGAGGGATTAACAACAATAGAGCTAATAAACATATTGTACATGCACCTTCTTCAAGTAATTCAAGAAGTTTTTTTCTTCTAAAAATGTTTAAAGACAGTATTTTCAAGGAAGCCAATAACAACAGTTTACTTCCTATGTTTCTTACTAGTTTCACTTCCTTAATAGATTTTAGTCCTAAAAGTAATCCTGAGGTAGACAGAGAAAATAATCATTATTCCCATTTTACTGTCAAGAGAATTGAGGTTAAAAAAATTTAGTTAAAAGCACTGCTCACAGTCAACTATTGTACTCACTTAAATAACAGCCTCTTCTCCAGCATTTTGGAGGAAGTGTTTTTTTCCTCCACTCATTACTCATGGTCATCTCCTCTATCAACAACAGCCCTGAACCATGGAAAATGGCGAGACTGGGTTCCTCATATACTCCCTACTCACGGAACATTCTCTATGGGTCAGGCCCTGGCTGAGGCACTGAGAACGCAAAGGCTAACCAGACCTGGCCTGACATTTGTAGGGTTCAGAAATGTCTTGGGAGCATTTTTAGTAGTGTTCCTCATTCTTCCAGTGTTATCTAATTCTACTTCTGAGAGCAGAGATGACTGACTGTGGTTGGCTGACTGTGACCAGGCCAACAAATTTTCCTGTAACGCCAAAGTGACTTTACTCTTCCTGACCCTGCTTCCTGCAAAATAACTAATTGTAACAAAACCCCCAAACTTTGGAGGTATACAAGGAATTCTAGATTTACAAGTCTTTGTGCATATAAGCTCTACAAATAAAAAACTATGGTGCACCACTTGGATGGACTACTACTGATAAATTCCCAAAAGACTGATATTTATTTGTTTTCAGTGACATCTTTGATAACTGGATGACAAATGATCAGATGCTTTTACGTACACTGTCAAAGGGAAAAAGATTCCTTATTTTCCTGTTTAGATACATCTGAAGCAGAAGGAGGAGTGAACTGGCTAGAATTAGGACATTACATAACATTAAATGAGTGACTAGGCTCTAAAAGCTGGATTATCTGCTCTGAGCAGTTTCAAGTACTCTAGAGATTAGATAGTGTTGTCAGGGTCTTGGTAGATTCTATTGGCCTGTTACTTGAATACTGATAGCTGTACAGCCCCTGTGGAAAAACCAAGCTGTCATCATGTTACAGTAACTTACTATCATCCTCTCTCCATTCTCTGTCCTTAAATAAATAAATAAAGCAAGCAAGTATGTAGCAAGTGGGTTTCTATTTTTCTACCAAGAAGGCAGACATGACAGTTTTTTCTCTCATCCACTCCAGCTCCACCTCCTCCCTCCCCTAGTGACCTCATTCCTGCGCAGAAGAGACACCAGCTGCAGGGAGGGTCAGCCTCCACCAAGTGGGTTCACCATTTCTAATGCCAAGAAGCTCAGACAGCCTTGCACATGTGCAACGTGTTACAGCTCTGTGGTCTCCCTCTGTTCCAACAAAGCTGCTGTCTGGAAATGTAAGGGCTTTGCCTTCCTAAAAATAATATTACAAAAGAACATTTAGATATTTCTTAACAAATCAATTAGTTACTGCAGCAGCAAAGAGAGTTCACCAAGATGATGAACCCGGTGGTAGCCTCACAAGTGAGTCAGGTCTAACTGCTCAATTTAATGAAAACAAAGAACCTTGATTTTTCAGGGGGAGGATTACAGGAGGTTATTTGCCAGGAGAGCTGCATGGAAAATGAATATTAGAAAAACATTTTTTTCTAATGCTGGCACAATGAAAACTAATGTTTTATCTCTTCTTTGGTTCTTTGGTTTCTTCTTGTTGCTATTACATTTGAAATATTTCTTTAGAGATTTATTTAAAAATTAAAGATTAATTAAATTTTAAAGATTAAAGATCAATTTTCTTTGTTTTGGCTATTGGGGTATAAATTCAAACAGGGCAAAGCTCATGTCCATCTTGTAAACAACTGTATCCATTGTGCCTAGCACAATGCCTAGCACATGGAAGATGTTCAATCTGTATTTGTTAAGCAACAGATGAAGCAAGACATTTGCTTTAGGTCACAGGACTTGAACAGAAAAATCTCCTAAGTTTTATTCTTAAAACACATTCCCTTTTAAAATCTTGCAAAGCAGAAAGAGTTCTTTATAAATTAAACAGCAATCAGTTTCAGGGAGCTACATTTCTAAAGTCTGAAGATCCATACTGAACCAAATAGAGATGGTAGAAAGAGACGGTGACTGAAAGTATGGTGAGACAGAGGAGGAACCTGTCTCCTGTAGCACAAGCAACAAACACCTACTGGCCTACACCAGTAGTCAAATATTAGATAAGTGTATGGATGGGAGAAAGGAGATCTTAGAGATTGTTGAGCTCTGATAAGCCTAAACAAAATGAGATTCAAGAACCAAGGAAACGAATATTTAATATGGTTGAAAAGAACAAAAGCAGAGAGATTTTGGAAACACAAGAGTTTTCAAAAGGTAAGAAAACTTACTGGATGCAATTTTTTATGTATGTTTATCTCCTCTCTTTTCCTTCCTTAAGTCCATGTGATAGGGAGTGGGGAGGACGGATAAGGAACAGGGCAAAGAAGTGTCTATTGGAAATGCCTGAGAAAAGCTTCTGTAAGCTGTGAGGATGGGGGTTAGTTATTTTCAATTTGAGACCCAGGATGCATGCTTCCATCATAACAATTCTAAAAACTTTTCTACTGGTGACCTGTCACTGATCTTCATATGGAGGTGTGGCAATACAAGCAAAGAGGGGTCTGACCAGCACAGGTTATATCAGGCCCTTATCTTCCTTATTCTATTCACACAGTCAAATTTTTGCTATTAAAGTGCAGGATGGCTTAGTTCCTCTCCTTCGCCCCACTTTCTTTCTCTTTCTTTTCCTCTTTCCTTCTTTCTTTCTTTCTTTTTTTCTTTCTTTCTTCTGTCTGTTCCAGGTTTTCACAAGAAACACTCAATTATTAGGAACTTTAAAAAGTTTATTTCTCATGCTGAAATCCCTTTGTGTGGATGAAATGGTAATAGCAACTGGGTTTCAGCTATTTGGCAAAAGGGAAAAAAACCCACAATTTCTTCTTTATCTTTCTCTCATGTTCTCCATAAAAGGCAATAAAAATCTTCAGTTAACTTAGCATCATCCAACATGGTTAGAATTGGTCTAATTACATGCTCTGAATAATAGTGTCTGAACTGTACATGAATTAGCAATTTCCAAAGAATTAAAATAAAGTACACTTAATAGTAAAGTGATACAGAACCTTAACTTTTTTGGTGAGTTAGAAAGTACACAAGGATCTTGCAGCATTCTGAGTTACAGCTCTGAATATTTTACTGCATAATGGTGCTTACTGGTTGGCTAAAGAAACATTAGATAACAGAATTCACCGTATCTATTACTGGCTAGAACCAACTATATTTGTTACTGGCTTTTTTTTTTTTTTACATTAGAATACAAAAAAAAGTTTCACATTGAGTGTGATGTTAATGGTACTAAATCCCATGATCAGATAGTTCTGTTTGCAAGACAAATGTTAGGAATTTGTGGGTTTTTAAAAATAATTTCAGTGGCTATTTTTTCCTTTAGTGTAATAATTTTTGACTTTTTGGCTCTTTTAATATGTACTAATGGCTGTGTTGAAATTTTGTTAATCTGACAATATTTTAGGAAAGGACCAAGTTTTGTTTTTTTTTTTTTTTTTTCCTTTTTCCTTTTTGTGCTGGGGATTGAACTCAGGGCCTTGTGCTTGCAAGGCAAGCAGTCTAATCACTGAGCTAAATCTCCAGCCCAGGACCAAGATCTTGACCTTAGAAAAATAAAGACAAAAGGCTGTGAGGAATCTACTACGAATGAAGAGAAGTAACACAGCTCATACCATACATAAGAGAGGAAGGAAAGGCAAGGGCTCCTGCCTTCTTAGTGTATCTTTCAGCTGTTATTATTTTTTAAAGTGACATTGTAGTTAGGGTGAGCATGTATTGTGCTTTCATCTTGAAAGAAAAAAAAAGTGGAGAGAAATCAAGGCACAGAGTGAGTTACTCTTCCCTCTGAATATTACAGTTTAAAAGATTCTTAGTAGATTTAAAACTAATAGCCCCTATTCCTTTTTACCCATAGGTGTATTGTGTGCACCCATCCCCCTACCCCAAACCAAATGCATACAACTAATTATATTTTCTTGGTAAAGCAACTGTTGATTAATGAATCATCTTTCCTGTAATTTTTATTTTTTGTAGCTTTAGTTTGGCTAGGCTCCCTGGCATTCCTGTTGAGGCATGTAATGGAAAATTTGACCTCACACTTTTTGCTTTTTTGTAACATCACAAAACATTGATATAACAAGGTTACAAAAAAGTAGCTTGGTGATGAAGGGATACACAGAAAGAAAAAGCTTGTTCTAAAAAGGAACAAAGATACTCTAAATCAATTGGAAAGTAAATATTCAGCTTTATAGACATGAAGTTACATTTATCTTCAAGAATAGTTCATTTGTTACAATTTAGGATGTCACAGTGTTTCCATTATAATTCTACTTTTCTAAAAACTGTAAACTAGCCATGAAAAGCCACTCTCAAAATTAACTTGGAACACAGGCAAACCATTTTGTAGATCCTATAACATGTTTCAAAATGTGAATTGGGGTGGGGCAGGCAGAAGAAGGTATCAGGAAGTGATTTCTTGCATTTAGCTGTATCTGAGGTGAAATAAGACTTTGGCAATCACCCTTCTGTGATCACATCCAACTGTCTAAGGAAAATGTAACCAGTCCTACAGAGTCAACACTGGTAAGTGAAGCTCGGGATTTGGCTGTAGAAATATGCTTCAGGACAGGTCCTTCAGCAAAAATTCATAGCATAAGAAATGAATTCATTATTTCAGTGGTTAGAGTATTTGTCTCACAAGCACAAGACCCTGAGTTCAATCCCCAGCACCAGAAAAACAAAAACAACAAAAAACAACAAATAATTCATAATGGAAACTTTTTTCTTTTTAAAATAAGACTGGGGGCTGGGGATTTAGCTCAGTGATTAGAGTGCTTGCCTTGCAAGCACAAGGGCCTGAGTTCGATCCCTGGCACCACCAAAAAAAAAAAAAAAAAGACTGTATTCCCTTCCCTAAGGCAAAGAAATAATTCCTTCAAGTGCATAATTGAGACTTGACATCTATGCAGCCTCAAAAATTCCTCTCTGCAGCCTAATGATCCTATAACCCGAGAAAATATCAACTTGGCTATGATAGGCAGAGTTCCACATGGCCCCAGCACCATCCTCTGAAAATGTTCTTGATATAGGAAATCCTATTCAGCCTATAAAAGACATCCAAATGAGGTGTTTCATGGGAGCAACACTAGCCTGTGTGTGTACTGTCAACCAGGACAGTCCCCACGACTGTCAGAATGCATATGTAAGAAAGCGTTCACTTTATTAATCATTTTAGAAGTGCTGAAAAAGGGATGGGGAACAACGGATGCAGAAAAGGCTGTACAAATCACTGTTTAGTTACTCAGGATGCTGGAAAAAAATGTGCAGATGTTCCTTGATGCTAAACTGTTTTCCCAAACTACTGCCACATCTGTGTACTTTTTCATATTAAAATGAATGCTATTAATTAGAACTACACAAATGACCTCAGGGGAGAAAGCTTTAGTATACTGTTTATAGGATAGGTAAGTTGTGTTTATTTGTATAATTAATGCTTTTTTTTAAAAAGACAGTTAAATGGGAGAACCATGAAATATGGAAATAAGCCATAAAGATTTCTCTTTGTTTACTTTTATGTTGTGATAATGGATGATTACCTGTTCCAGAGAATGTCATAGGTTCTTAATTCTCACTGACTTTGGTGGGAGCAAGAAGAAAAAAGAATATTAAGATGGTCTGCGGTGATTCTATTTATCAAACATAAAATGCAGGAGGACTGATAAAATTGTTAACTACAGAAAATCATCTGGGGAAAAATTAACACATGCCATTTATATTTCATTTAAAGAAAGTAGTGAGATCTTGACTTAGAAATGAATTGGTGATACATTAAAATACTAACTCCAGGGAAAATGCTTTCCTAGATCCTGATGGATTACTAAAGACTTCCTAGATTTTATTTAGTTTCTAGCTTTCCTGAGATACTTCCAGTGTTCCACATATTATAAGAAGACTAAATCTTTTTTGTTTGTTTGTTTGTTTTTTGAGATGGGGTTTCCCTATGTAGTTCAGGCTGGCCTTGAACTCACTATGAGGCCCAGGCTGGCCATGAACTTGCAGCGATCCTCCTGTCTCAGCCTCCTAAGTGCTGAGATTACAGGCATGGGCCACCATACCCGGCTCCAAGACTAAATCTTATACCAACTAATTTGAGATAAATTTTATTCTTCTATTTCCCATGGGGTATTGAAATGAATTGATATTTTGGTAGAACTCCACTATGAGCTTCTCATGTTTTAGCTCTTTAATAGTCTAGTATGTATTGGTTCATAGGCTAAACCCCTGTGACCAAAGACATGTAAAAAAGTTGATCATTTTTTTTTAAGGTCGGTTAATAAGTAAATTACATTAACTGAATTAAACAAGATGCATAACGGTTTTCAAAATTTCAGCCAAAGTAAGAAGAACATCTTTGTGTTTCATGAACTATCATTTTAGGACAGTAATTTCCACGGCAACAAAACATTGGTGAAAGTTCAATTTCTTATTTCTTTCTACAGCATTAAATTTAAGAGTTTTAAAAAGAATCTATTAATGCTTAAATTAATGCAACTGTGTCCTGACATGGAGTTCTCATTTCCTTAGGCAAATAATTTTGTGTATATCTTTTCAAATATATTTTACACATATACTGACGAAAATGTATATTTATTCTTTTCCCTTTTATTTTATTCAAATTGAAGCATATGACGTACACACTGCTGAGCATTTAGGACTTAACAACTCACCTGGGGGTTCTTTCCATATTAGTACATAAAGAACTATCCAGTTTGCTTATAGAATATAGTATTCCATAAGAAGAAGGAGATCTCTTAAACCTGGTTTCATGTGGCTAAACAGCTATTCAGGTAACTGTGAGAAAGAAGTCAGAGTACAGCTTCACTTCTTCAAATCTTATTCTGTATTCTGGGTCAAATTCTCATCGCCATCATTTCCCTCAAAAACACTTAGGCAGACACCTATACACAGACTTATCCAATAAGCTTTCCAAAGCCAGCCACATTGTTAAGATGAAGATAAAATACAGATATTGTTAAGATGAAGATAAAACAAATGTAGGCATGTCTCAATTCATGTGGGGATCTAAGGAACTATTTCTATGCTTATTATATATGTATTCATTTTATAATTTGAACATGAAAATTGATAAAAGAATTCTGTAGCCATTTTGTAGGGGGACATTTTTGTATTACTCAGTTTATTTTAAGGTGTGACTTTCAGATTTCTATATGTTGAGCAGTAAAGCAAAGATAACTGGAAATGTGCATGTGTTTGTTTGCTTTGTTTTAATCTTTAATGTTTTTTATTTTCAAGTAACTTTAAATTTCAGAAAAGTTGCAAGGATAGCACACAATTCTCTCTTGTTCTTCACCCACATTTACCAATCAGTAAAATGTTGCCACTACTGCATTTTATTTTCTTCCTACATTATGTACATTATTATTTGTTTTCCTAAACTATTTGAGTAAATTGCAGACACCATGGCAGCCTCTAAAATATTTTGACATTTATTCCCTAAGAACAAAGACCATCACTGACTGATTTGACTCTGTCCTCAGGAATTCACTCACTAAGAAATCAGCGCCCAGTGTACAGTTCAGAGATAATTAGCTTATCAAGAGACATTAATGTTTTCCCTAAGGACTGGACTAATCCTTGAGGAACTGGATTAGTTACCATGGAAAGTGGGCTGTTATAAAGCAAGGATGTGCCCCCAACCCCTAGCGTTCTTTCCCACATTTTGCTTCCCCTTCTGCTTTTCTGCCATGTCATGACGCATGAGATCCTCACCAGATGCTGCTGCCTGCTCTTGGACTCTTAGCCTCTAGTAGTGAGAACTAAATAACCTATTTTTCTTTATAAATTACTCAGTATTATGTATTCTGTTATAGAAACAAAAACTGGACTGACACACTGAAAATCAGAAAACTTACATAGACACAATATTAGTATTTAATCCATCCAGTTCATTTAAATTTTACCAAATATCCAAATTTTTTTTTGCAATTTCTTTTTTCCTAATCTAGGATCCAATCTAGAATCACACATACATACATTTCATATTTCTTTGGTTCCTCTAATCTGAGATGGCTCTTCAGCTTTTTGTGTTTTAGGGTGCAGACATTTTTGGAGTACCTTCATTTCTGAACTGTCTGATATTTCCATAATATTAAGTTAATTGCACTTTTTGGGGGAGGAGTAGTGAAGAAGTGATGTGTATTTCTAAGTGCATAACATGAAGAAGCACATGAGGCCAATTTGTTCTATTACTAGTAGTCGTAACTAGAATTATTTATTTAAGATGTTACTGTCCGGCTTCTGCACTCCAAAGCTACAAATTCTTTTTCTTTCTTTTTTTAATTTTATGAAACAATAAAACAAAATTTCCTAACAAGATAAGAGAATAACAATACTTATTATACTGTTTACTATTTATGTTAATAGTATGTAATTTGTGGAGAGATTCTTTAAGATATGTAAATATTCTACTTTTTAAAAAATAGTATCTCCTTACTAGTTTGGTACTAGTTTTTATATTTCTTTTCCAAATCATGTAATTACGATGGTTGCAAAATGGTGAATTTCTAATCTACCATTTCTTCTACATTTGTTAGTGGGCATTCTATAAAGAGCTTTTCCTTTTTACACATATAATATCTATGACGTTATCACTGGATTCTTATTTTACTCAATGAGCTAAATTCCATTATTATAATTAACTATTTTGATGCTCAAGTTCTGCCAGACTTGGTCAATGAGTCCTTTCAAGATAATCCCATGTCTGGGATTACGTGAAATTACATGTCTGGGATTTGCTCTCAAAGAATCCAGTGACAGGTTAAAAAATACAGATGTAACAAAAGTGGCCAGGAATTGATGGCTGCTATAACTAGTAGGAGGCACACTAGTGTCCTTTTCCTATATTTGAAATTTTCCATAATAAAATAAATTTAATGGTAATTAAGAACTACTCACTCAACTGAATGACAAAAGGTTATGCCTTTTCTGTGGCTCAATTTCTTTGTAAGTTTGGTGGCATGATGAAATGTCACGGTATTTGGATTATTAGGAACCAGAACACAGTATAAGGTCCATACCTCATCATTTAAAATAACTCAAGAAAAAAAAATGTTTATAGCATATTCATTGACTTATGAATTTAATTTTTTTCAATACTTTTGGTCAAAGTGACTTGAAAATTTTTATGCTTTCACCATCAAATCACTAGTATAGTCATCCCACAAAGCACAATGACAAACTTGAAAAACAATTTGAACAATCATTTTGCATACATTTTTCAAAGATTTTTTTTTTTTGTGGTGGCGGGAATCGAACTCAGGGCTTTGAGCTTGCTTAGCAAGCACTCTAACTGCTGAGCTAAATCCCCAGCCCCCATTTTGCATACATTTTTATGACATCAGGTTCACCCCTTAAAAATAAAACACAGTAAGTAGGACCTTAAGGTATCAGGAGAGTATAAAACTGAAATGTTTTATACCCTTCTTTGGGGAAAAATGCACACACATACACACACACACACTCACATGCACACACAAATTCATACAGTATTCATTGATGAGAGGAGACATTCTCTGGAGAATGCATACTTAACAGAAAGTCTTTGCTTTTTTTTTTTTAATAAAGCCTGTTTCTCTTTTGCATTATGAAAACTGACACTAATATTCTTTATCAACAATATTTCAAGAAAGTCTATTTTGAATTATGAGTGTTTCCCCATCCTAAATCTAAGTTCACTGTTGTACCTAAATAGGAGACATTTTCTGTCAAATTTTAAAAAATATGTGTCTGCTTAGTTTCACCGATAAGGAAACATGCTTAAGTGACCAAAAGCAGTTGATTCAGATGGGATTTGAAGTTCCAAGTAATTTTATTTAGACAAGGAAAAATCCTCTTGAGGTTACTGGAACTAAATGACTACCTTTTCCTCATAGTTGATTCAAAAGGTACATTCCTTACTAAAGCCAGTGTGAAAATGCTAGTGAGTTCTTTCCATTACATCTGGGCATAATAAGAATGCTAACATTCTGCAGCCTGCACATTGTAAATAAACACAGACCAAATAACTTCTTACTGCTCCCATAAGTGTAGATTTTCTTCATAGTAAGTAGACGGTTAGTATGTATTTATCTCTTGGTTTCCTTTCTCTCTCTGTCTGTCTCTGTCTCTGTCTCTCCTCTCATTCCTAGATATATTTCTAGGACAGTGTAGAAAAATTAATGCTCTGCTACATACAGATCAGAAAATTATCTCTTCATTGGTTGTGTCTGTAATTAACAACATCCAGTCTTGCCAGTTTCAGTGGATGATGATACAGATTTACTTTTTCTAAAAAAGTGTATTAATGGGTCATTAATGTAAGCAACATAATGCCTGGAGGGTGAATAATAGCAACCATATTTCTTCAATCAAATATCCATACTGTAAGTCTGGCTGTGGTTTCTAAGAATCTGGATTAAATAATGTGCTTCACAAATTTAAAAAGACTGGCTAAAAACTGGATTTTGGTACTACTCAGTCATACATAAAAGAGCCACTTTTGCACTACATTTTTACATTTAGATAAATGAAACTATTTCCTCTGAGACAAGTATGTTGAGTACTTGACCTCAGATTACTAAAAATAATTAACAAAAGCAATAAAATTAAGAGAAACAAGAGTAAGGCTAAGCTACCTCATATTCTCAGTTGTTTGGTTAGTTTTTAAAAATTCAATTTTGGTTTGTCAAAGAAGCACTTTATAAAATTCATTAAGCTTTCTAATTTTCTGAGTATTTAAAAAGCTCCCATGTTATTATCTGCTGACCGTATTATGGGTAAGAATTTAGGACAGAGCAGTTGACAGCCAGCAAATTTCTTGGTATAGGCAATTTAACAGAGTCCAAGTTAAGGAATCAGGGTCTTGGACTGTTTTTGCTGTGAAAGTTTTACAATGTTACAAACATTAGTCATGACCTTCAAGAAGATAACAGCAAGCTCCAGGAACTGAGATTTTCAAAGGGATCTGGAATGAGGCTTCCATGGAAAGTTTCCAGAGCTGCAGCTGTGGAGCTTGTGGGTTTTTCATTGGCTGCCACTTGACAGAGGTAAAACAGGAAGACAAATTCTTTGAGGGCAAGTTCAGACAGTGAATAGTTCAAGGCTGGAGCCTGCCTAGAAACTGTAAACCATGAATGGTCACACAAACCACGGATGTAGGAACAACTGGTTTGATTGTTTTAAGGGGCTGAAATCATTCTATTACTGTAATGTACAATGACTACACAGAGTAAAATTAGTATCTGGAAAGTAAAGCTACCCAACAATATAGTTGGGGCTAGTTTTTTTGGGGGGGCGGTCAATATTTCTCATCAGTGGAAATGGTATGGTGGAAGCAATATAAGTTTTTATGTCAGAAAGCCATGGATATGAATTTGTCACTGCTATTTTGTGTTTGTCTGACTGAACCTCAGTATCATCTTCCATAGAAGAGTAAGACCTACTTTGCAGGGGTGTTGTAGGAGTAAATGAGATAATAAATGAGTTAAACTGTTGCTACCGAGACCATATGGCTAGCAAAACCTATGTTAGATAGCAATAGATAGTAGCTGTTCAAAAATGGTTCTTTTTTTTTTTTTTAAATTGTTTTTGAGACAGGGTCTCGCCATGTAGACCAGGCTGGTCTCAAACTCGCAGCAATCCTCTTTTTCAGTCTCCTGAGTGCTGGGATTACAGGTGTGTGTTGACTATACCTGACAAAAATGGTTAATTATTATCATCATTGTCATTAGTACAATATTTACTAATGCTCCATTGTAATAAGTAACTATTACAATATGTGACTGTTACAAGTGAGTTGACTTACAAAGTAGCAAACCTGTATCCAACTGCCTGTAAATCATTCATGCTATTTTTACAAGTTCTTTTTAATTTAAAGTTTATCAATATAGCCTTTATGTCATAAAAATAGGGATTTTTATGGGTTCTTTTAGTACAGCAAAAGACATTTTCTGTGAAAGCTTTACAATGTCATAAAGTAGTTTTTTCTAAAGAAGAATTCGGCTAACTGCCTCCTCCGTGCCTTAAACAGACTTCACAATGATTCACTGATGAGGAAAACCACCAACTACCATTCCTGATGAAACGTTCTCTTGGCTCTGTGTACCTCATGGTAACCCCTAAGGGACAAGTCCTCTTGTTTCTGCATACCTGTGGCATCGTCTAAGTTATATGTTCTCTTCTTGTTTTTGCTTTTCTTCTGTAAGGCCAGCTAAAACCTGCCTTTCATAAATCTTAAGAGAGTAAATCAAAATAATCAACTGGACTTCGTCTGAATACCAAGCGAGATTACCTAAAATAGAATCAAGGGTCAGCACAGCCATCTTGTCTCCACGTATATGCATACTCACTGGTAACTTTCCCTACCACATTTAAGTCATCTGTGCTTCAGGTATCATATTTTTCTTTTCATGTCTTAACACCTACAGGCTTCCTTACATTTCGTTACTTATTCCCCTAGGTCAAGGGTTAGCGAACTATGGTCAGCAGGCCAAATCTGCTCTACAACTTGTTTTTGTATAGTCTGGAAGAATGACTTTTATTATTTTCAAGTGGTTAAAAAAGGAGAAAAAACTGGGTATCCTATGAAAAATAATTAAATTCAAATTCCCATATACATAAATTAAATTTTATTAGAACTTAGCCATGCTCTTTTATTTATGCATTATCTATGGCTGCTACAGTGAGACAGCTGAAGACTTCTACATAAAATTTTATTGGAAGATAGCCACACTCATTTATTTATGTATTGTCTATGGCTGGTAATATGATAGAGTTGAATAGCTGCGACAGAGGCCATATGGTTAGCAAAGCATAAAATACTTATTATCTGACTCTTTATGGAAAAAGTTTGTTGACACTGCCATAGAAGGTTTTTCTCTTGCGAGAAATGAAGCAAGCAAACACACACACACACACACACACACACACACACACACACATGATACACTGCTTGTTCTTCTTCTCTTTGCCTCCCTGTCCTAGACTCTTAGCCTTGGAGACAAAATATGGCCTATTCCTTGCCAGTGTATGTAAAGAAAGAAGTGGCAGAGGAGCCAAGAGGTGAGGGTCTCAGGTCTTATTTCGATGTTGTTTTTATACTGACTTGGGACAATTTTAAGTACTTCTCTAGAATGTGGCTTGTCCCCTTTTGGGTTCTCAATTTCCTTTACACTTGAAAACAGGAGCCCTGCACTCACTTACTAAATTACCATGATAATATGTGAAATCATACCACTGTCTCCTTCCTCAACCTACCTCCCAAATAAATTCAGGATCCATGGAAGCACTTCAGCAAGGGACAAATGAATGTGTTTGAGGCAAGGGGCAGTATTTTAAGGTGAATTAATGGTAATGTTCTTTTACTGTAATAAATTGTTTAAAAAATTTTTTTTTAAAAATTTTTAAATTTTAAAAATTTAAAATGGAAGCAAGGAGAATAGAGATTTTGGAAAAGTTTCCCAAAGACTGAGAATGAAAATTTAAAATCTACTCTTCTAAAGCTATGCAGCTGGGCCCCTAATGTGACCACCTAACTACTACAAAGAATAATTCATTTTGGTCTCTACTGAAGAATGGGGTGCTTAAGGTAAATGAAGCTGAATCACTTGTTTTCTGGAAATTCTGTATTATATAAATACAGAATTTCAGTGAATAGTGTAAAAATGCAGATGTCTGAAGGGATCATTTTATGTTTAGAAGACAGTAGTAGAGATACTTGTAATTATACTGACATTATCAGCTAGCAAATACATCTCACTCTTTGGGGGGAGGGTGCTGGGGATTGAACTTAGGGCCTTGCACTTGCAAGACAAGCACTCTAACCACTGAGCTAAGTCCCCAGGCCCCAGCAAATACATTTCTAATCAAGCTTCGTACTGTGAAGTGAATCTACATGCTTTCACCCTAAACTAAGATTAGCTATATGGCTGCATATCAAAGAAAACAGTTTACTCTAAAAATCATTTATAGCTTATTGGGTTATGAATTGACCAAAGCTTTCACCATACCAAGTCCTTGCTATTGAGAAGGGAAGCTGACTGACTTTATTATAACAAATACTCCTTTTGCTAATTATATACTGATTTGTATCATAGGGGGAAAGCAGCAGTTATTGGATACTGGTCAAATTTAGAAGGTTAAATTAGTTATGCATACAGTGATTACTCATCATTCCAAGCTGGGACCAGTGCTTGGAGTCTTGGCCTGCTTTTTTTTTTTTTTGGTTATACTGTATTACAAGAAACTCTGAACAGGTGCCCAGTGGGAAAGGAGGTCCTGAGGAAACACTACTGAGACATGCATGAATGAGAATGAACAAAAATTTATATCAATAGAGAAGATAAATAATTACCCTCTTATGAGTAAATATGATTAAAATTATCCAAAATCATTAAAACTAGAACTGGAGCTAGGGGAGATGTAGTATAAGTTTTTTTCATGGAAAATCAACATACACTTCAGGTAGCCACTGTCTTCTACTGGCTTAGTCTGTTTTGTACTATTGCAACAGAATTCCACAGATTAGGTAATTAATGAACAACAGAAATTTATTTCTCTTGGTTCTGGAAGCTAGAAAGCCCAATAGTAAGGTGCTAGCATCAGGGAGGGCTTTGTTGTTGCATCATACCAGAGTGGAAGGTGGAAGGGCAAGAGTGCATGGGAGAGGAAGAATACTAAACTCACCCTTTCATCAGGAAACCACTCCCACAGTAACAGCATGCCTCAACTTAGGGAGAGCAGAGCCTCCCGGACCAAGTTATTTCTTAAAAGGCCCCACCTCTCAACAGTGATGCACTGGGGAGTAAGTTTCTAACACATGAACTTTGTGGGAAAAATTCAAACCATAGCAACCAGCTTGGCCCAATTATTCACTTCTGTGGCAAGGATATCCCTTCCAAACCAACACAGATCTTTTAATTTTGGTACAACTCTAATATCTATACAGTCAAAATGCCCCAAAAGAGTAAAGAACATTGAACTAGAAAATTGGAGTTCCAAATTCCACTTTCAGCCCCTACCATTAACTCTACTTATATGACTTAGAGCAAGTCTTTGGCATTCTCTGAATCTCTGTTTCTTTTCTGTAAAAGTGGATCTCTCTGGTCTTCTACAGCTCTGCATTTCTCTACTTCTATACTTTCCATTGTACAATACAGAAATGAAATGCAATTGTGAGACAGCTACCAAGAGCTGTTAAGTTTTTCTTATAGTTCTCACCTAAGTCACACCTGGGATTCCTCTGCATTTGCCAAGATTTTCTAAAAGTCTTCCTAATACCTTTGGTCTTCATCTCAGCTTTCTAGATTATGTATTTGATTTTGCTTTGACTCTTAATATCATGTTGTTTTATGACCACTGTTTTTTGACTCAGAATCTGTTTTTTTTGGTCACTAGACAGCCTAGGGACAGGCTAAGCCACAAAATCCTTCGAAAAAGCAGTTTGTCTCACGGGATTTTGAAGTTGGAAAAAAATCATGAGAAATGTTTAATATCCTCATATATTAAACTAAGTCTTGTTCTGTCTCCCATGAAATGTCATTAAACTGCCCATTATAGATAGTTTTCTATGATTAGAAATAGAGACTAGAATAAACCTTGAGCTCAGGGAAAACTTCTATCTTTTGCACACTCCAATTAAGTATATTTGGTATAGTCTAGCTATATACAGACTATATTTTTGGAAACAAAAACACCACACCTTTTAACGTGATGGTAACATGGCAAAGGGTACCAATGCAGCAATAAAACCAATGAGTATGACATATTTTATTTATGTAACTAAGTGGATACAAGTTATTTTTTGAGACAGGGTCTTGCTATGCAGTTTAGGCTGGCCTTGAACTTACAGTGTAGTCCAGGCTCGGCTTGAACTCTGGGTGATCTTCCTGCCTCAGCTGCCGGAGTGCTGGGACTACAGGCATGCACTACCATGCCCGGCTTAAGTGGATACAATTTTAAAAAATGAATGTAATTGTAGGACCTTAGTTCAGCGAGCAATCATCATACCCTAAATCAGCAGTGCTGTGTGACTAAAACAAAGCTTATTTCCTATAAAAATAATGTTACGGCTTATATCTAGATGTCTCCTTAAAGCCTCATGAGATTGTAGGTGGGGGAAAGTGAATGGATTAAGGGGATTTATGGCTGATTTGCTGTTAGTGGGGGAGCTGGTTAGAAGAGTTGGGTCCCTGTGGGTGTGGCCTGGAAGGGTTTATTTCCCTCCCAGCTCCTTCTTTCACTCTGCTTCCCAGTCACCATGATGTGAGCACCATTTCCTTTGCTATGACCTTTGCCCATGCTGTTACGCCTTGGAGCCAGTGGACTACGGACTGAAACCAGTACAAACTGTGAGCCAAAATAAATCTCTACACCTTTAAATTGTATTGCGTCTCAGCAAATAATTACATTTATTTATTTTTTATTTTTTATTTTTTTTGTGGTGCCGGGGATTGAACTCAGGCCCTTGTGCTTACAAGGCACGCAGTCTAATCACTGAGCTAAATCCCCAGCCCTACATTTATTTTTTTATGGTACTTAAAATTAATTTTAGTATTTTACTTACAAAGGTAAAAAATATAAATTTTTTTAGCCAAATAAAAACAAATTAAAAAAAAAACAAAGTGAGTCTAGGTGCTAAAATAACTGCTAACAATCAACTGACACACTGTAAAACATCACTGGGATATATCTATATGTTAAACTTTGGTAGAAACGTGTTTTTAAAAAATGACCACTGTAAACAGTTCACAGTCATGAATTCTGGGTTTAGTATGGCTGGGGTGATAGAATTTTGGAGTCAATTCTTCTTGAAGAAATAACTGATTCTCAGTTATCATTACGCTGTTATTATGGACAAGAATCTGGAAATTATCTCCTAATTGGATAAACTGCCACAAATGAATCATCACTGGAAATAAACTGTGTTCCATCACTGTCTTTTTATCTTTCCATTTTATATGCAAAACGATTTATTAGGCACCTCCTGAGTGTAAATGATTTTTAAAAAGTATTTAAACATTCTATAATTAGCAATAAAATATATTTCCTCAGTCTTTGCTAAGATCTATTTTGTTGTTGTTATTACTGGCCTCCTACATTCCCAGAATAGCTAAAGTAACATTTAATCAATATAAATCACACTGCATTATTCAAGTACTTAAAATCTTTAATTAACAGTTTCTCACTGAACTTAAGAGTAACAGCCAAACTCCTTGCCATGGTCTAAAAGATTTGGTTCTGTCTGCCTCTCCATTATCTTTTTAAACCCCTTCCTCCTCTCACTCTCCACTTTAGTTTCACTTGTTCTCTTCCAAAGTGTCAAGGGTTTTCTTTTTCTTTCTTTTTTTTTTTTTTTTTTTTTTTGGTTCCAGGGATCAAACTCAGGGCCTTGCACTTGCTAGGCAAGCACTCGAACCACTGAGCTAAATCCCCAGCCAGTATCAAGGGTTTTCAACTCATGTTTTTACACAGGATTTTCCATCTATTGCTCCTCTTCTAGTTTGCCCTACTCTACTCTGTGTTGTAGAAAGCGTGCCAAATTGTTCAAATGTTTCCTACCTTTGAAGATTTGGAAGTTTGGTCAGGAGGCTGAAATAATTCACATAACATTCTCTAAATTTTAAACAGCAATGCCTTGGTCAAAAAACAATGCTAGGGCATAAAATCATAATCACACAATGACATTCAGCAGAGCAGAAGTAGGACACAACAGGTGTAAGTAGAGTAGAACAGCTCTTCTATGGTTTACTGAGCAGGTAGGTATAATGAGACATTCATAAGGTCTCTCCCAAAGCTTCAAAGTGTCACTAGAAAAGTACCCACTCTTGTGTTTGACTCTAGGCCAAAAGGGTACAGGCTGGGTTTGGTCCATTAAAGGGTTTTGAAGAGTTTTTATTTGGCCCAAAGATGAAAATTGCTTTTGAGGATTCATTCATTCACCAAATACTTCCTGAGTACCTGATATATATGAGGCCTATTTCTAGATACTAAGAATTCAGTAGTGAATAAATACACAAAACCATTCAAAGTCCTTACCCTTGTGGAATCTACATGCTAATGCAGACATCAGGTAATACAGAAAAAATTATGTAAATATACTAAATCACGATATGTGCTAAAGATAAAAGGCAGAGAAGAGAAGAAGGATGTGTGCGTGTGTGTATAGGTATAATAAAAATTTACATAGTGTGTCAAAGGTAGCCTCATTGGAAAGATACTGGAGGCAAGGGTTGAAGGGGGCGAAAGGGCCATGGAGATGCAGGAGGAAAGAGAGAATAGCAACAGCAAAGGTTATGAGGAAGAAATAAGCTGGAGTACCTCAGGAATAGGCAGGAGGCCACTAGGCTATAAGAGGTAAAGTCAGAAAACCTCATGTGTCATTGGGAAAACGTTGGCTTCCTGAGTGAATTACATGGGAAGACTTTGGCGGGATCATAAGCAGAGGAGCAACATGATCTGACTTATGGTTCAATAATGGCTGTCCGACTGTAGGGAAAAATATGGAAGCAGGGAAACCAGTTATGAGGCTACTGCAATAATCCTGGAGAGAGACGGTGATGGTTTGAACAACATTAGTGCAATAAAGATTCATAAGAAGTGGTCAGATTCCAAATATACTGAGGTTAGAGCCAACAGGATTTCCTGATGGATTAAGATGTGGGGTTTGAAAGAAAGGAGTCAAGGACCTACTCCAAGGTTTCTGGCTTGAGTAGGTGGAAGAAATTAGTTGCCAATATTTAAAATTAGGAGATTTAACTTAATAATTCAGACTTCCACCTTCTCTCGAAATGCTGGAATAGGTGATCACTGCCTAACTGCATTTTTGACATGACAAAAATGAGCTAGAGCTATGAAGCAGCTGTCCCACTGAGACAGTTTTCTTCTTTTCTTTTCTCTCTGTCTTTCTTTTGGTTTCGGTTTTTTGAGACAGGGTCTCACTATGTAGTTCCGGCTGGCCTTGAACTCAGTGTGTAGCCCAGGCTGGCCTCAAACCTGAAGTGATCCTTCTGCCTCAGCCTCCTGAGTGCTGGGATTACAGGTGTGTCCCACCACATCTGGCTGTAGTAGTTTTCTTCTCCATAGCAATTTGAAACTTCTACATATTCTGAATTCATCAGAATTAAACTCCAAGGCTGACATCACAATCTGTGTCCCTGGTACCTGGGCATGAGTTATGCTGCTGAACCATACCAGGTCTGGTACCACCTCTTTCTATAATCGATGAGCGGCAGCTCTGAGGCCCAGGTTGGTACCGAGGGACACTGGCTTTATGCTTTTACATGCTATCACTAAGAAGCTGGCACCTGGCAAGTTTGTTACCATTTCTGGGCTTTTGTTTTTCAGTAACAACAACATAAAAGCCGGTGGTAGGGCTTCTCAAACTCAAATGTATGTGTGTATCTCCTTCTGTAGATGGTTACTCAGCTTTATTTACATAAAGAATCACTGGCTTAGACTAACATGCCTGGCAACAACTTTTCTGTGGAATATCTGAAATATTTTCCTTTAGTAGATAAAAATAATGTATACCCAAATGTCTTGGTTCACCACGTCATAGAGGAAGTTTAGAGCTAAATGCACTGTTCAATAATAGCAAAGCTACCTTACCTTAAGGGATTTGAGTTCAATATTTTTCTTCCTTCCTTCATATTCATCCTATTTTATTTTATTTCTGTGGTATTGGCAAGTAAACCCACGATCTCATGCATGCTAGGCAAGTACTCTACTACTGAGCCACATCCCTAGCCCTGATTTTATTTTTAACTACCCAGAGGTAGGTATATTTTGACTCTAGGCAGGATCAAATCATTCATTAAAGTGGGTGGGGTAGGAGGGAAGCACTGGAAAGAAGAGAGAGGAGAAGGAAAGTGATTTTAAAAAATCTGTCTGGTTTGGTATTAGGAAAGTTAGCACCTACGGTTTGTGAAAGTGGTCAAGCAAATATAAATCTTACCACCTTGGCTGTTCAACTCCAAAGTAGCCCTCCTTCAGGGGCCTGTGCCCTTAAAAACCTGCCCTCAGAACCATGCATGGTGGCATAAACTTATTATCTCAGCTACTCAGGAGGCTGAGGCAGGATTGCAAGTTCAAGGCCAGCCTGCATAACTTAAGTTTTTGTTATTGTTGTTGATGCTTTGTTTTGTTTTGGTTAATTTAGTGAGACACTGTCTCAAAATTAAAAGGACTGGGGATGTAACTCAGTACAAGGTCATGGTTTCACTGCTTAGTACTGGGGCGGGGGGATTGCCTTCATATCCACGAAAGTAGCCATGATTAGTAAGGGGCTGTGATCAGTAAGGAGGCCAAGTTTGGCTACAAGTGTAGAAAAACTCTTCTGCACAGCTGCTCACAACCCAAATTTACTCTTTATGAAAAAGGATCCATTTTAATATCAGAAAGAATTTAAGAAAGACATATTATTTGGTATAGTAGTCCTCCCTTATTTGAATCACCTACCTTATAAGATGTCCCCTGGATGCCTGAAACTGAAGATAGTATTGAACTCTATTATATACTCTTTTTTCTTATACATATGTACCTATGTGAATAAATTAGGCATAGAAAAAGATTAACAGCGATAACTAATAATAAAATAGAAACTGTAGCAATATAATAATTATCTAAAACTTACGAATTCTTTATTCTTGGAATTTTCCAGTTAGATCTTTAGACTAAGGTTAAGTATGAATAACACACTTTGGAAAGCAAAACCACAGATTAGGGAGGGAAAGTAAAAAGTAAAACCATGAGCAAAGTAAGTATCAAAACAGTATCAAAAAAGTAACCAAAGTACAGCTACCAACCTACATTTTTACCTTCAGTCCCCAGGCAGCCACACACAATAAAGAGTCAGGAAATTAGTACTTCGACAGTGCCCTGGGAAAATGCTGGCTAAGGGGCCAGTATACCAAACCTGGCCACTAACTAGCTTTTGACCTTGAGTAAACCATCTAATTACCCTGGATGCCATCTGTAAATCGAACAGAGTATGGAGAGTATAGGTTCAGAAGCTGCCACAATTGAGCTTCACTTAACCATTTCTTTCCCTGAGTTTAACTTGGGACTGAGCCTGCATATGCTGAATGTCTGAGCATTGCTAAATTTAGAAGGCCATTCTCTAATATGCCCCATTACCTTCTTCCAACTGTCTAGGGCTATGTTTTTTCCTAACCTTCAAGCCCACTGAACTTGTTACTGTCATTACATAATTTAAATATTCTGTAAAATGATGAAATATGACAGTAAAAGGCAAGAGCTGTTTTCTCTGAAAAGTGCATTGACTAGTCAGAGGAAACCTCATAGAGATAAAAGACTTAAAATAGGTATCAAGGCAGAGAGAAGATAGACAACTGTAAAAGGAAAACAACTTGTAAAAGTCTAGGAGGATTCTTTTTATTGTCTTCACTCTACATAATTGACATGGGAAACCACAGAAAATGCAATCGTTAAGGCTAATTAATGTAAGAAAAATGTTAGGAAGTTGTAATCAGCGGAACTATAATCAAAGAAAAGGCCTTGGTCCTATATCAAGGTTTCCACTGCAATGGGAATGGAACAAGAGCCACAGTAAAATGTTACAGAAGTCTGTCCTGTGATTTAAAGTTGTACGAAATAGGCAACAATGACAATGAAACAACTTCCCAGGAAGTGGAGGGGAAGCAGACTGAAGTCAGGGTCGAGGGAGAGATGGACAAACAGACACTATTCTCAAGAGTTTTGCAAATTCTTGCTACTCTGTCAACTACAGGAAGAACGAATTCACTTCTGCAGAGAATCATAGATCAGTCTCTACTAAAGTTCCCAAGAAGTAAATATTTCTTTAAGCATTAATCAGACTTTTCTCTCTTGCTCTCCCTTACCAGATCTTTTTACATGTTTGATAAAAGTACTTGAGAAGTAATAATAGATGTTACATTCAACTGGGCAAGGAGCACTGTGAATGAGAACATAGAGAATGCTTTTTACTGAGAGCAGAACATGCAGAGCATGGGTAGATCTATGTAGAAATAATAGTTTTTGATGGCGAGACCAGGCCTGTAATTTTCAGCAGAACACCATGACATCATGGTTTATATGAGGCCAACTCCATAAATCAAGCCTTACCTAATTAGAGATTCTTCTGCTGATCTACATTATTAGAGCAAATAATTAAAACAGCCTAGGCAATAATACAAGCCAGATCTGTTTACAAAAGTGTTCTTTTTTTTGTTCAAACTCTTTTAGTCTCGCTACCATTTACAGATCTTTCACATTTAGTAAATTATAGACTCAGAGCATTTCTTTCAGTCTGACTTCACTTTCAAGGAATTCTTCAATTAACTTTACGTTGCTTTAAGCTGTTCATCCAATGACAAAACAGTCTGTGGTTTCGGACTCCTCTGTATGCCAATGGCTGCCATCCATGTTTGCCTTCAGACACACTGTCTCTTGAGAGCTGGGCTCTGTTTGCATAAAACCAGCCAGTTGTCATAGCATTTTGATAAGCAATATAGAAAAACAAAGAACAATATTCTGTGGTGACTAAATAGGGAGCATTACCAGTCTAAGGGTGAATACACTGGGACACACACACAATATCCACACCCACCTCCCCACCCCCCACCCTGTGTGGGCCAGAAAGTAGCACATACTCTACTTTCATCTGTGACCATTCTGTTCTCAGGGATGTCTCTTTACCACCAATTCCTTTCTTTCTCCTTCTTTGTAAGTGGTTAAAACACTGGAAACTCATGGGAAGGTATAGCTACTCTAACAAGAGATGCCAGTAGAAATCTAAAAAAACAAGACATGGCACAGACTTTGTAATGCTTATGGTGCATTTAGTGTCAGATCTTTAGCCAAATACAGTGTAATAAAAAAGTATGATCTCAGAGGTGGGACTTCAGTCCAAAACCTTGAATATTCTCAGCCTTTGGTACAGCACCTTAGTTCTCTTTGCCTCTTGAGGCTCATTCACTGATGTTTTTAAATAAGTGAAAATAACAACTGGGCAGTGGAAAATAACCATGGGAACAAATGGTGGAAACAAATGATGTCTACTGAAGGAAAAGATCTTTAGGTTTTCTACCTATCCCAGCTGAGTTAAGCAGAACACAATCCTTTCTTACTGCCTTTTCCCTGTGCTTAGTCGATTTCTTGGTGTTCTTAACCTTTGACCTTACTATGCAAGTCCTTGAGAAGCTGAAGGAATAAGACACCAAGGTTGATATATGAAGCCCTCTTCAATACTTAAACCCAGTAAAAGTTATATGTGCTATTTTTGCAAAATCATGCTCAAGCTGGTTTTATAAAAGGATGGACAACTGTTGAAACTTCAGGCCATTGCAAAGCAATGGAATACTCTGGCAGTCATTTCATACATAACAATCATACAGGCAGAGTCAGAAGAATGAGAATGAATGCACATGCTGGGTGAAGATCTTGGGCTGATACTGAAGTTGGCACTGAGGCTGTCAATGGAGCGGAGTAATAATCTTTATTTATACTTTCAGTTTCTCACACCAGAGAAACAATGCAATATTTAAACATGTGTGTCTGATTTATTTCACTTAAGAGTATGGTCTCAAGATACATCCATTTACCTAGTAATATCTCAAGCTTATCATTCTTTATGGCAGAGTAGTAATCCACTGTATAAAAGAACCCACATTTTCTTGATCCATTCTGCTGTTGATGGGCATGTGGGCTGCTTCCAAGATTTAGCTATTACAAACTGTGCTGCTATAAACATGGGTGTGCATATATCCCTGCAGTATAATGATTTTAGTTCTTTTGGGAAGATACCAAGAAGGGGAATAGCTGGGTCAAATGGAATCTCTAGTCTAGTTCCCTAAGGGATTTCCATAGTGGTTGCATCAGTCTACATTCCCACCAACAGTGGAGAAGGGTTCCTTTTTCTCCAGAGCCCCTCCAGCATTTGTTATTGGCTGATTTGTTGATAACAGCTATTCTTTCTGGAGTGAGGTGGAATCTCAGGGTTGTTTTGATTTGCATCTCTGGAATGACCAGTGATGTTGAACATTTTTTCGTATGTCTATCTGCTGTTTCTACTTCTTCATCTGAGAAGTATCTATTCATTTCAGTTGCACACTTTTGGATTGGGTCTTTACACTTGGGGGGTTGGATTTTTTTGAGTTCTTTATATACTGGAGATGTTAGTCCTTTGTCAGAGGAATAGCTGGCAAAATTTTTTTCCCACTCTGTGGGTTGCCTCTTCTCTCTGTTGGTAGTTTCTTTTGCTGTGCAAAAGCTTTTTAACAAGATCAGGTCCCAGTTGTTGATGAGAGGAGTAATAATCAGAGCTCTACTCACTTTCTTCAGGACAGCACTGTGCTTTCACTCTCTTAAAACTACTGCTACTGAACCTGGATGAAAAGATTTGTAGAATTCCAGAGTAATTCAAAGATATTCTGATACCATTCCTTTCCTATGGTTTTTCCTCTGCATTTTTATTTAAAAATTTTAAAATCCCTATGTGATTTTATTATGCATTTTGTTTAAATCCTTTGTGAAAAAATGAAATGAGTATAACTACATCTGTCTCTATTCCTCTCCAAACAACAACAACAGAACTAATCATCTGGGTTATTTATTCTTCCTTCTCCATTAAGACAGAGTTTCATAAAGTATCAGATATTCTTCCTTTAACCTAGAAATCACTGTTTCTACTGAATTACGGTCTCCTCATTAATCACAAAGGGAATCCTCAAAACTCTCAGAAGTTCCTAGAATACAAAGGTTGGGCAAGGAAGGGGAGGTTCCCTTTACAAAGCTTCCGTTGGATAGTGAAATTTAGATTGTTACATCTCTTCTGAGATTTTAAGTGCACAAGCAACCAAGACACGTGATATACAAAACTGATTTGTTCAAGCATTGCTTACTGGAATGCCAGTAGTCTTCTAAAATGGCGTCATAATGTAGACGGAGAGGTCAGGATAATTCCTCTTCAGATCCTTGACTCTATCTGACATAAATACTGACTGGACAAGTTTTAAGTTAGAAAATTATAAATAATTACAAACTTTAAGACCATTTAAAAATGTCATTAATTTTTAATTTTCAATCTTTTGGGTGCAGTGGGAGATGTTACTTTCCTATCAATTTATATTTGTCTTTTAGGCCTTGGCAAAAGATACTGTCCTATCTGAAGTCCTCAAAAGAGAATGACCAAACCAATGCTGAGTCTTTCATGCCCTATCTATTTCCAGCCTTCAAAATGTCCAGAGCCTGAAGAGTCTATTGTTTTTGAAGGATAATGGCATCTATTTTGTTTGGGAAGTTCAGTGGTTACAGAGGGAATATTTTGGGTTTCTAATGTAAACTTGTACAGATTTTGAATGTAGGGAACTTACAGCTTCTGGCCATAAACTTGTTTTCTACTAATAAGCCACCGCGCGAAGCTGTGAGAGGACCCTGCTTTAGTAGTGCAAGTGACTTAGCTGCAGAACAACAAAGTGAATAGCAAAGAATTATGTGAAATTGAAAAAGGGTGTGGGAGCAATAAAATAAATGGAGACACAAGGAGTTTAAAACGTTTCATGGGAGAAACAAAAACATTAAATGATATTTAATTTTAGAAAATAAAATTACAAGATGTATAATATACTAGAGAAGTTCTCAATCATAGTAAGATTTTCCATGCAATAAGAAAGCTTGTATGGCTACTACCCAAGATGACCACTAAACTGAGATATTACGCAGAAAACGAGTTTGCATATAATATGCAGAGCTCTCAAGCCGGTTTCCTTGTGTCATACTTCCTTTGATGTCATTCTAGCTACTTCCTCTAACTGAGAAACAGAGACACACTAGTTTTCTGGAATTCTTTTCCATGAATTTTAAGTAAACAAAGAGAAAGAATAAAAATTAGTCATGTGGTTGAAGTACAATATGATAAAAATGCTCTTACTAGTTTTGTGATAACAGCTTGAAAGATAGATGATAGCTTCCTAAATATACATCAGTCTACATTTATACTACTTAAAAAGAGAAGACACTGACACTAAAAAGTACACAAAGAAGAACTTCATTCTTTGGTAACTTATTGTGGCTTGTTGTGTCATTTGGTAAGGTGGGTGGCAGGTATATTTGAGAGCATAAATAAGACAAAGTTAAGGAATACAGAAGGGGTTCAAAGTATGCAATACACTAATAATTACTAATAATTGGAGAGATAACTGTAGTATACATATGATTAACGTGGTCACTGGGAAGTGATAAAATCTCATCTAGCCTCACTGCTCCATTTAAATCACAGCCCTAGAAACATCTTCTAATATAATGGATGGACTTTGTCATATTTCTGTCCAGTACTCAATTCATTATTATCAGATAGAACCACACAGTTTAACAGATATTTTGTAAATACTGATTTTTAATGACAGACATTTTCAGGGCACATCAATTTGACAAGAGAGAAAATGGAGGGAGAACAGGAAAGAATGATTAAGAATCCTTTCTTAATTACAGAATGTAGAAAGAGGAAATGGAAATACAATAAAAAATAACAGTGAATTATAAGCTTCTAAAAGTATCATTTCTGTTCTTAGATTTCTCCAATGTGTGTTCTCAAATAAATTAGTTCAACAAAGATAAACTTGTTTGTGTTGAACACTTCAGAGCTTTTCCCAAACCTACTTCATTCGTGCTGTAAATTTAGAAGTATGGTTATTTTTCTAAATTTATTTCTTGTAGTGTATCCCATAGGACAGGTGTTCACAGAACACACTTTGGGAAATACTTATGGACATCATAGCAGGTTTTCAAAAACTGCATTTCTCACTCTTATCATTTATTGTTTTCGGGATGGCGTTCTAGAACATTGGAAAAACCCATTTATAACTCATAAATGGTCATGATTTTTGTTATTCAATGTTGAATCACATCCCAGAATGCCTATACACTAGGCATTTAATACATATGTACTGAAATGTATTTGAAAACGTGTCACATTAGTCCTTTGATGGTGTTTACTAGTTGAGAAATTTGTTGGTGCTGGTTTCTACAAAGCAAGACACATTTGTACAAAGTGCAAAGTAGACATCAAGATAAAAGAGGGAACAAAATTAGGAAAAGGTTAGAAATCCAATCTGAAGCTGTCTGGAAGGTTGGTGATGTATTAAAAAATGAAACTCGGTAACTCTTCCAAATCTAATTAAGGTATTCAATTGAATACAATTGGAGGAAAATACATTAAAAATTCAGATAATGTTTGGCATGAGGCAATTAGGGCTCTCATAAAAGAGTGCAAACTGGTTATAAAACTTGTTAGTGTATTAAGCGTTATCCAAGGGGAATTCATCAGCCTATTTTTATTATTCCTTTAATCTTTTGTATTCTCAAACGATTTTAAAATTGTATTTGGTCATCCTGTGCAGATCAAAGCAACAGCAAGGAAAGACTAAGGGATTCAAGCAACTCTAGCTCTGAAACAAGGTGTAAGATGTCATCTGCTGCAAATTACACCAGGGAGTCTGGTGTGAAAAGCAGTGTGAAATTTTTATGAATTTGGTTAATCAAATTTTCTTTGGTTTGTTTTGTGTTGCTGGAGATTGAACCCTGGGCCTTGTACATCCTAGGCAAGCACTCTACTACTGATCTACACTCCCAAATATGGTTCAGATTTTAAAAAAATATTTGGGTCCACCATACATATATATCGCCTCATTATTCCTTATAACCATTGTATGTGACTGAATTTATTTTATGTTCAGTAGCCTTTCACCACTTATCTGTTATTTAGGCAGTACCTTCTTTTTACCATACAACTGGTACGGCTGAGCAAAAGCAAACACAGTCTCTAATTTCACAGGGCTTTCATTCCATGGAAAACAAGATGATAAGAACACTGAGGTATAGAGAATTTAAGAGAAAGTTTCTCTTCTGTAAATTCAGTCATAGATGTAACAGCTTCTAGTTTAATAATCTTATAACATTCAGTTTCAAGGATTGGCAGAATTCCAGAGGCAGTGAACATGAAACAAAAATACTGTTTCACAAATAAATGGAAAGATATTTCATGTTATGGACTGGAAAAATTAATACTGTTAAAATGTCATACTACCCAGTGATTTGGAGATTCAATATAATACCTATCAAAAATTTAATGACATTGTTCACAGAAATAGTAAAATCAATTCTAAAATTTATATGGAATCACAAAAGATCCCAAACAACCTTGAACAAAATAAAAAAAAAGCAGAAGCATCATATTGTCCAACTTTAAAACATACTGTAGAGGGGTTGGGGATTTAGCTCAGTGGTAAAGCACTTGCCCTGAGTTCAATCCCCAGCACCCACCCTACACACACACACACACACACACACACACACACACACACACACGTGTGTGTGTGTGTATATTTATATTCTGTAGAGCTATAGTAGTCAAAACAGGATTGTAGGGACATGAAAGCAGACATGTAGATCAAAGAAAACAAGGCCCAGAAATTAAATCACACATTATGATCAACTAATCTTTGACCAAAGTTCCAAGAACACAGAATGTGGAAAAGATAGTCTCTGCAATAAATGATGTTGGGAAACCTGGATATCCTCGTGTACAAGAATGAAATCAGGTCCTTATCTTGCACCATTTTTGAAAATTGCCTCAAAATGCATCAAGAAATTTAAAACTACAAAATTAATAGATAAAAACTTATGGGAAAAGCTTGACACTGATCTGGGTGGTAATATTTTTATATAACCCCTAAAACACAGGCCATACAAGCAAAAATACAGACGAAAAAGATTGCATCAAAACTAAAAAGCTTATAGAAAAGGAAAAAAAATTAATAGAATGAAGAGATAATCTATGGAATAGGAGAAAATACTTCTGAACCAAATGTCTGATAAAGGACTGGTATCAAAAATAAAGAATTCAAACAGTTTAATAGCAAAACAAAAAACGAAACAAAAAGCCAAAGCAAGCCCCGCCCCCCAACACTAATTAAAAATGGGCCAAGGACATGGATAGGCATTTTTCAAAAGAAGAAGATGTAATTGAAAGGGTGCAGAGTTTCAGGTAATTAGAAACTCTGCAAATTATTATACAGTACGGTGACTATAGTTAATAACAATGTAATATATTTCTGAAAATTGCTAAGAGAGTTGACCTTAAATGTTCGCACCAAATAACAACAACAACAAAAAGATGTGTGAAGTGATGGGCATCTTAGTTTGACCTAATCATTTCACAAGGTTTACATATGTTATAACAGCATGTCATATATAATAAGTACATACAACTTTTGTCAATTATAATTTAATATAGCTAGGAAAAAAATTTTCAACTGTCTATAAAAGGAGCTTTTGTTAGAATGGATACAAAAAGTATATGGTCATTTTATTGACTGTGAAATTTGATTTCAAACACATCTGTATACTTTATCTAGGACAACTTACTAGTTTTGAAATGAGTTGCTATTAGAATATACTACTTGGTGGATCCAGAAATCAATCCATTACTGATGATGTATTATGAAATAATTGACATCAACTTATTTTATAACTGGGACAACCACATGCATCTGCCTTTTTCTGATGGGAGTTTAACTGAACTAAAACTGAACTGATTATATGAAATTCTTAATTAGGCATGGTGGGGGGCAATCTCGTTTCTTGCTAAAGCATCAGAACCTCTCCTAGTTACTGCTTGTTGGCCTTTTGGCTAAGACCAAATGTAGAACCTCTCCTAGTTGTCCCAAAACTTGGGAAGATTCTTATTCCTGGAATTGTTTAAAAAGTCCTGATATTTTTCTAAATTTAGAAAATGCTGTACTTCGAAATCTAGAGTTTTCTCTGGATGATCAAATTCTTGGAGAAAATAATGTTTTGTTTGGTTTGGGTTTTGGACTTTTAATGACATCAAAAAGCAAAACAGAGACTCTCAGGAAAAAATGTGAAAATAGCATTGAAATTTTTATATTAACTCATGTCTGGAAAGCCTTCCCTATGTCTTGCTGACAAGATATCAATTCTATTAATCTCCTCCTAGTATAAAGATATAAAAGGACCAGAAAGAATTTTTAGATATTTCATCCCTTCAGAATACAAAAGAAAATCAGATAAAATCCTAAATAAGTGTAAAAATCAAACAATACTTGATTTTTGAATAGGGAGCTAAAGAATACTATTCATCCCTTGTTTCCGACATACCATTTCCATCACAGAGGTTTTCAAAAGAAATCTAATTTAGGTATATAATTGATATGGAAATTACCAGAATCTCTACAAGAAAATAGCCAAACAATACATGTCATCAAAGGTACTTGTGAAGAAAAATAGAAATCCTTCGTTTTTAGAAGTCTCTAATATTAAAACCCTAATTTTAAGAGCTTAATTCTCATTTATATGTATTTATACACTATTAATTCTTTTAGCCAAAAGCACAGGGCTTTTGCTTTGCAGAGTAGAAGTGGTCCCTATTATGTGTGCTCTTAGACCCATAGGGCAGAGCCTACTTCTGGATAGAAATGGTGCAGCTTTCTATGCAAGAAAGAACTTTGTTTCAACCACCAAACTTTTTAAATATAATGTCAGTGTCTTCTTACCATTGTTTTATCTAATATCCAAGAATTGTACCTCTTCTCTTAATCAGTAACAGTAAGTGTCAATACCCCATGATTTCAACAGGGTTTATAAGTACAAACTTCTGGGTATTGACCCTAAAAAATTAAAACTGGGGGTAGGAAAGAGACAATGGAGTAGTATAGCTGAAGGAATATGGTATCCAACTGGTCCTCTGGGTATTTTAAGTGATATGATTTAAATTACGTTAGTTACTTGAAGAAAACAGACAATGCAAATCCTACTCAAGAAACACTGTGGAAAAGATATGATAAGAGGGATCTGGGGTTTCAGTTACTTATTACTCAATAGATCAATACAGAGGCTGCCCAAAAAATGTATGTACACTTCAGGAAAAGAAAAATAGTCCAATCTTTTTTCAACAGATGGTGTTACCCTTGTATGGGGGACCCTAGAGGATGGCGTATATTGCAGAAAACCCACTACACTGCCGGCTCTTAGAGAAGAAATTGAAAATACATGTGCAGCAATCTCAATAACCAAAGTTACCCAAGCAGCAGTTTGCCATACTAATAGATATCTGGAAGCTAACGGCCACCACTTTGAGTACCTCTTGTAATTGTAACAGCCAAAGGTAACTTATATCAATCTCACAATGTCTCAATAAATTTAGTATTAAAATATTTATACAAGTTTTTCTTTTCCTGAAGTGTGTATACATTCTTTTTGACAAATTCGGTATGTATTTGTTTCTATAAAAAGACAAATTTATCTCCAAAGCCAAAAAGAATTGCTAGGATTCATGACCTACCTACTTTTCCAGAAAGAGTACCAAATACACACATCCTTGTTACTAGAAGAAAGATCCAGAACTATCAGGGAAGTCATTTGATGTTATGATGTATTTCCTTTGTCTCTATCATTATGCTCACTTTTAGGGGCTTTAATCATCAACTGTTACATATAACAAGCCCTGGTACGATTTTTGTGCCACAGAATCCTGGGTTTATAATTCTGATATTGTGTGTTTTTCCATTTCTTCTGTTAAATAACTTGTGCTTTGAAATAAATGCATATTTTAAGAAACATCATGATTCAAAAGAAAATCTCTTAGGTGTCATATAGCTATAGAATACAGTGATACAGAATGCTTTACCCAACATGTTTAATAGCATTTTGAGGAATGCCAGATTTTTACCAATACAATCAAATACAATCAGAAGTCACTGCTCTAAACTTGGTTGGGTTCTCTGAAGTAAAGTCAATCCTTTTAAATAAAATAAATTGTCTACTTCGTGAAGTTCTAAAAGGTAAAATTGATGACAATCACCATAAAGAAGTAAGGTTTTTTCAGTATTTTTTTTTTACATGTACATATGTGTAGCTGTGTGATTTTCCCCTTCTTTCCCACCCTAACTACTCACTTTTTTTTTACCCCCCTTTGAGAATATACTACTAAGGTCAATGTTGTGGGAAAATCCAGAAATCCAGACTAAGAAACCAAAAAAAAAAAAAAAAGTTTACAACATTTTATAAAAATAGTAATACTTTACCAAATGGAAAATTCCATCAAATGAAATGTCATTCCAATCAGATGACTTACCTAAAAATAAGAGAGATATAAAAAAGTGAGAAATTGGTATTTCACTTAACCTTCAATATACAAAAACATATGGTAGCTATGTTAACAATTTATGGAGAGTTCAAAACATACAAACTACCAGATCAGGAAGCACCAATTCCTTTAGAAAGGAAAGGATAAACATGGAAGAAGGAATGGTTTACAGAAAATAGTGTTTACTTCCAAATCACTCAGGTCTCATATATATTTTAAGAGACTAGTTTTGCAACTATGGACATACATGGGTTTAAGGCCACAGTTAAACTGCGACAGCATGTACACAGCACCTTCTTTCCCAAGATCTCCGGTTACTCTCTTAAAGAGAGACTGTTAGAGCTGCAAACTTTCAAATATCTCTGCCTCCTACAAGTCAAAAAAAGGTGCCACTGTATTAAGTGTTCCTGTAATTTCCTTAGTTGATTTTCTTTTCCTTTAACACTTAGATGTTTTAACTGTTTGCTTTTTTATTTTCTAAAGTGAACGGTGATGCTCATGAAGGGTGCCAGATTAACAACCTGGGGAAATTAAGAATTTGCTCTATCAAGAGAAAAGGTTCAGTGTAGTGGAGGTGCTGAAAGGTTCTCCTATGCTGTGCCTGCTTATGTGTGTTAGGCTCTGACCCACAGTCACCACGGCCCTCCTGTTTTCACGGTCCATTAATGTCTTTAACTGCTCAGGTTGCTAACAGGGGCAGACAAGCTAATTCTGATTTTAATGTTACCATTATTATTACTATTACTGCAGCTCTAACTCCTTGAGCGAACTATGTAGAAATTTATATTAGCTGACATTTTGTTTCAGGAAAACAAGAAATAAAGTGAACTGAAGATGGATCCTATATTCTTGATAATAATGTAGGTTTGATTAAAATCCATTAATTTCTTAAAAGAGGAGGCAAAAATTTGAGTTGTCAAGTTGAAAAGTTTTCACTAGACTGAATCACTGTACTCAGTATGAGTTTATATTCATTCAGGTATATTCAAATGTTTAAAGGCTACAGATCTTTTGTTCTTCCTTTTAATTCTACTACATACCAGTCAATTTTATTATTTGTTAGCAACTATGGTCAGGTTTGGGGGATACAAAGGTGAAAGCTATCATTACATATGAAATCTGGAAAATCAGTGTTATACAGAACAAACAGCTCTTTCCTATATTTATAGGTGTTCCAGATTTTGAAATGCCCGAAAACTTTATAATTATTAAATAGAATCTCTCAGGCCAAGAAATCCATGAAATTACCTTGCTTCAACTAGTCAGATACCCAAAAACTGTGTAGTGTTGAGACTATGCTAGTTCTCCATGCAAGACAGAAGGGCCAGGACAAGTCAACAATCCTCACGGTTGAGATTTTCTAGTGATAAGGGAAGCAGGGTTAGCAAACACAAGCAGAAACATTAATGGAACAATGATGTAAACACTGAATGCTGCTGACCAACAGACCAATAATTACTTAGCAATTATTGGAAAGGATCATAGTGCTAATCCCACAGTTGTTTCCTGCCTTTGCCACTGTTCTTTTTGTCAAAGACCAAATTCTCTGTAGCTACAGATTTCCATCTTGACATGACCAGTACTTCCTGTAATTTCTAATCTCTAGAAGTGCTGGGGAAATGAGAATTGCAGGATACCAGTGACTACAGCAAACACATGGTAACACTTAGATGAAAGGTGCCCTGGCTGCATCTCATAGTCTTGGAAAATTTTAGTTTGGGAACTTCTGGCTGTTTTATTCTTTGCCATGCATAGGCTTTATCAAGTAAATCCTCATGGTATTAAGACTTTTGGCACTGACTCAAGTCTATGCTATTGCTGGCAGGGGATCTAATTGGGAAGGAGGGGTGAAACAGTCACCTTTATCAGGAATGACCTTAATGTTGTGGAAAGGCTTCTTCCTCCCCACAGTTTAAACAGCTTTAGTGAAAGCCTTAAACCCAGATGTGAGAAAAGTGATTATCTCCAAAAGCAGCAGCAGTTTATTGTACTTATATTAATACAAACATCAGGAAGGTGGAAAATGTTATATAAACTTAGTAAAGCAGGGTAACACCCTGTGTATGGAACCCAGGCAAGTCTGTCCTGGGATAGTCTAGTCCCTAATCTCCGGGGAGGCCTTAGCTTCTAATTTTCAAGAAAATTAGAATCTAACTTCTTAGAAAACTGACAGCCAGATGTTATACAATAACCAAGGGATAGGAGGCTATGAGAATCTGCTCACCAACGGACAGCAACTGATACCTGCTTCTACTCCCTTAATGGGCAGCTCTCGTTAACTCCCTGTTGCTACTACGTGACTAAGTTTTTTTCCAGTAATAGTTGTTAGTCCTATATCATAATTCATAACTGGCAGTCAAAGAAATACACTCCGTTTTGCCTATACCATACTCTAGCTTCTAATAGTTGGCTGATTTAAAGTACCTTAGTGTTGGTCTTGAATTGGAATTAGAGCAAAATCTGTACACTTCTTGGGCCTGTTTTGAATCTCACTGTGCAAGTCACTCAACTAAGAGCAAATTTTTGTTCCTAACTCTGTTCTTCATTGCATAATGGATCTTTTCTTGTTTTCTACTTATTGGACCTTCAAGTCTTTCAGGATTTTGCTTCCCTCATTACATCTTCTCATTTGTATTTGTGGTGGGAGATGTACAAGCATAGGTTTCCATAATTTGATATTTCACACAAAATGGATCAGTGAACCACGGCAAAAATCAGTTTTGTAGACATATCAATAAGGCCCTGTTTTACCCGATCTTCTTGTCAAATGAAGTTTTGGCAATAACATAAGGAAGTAACGGCAAATCTTTCAGGGACGAGTGCCCGAACTACAACCCAAAACACACTTATTTATCACAAAATGTCAACAGTGCAATTAAACCTGAAAACTGAGGTTTTAGTTTAGAAAAAACTCATACATTAACATCTTTTGTCTTAAAAGAAAAAACATCACACCTGCCATAGGTTCACCACTACTGCCATAAGGTATTTTCCTCTCAGTGAATGAATAATAAAAAAGATTGTAAATCTGAGAGACAAGTCATTGACTCTGATGGTCATGAAGAGAAAATAGAAAATACAAAAAAGGTTTTTAGTGCAGAAAATGACAAATGACTTCTTCTTTTCTTCCGAGTTCATACATCTGCCAATAGGCTAACGAATGCTGAGGACACAGAAACAGCAAATCAGAGAAACTTAAAGGCCACAAAATGATATAAATCTTATACGGAAAATACCAGCTCAGGCACTAGGCAAGTGAGTAAATACTGAAAGAAATATGAAGATAAATATGCTCATACTTTGCACAAAGAGTACATTAAACAAGACCAAATAAAAATACTATTCAAACAAGTCATTTTTTGTCCTTCACAATGTATGTTAAAGACAACTCAACTTAAAAAGCTTGCAATGGTTAAGTAATCAAATAGCTCAAGACAGTGCATGGTTTTACCCATCAGAATGCTTGTTTACTCTGGCTGACATGCTATATTAATTTGATTATCGAATTCAAAACAAAGTCAGGAACATTTGCCTGTAGCTTTAATTTCTTAAGTAGCAAAAAATTCTAAGAGTCATTATGGTAAGAGTTGAGTTGCAACCCCAGTTGGAATTTTCTTATGGGAAGAAAAATAAAGATAAGCAAGCTGTATTCTCATCATTCCAGAGCTAAGTTTTAATAACACAAAATCAAAAGGGTAAAACTAAAACTTCTGGAATTTGAATGATGGCTTTCATAACTATATCTAAGGGAAAAATTTTTAAGGAGTCTTCGAAGCAGAAAATTACAATCACCTTGAGAAAAGGGGTGAAAGAGTGAAAGACAGGACTCAAATGTGTATAGCATTTATGATAATTATGAGGAAGAAGACACATGGGTGTTGACAAAGGTATTTAAAAGCAGTATCTAACTATTCCAGGCATGAAGAAATTTAGATTTAAGGAATAATTTACATAAAGTAGACAATCCAAAGACAACAGAAACAAAATTTAAATAAGTGCCAAGGATCAGATGAGGTCTGGGAAACATTAGTTGGGGTTAGTTTCTGTAGTTATCTTAATAGAGGAACTAGAACTGGACCCAGTCTTTTCTGACCCCCTGCAATCGCTCTAGTATACTTACGTCCCATATAACTTTATATAACTACAACAAATTTTGCCCAGATTTCTGTCATTTAGGGTTTTCTGGTCTAATGCTTTAGGGCTTCTTAGAATTTTGCTTCCTGGTTTTCTATAAAATTTCAATTCCACTTCCAAATTGCTTTTTCTTTCCTACCATTCTCCATGCTGGTTCTGCCATATATGGGTTGAAGAAGGCATAGGAGAGGTGGAGATGAATAAGACACATCTGGCCTGGGGCAAACAGACCTTGGATGGGAAGCAGCTGCACTCTGGAGGCAAGTGGAATAAAGGATTAGGATCTTCAAAGTCAAGGAAAGCTTCTCATGCATTCTTCCCTCCTTTCCCTTCACACAAAATTTCAGAATTTGTAACAATCTCCTTTCCCTCATGCATACTTAAGATTATTTATTACTCATGCTAATGTTTTGCAGGTACCTTGCATTTCAATTTTTTTTCTGTGAGTTTCACAGGCTTTTATAAATTTTCATTAAAGTGAATAATTCTAGACATATTTTATATTATAAAATTTAACTTTAGAATGATGTGAACTCAGTTTGTCAAAAAATTAACCTTGTAAAAAAATTTTTTTTTAATACCACATTCACTTTGCCTAAACCAGTGGTTCTTAAACTTTGGGCTTCATAAAAATCCTCAAGGATCCTGTTAGTAACTCACATTCCAGAGCCATATGAATTTGTATTTAGCAGGGCTAGGATGAGGCCCTGGAACCTACATTTTTAATAAGTACCCAGTAAGATTCCTATCTCTGCATAGCAGGGGTAAAGGAGCCACCCTGAAACCTTGTCCTGAAATGAGCTCCTCAGTCTCCCAGCTTCAACTCTCAACCTGTCTTCCTAGTGACAAGGGTGAAGTAGTTGCCTGTAGTTCACAGTGAACACAGAGCCAAAAATACAGAATGTGCAATCAGAAGAGGAAAATTATGACCAACAAGATTTCACTTTCAACAATGCAATGTGTTATTAGCTACACAAATACAGGAAAGAAAGGGAGTTGTCCTGATTGTAACTCTACTTCCTTGAGTAAGATGAGATTTGGTATTATGAATGAATTGCATTTTCTGTTCATGAGACTGAACCTTTACTGGCATTTTGGTTATTTTCTGGCATCCCTTTCCTTACCTTGCAGAACCAGCTTCAATTAATCAAATTGCAAGGAAATTAAAATTTAATTATTTAGTAAAGTACCAAAAATTAAATTCAGCCAGGCATGGTGCTTATGTCGGCAATCTCAGTTCTTTGGGAGGCAGAGACAGGAGAATCACAAGTTAGAGCCCAGCCCATGAGCAATTTAGGGACTTACTGAGATCCTGGCTAAAAAAAAAGTGTGGGTGATAGCAACCTGAGGCTAGAGCTCACAGCCAAGACCCTGGGTTCAATCCCATTACTGCCCAGCCCCTGTAAAGTCCAACACCTAATGAGGGTGAGACTATGACGATCTGCTGGCCAATAAGCACCAATAATTTTCCTGCTTACCTCTCTCAGTGGCCAGATTGTCTCCAGCTTTAGGAGAAAGAGAAACCCGAATAAGCTCAGAAGTCAGAATTCTTGACGACACCAGGGTCTCTGCTTTTAAATCCCCAAGTTCTACATTTTGTGTACCATGCTCAGTCCTGGTCCCCAGACCTCAACCCCCTGTGCCATCTTTTCTGGCAGTTTCTGTTTTGGTGTCATGAGATCTTGTTGACTGCTGCTCTGACGTTAGATGACGCATCTTAATTCTTTGTACCTGGCTTCTGACTGATTATGACTAAAAAAACCACCAGTAAGGAAACCCAATAGCTTTCTCAGTCCTCTCTCTACCTCCCCGATGTGTGACTGCTTACACCTTTCATTTTTCCTTTGTTTCAGTGGTAACACACGTTTATGGACACAGTGAATATTTGATCTTCTCAGTTTTCATCCTTTCAATGTAGCAAAACACCAAGAAAATGGAAGACACGTCATGTTACTGATACACACAATGTTACAACCTCAACAGAAATTCATGGCTTGATTAAAGGTCACTCAGTATCATCTCTGCAGGAGCTGGTTTTTATTTGGGGACTGTTAGAATTTTTAGATTATTAAGGAGAATGCCCCCCATTTGTGTCAAAAGACCCTTGACAACTGCCGGCGGTGAGCCCCACCTGTGAGCTCCCCTCCAGCTTTGCACGCGTTACCGTGTGTACAGGATACTTGGGTGAACGCAACAGTTGGCTCGGGTTTAGGCTACAAGTTGCAGAGAACAACGTCAGCTTGGCCAGGCAGGGCGCTCGCCGGAGGCAGCACACACCTTCCATCCCGGGTTTACACCCAGACACAGACCCACCCAATAGAACCTCAGAAGACTGTCTGCACAGCTACATTTTGACTCTTTCTCATCTGATGCTCACTTGCTGAGTGGGGATAGTTGAATTCGTGCAGATTTAATGTTTCTGTGATACAATTCCACTGCAGAACTGGCACGGTTATCGTTGAATAAATGAATGTATTCCTAGTCTCCTGACTCATCATTCTAAGGAGAAGCAAAGAACAGACACTAGATCAAGTACGAAGATCAAAAATCAAGTACGAATATCACCGTAAGACATTTTTCTTGCGAAAGAGCCTTAAGTATATAAACCAAGGACATCTGCATACAGTGGGAAAGCACTGTACCTGGTGTCAAGAAATCAAGATTCCAACCTCAAGCCAGACATATATTAGCTAAGTGAGCCGGATCAATGTCCTCACTTCTAAAGTGGTAGAGATAGTAACCACTTCACAGGGTTGCTCTGAGGTTTAAAGAAGAAAAAAAAAATATATGAAAGCACCTATCATAATGATGGCTCATAGGCATTTGCTTCAGATTTATCTGACGGGTGAATTTGTTAAACTGAAGCTGACAAACAAAATAACATTAATAATGAATGACACATAGTAGGTGCTAGGAAAGTATTTACTGAACTAAGTTGATACTGATACCACCCTGATCTGATTGAGTGAAAATATAATTTGCTTATTCTAACATCCCTTTATTTTCTCCACACAGTCATTGGTTCCAAATCTACTTACGGCTTCATAAATATGAGCCTAAAACACAAATACTTCTAATCAGATTTGGCGAGAAAAGGAGAGAAACATAGGGTGAGGTAAGTGTGAGGCTATGGTGGTAAATAACAGGGATGGCAGCACCTCAGTGCATGAGTCACACGGACACCAAGCAGTACATGGCTAGAGATAATTTGCAGGTAAACACTGCACGGGCTATTACGTCATCCCTCCTCTGCCTTTTATTCATCAATCATGCTGCCTGGACTCTGATGCAACCCAGCAAGAATGTCTGATTTGCAGAAAGCAGAAAGCATCTCAGAACACACACACTCATCAGAGAAAGCAGTATGAACCCAAACTGACATTTCTGGTATGTCCTATTGTTTAAATCATGCTTTAGAGGGGGAGACTTATAGTTGGGATGGACTACAGATTAAACCATCTGGTCTGGAGGTCACAAGGATTAGTTTCAGCATTTTGGCCAAGTCACTTACGATCTTCTAAGTACCTCTTGGCTTTGTAATTTTATCACTAAAATTTTAGGCTAACAAATACAATGGGCAGCAAGCATTCAGTTGAACAAGTCAGGCACAAAGTCAGCTTTATTTCTTTTTGGCTACATAGGTCACTCAAATCTTAGGCTACTCTCACACCACTCTGAATTATCAGATATGTAGCTGTGTAAAAGTCTTGTAAAAGTAAGTAAAAAATGGTAGATGGGAACTGTGGTACTGGAAGATGTGAATGTTCACACCCAAGATTATAGGGATACTCTAGTCTAAACCAGGGAAGCTTAAAGGCAAATACTCACCAGGCTTTATTTATAAGGTATTATATCTATTTTCTGTAGGAGCAGTATTTTGAACAAGAAGTAGCTTAAAATTCACAGCTTAAGAAATGCTCTAACCCCGACCTGAAAACAATTTCAGGGTGAGACTTTGCATGATTTACCAAAAAGATAACAGCCTGTGAGTACACAAGCCATCTGCCACACACAAAGAACTCATTGGAGACACAGGCCTATACACAGCAAAAAGGACACAGCCAGCCCAGGTGAGCTCTGTCATGTTTCCATCCTCATGGGCACAGCACCTTTCCAGAAATGGGCAATACAAACATTCCGACACCTATCACTGGAAGATTTCCAATGGGCTCTCCAGAGAGGAGTGTTTCTAACAAAACATGGGATTGGGGGAAAATAGACAAGCTGAGTGGAGATGAAAAACAAATGTATCATGGTCTTTCCCTCACAGCTGACACTGTGTGGGGTCCCCTACCTTGCATGCTAAGCAACTGGGAGGAGGGGTGTTACACCACTGCACCTGGAGCAGTATTCAACAAGATGCCTAGCCCTTCCATTGTTCAGCCAAATGATTTATGAAGCCTGGCAGCGAAGACAGGGCAGACTGGTTTAAGTCCAAAGGCATCAACCCATAGGTATTCTGAGAACCCTGGTTACATCTGCGACAAGCACTATTCATCTTGGGAAGGGTTAGAAAAGAAAGGGAGAAGATGTGACCTGCCTGACAAGAAGACAGGACCCAACTAGATGGGACATGCCTCCCTACTCCCTCCCAATTCCCTTACTTACGAATGCTTTGGTTGACTTTCATCCTGACAAAAGTAATCAGACAAGTTTAGTTTCAGAGATGTAAAACCCCAGAACCATCAATCTCATATACTAGGTTTAGTTGGTTTGCTCTGATTGATTATTGATAGTATAATCCTGATTAGGGCAGGAGTCAGGCAACTTTTCCCCTGAAAGGCCAGATACAATGTGTTTTAGAGTTTGTGGGCTCTATGGCCTCTGTTCTAAGTTCTCATGCCTGCTACTGTAGAACAGGAGTTATAGACGATGTGTAAATGAAGGAGCATAGTTGTGTTCTAATGCAATTTTATTTATAACAACAGGTGAAGGATTGGATTTGGCCTCCTGGCATTGTATGTTCCCAAAGAGTATTTTTTTTTTTTTGGTGCTGGGGATTGAACTCAGGGCTTTGCACTTGGTAGGTAAGCACTCTACCACTTGAGCTAAATCTCCAACTCCTCCTTTTTTCTTTTTGAAAGTGGGTCTGAGGACTACTGGTCTAGAACCTATAGACATTTTTATATCACCATGAATGGAAACTTTCAGAGAACAGAAAGAAATGGACTATGTGTGAAACTGAACTCTAAAATTTTAGCATGGTGTATATGTTTTGTTTTAATCCAGCAGATTAACTGGATGCATTGTCCGGAGATGTGATGAACCTCTGGGGATTCTCTCCTTACCGCTGAGCAAGAGACCACAGAAACAGCTCAGATCTTTTAATTGGGACCTTTTGCTGGAGCCTCTGGCAAATTGTAAAGCAAATGAACCATCAAGTGACAGACTTCTTTGATGTGTTCAGCAAAGGGCTGACTGAAAAGGCTAGACCCTAGCTTCCCCCTGAAGACTAACAGATTTGTCTGAACCACAAGGAGCAGTTCCCAAAGCAAGGATTTAGCCTACACAGGGTGAAGATATACATGTTCCCATATTCACATCTTCACTCACCCTCTCTAAATAAAATTGGTAATAGAAAACAAAGAAGGCAACAACCACCAAAATTTGTTGATTAAATTCTAACTAGTTTTAGGCAGTTGTTCCAATTTTCTGTCATCTACCCACTCACTGCATCCATCCACGCATCCAACACAGAGATACACTGTAGCACAACTACTCTGTACTTCTTCCTCTGGCAAGGGGCTATACATGGATCCCATTTCAGTCTGAGATAAACACTGGTGACAATCACAAGAAAATGTGATATGTACTATGTATTATGCAGTGCTCCCTTCTCAGATTCTGTTCTTTTTAAATTTTGCACTCTTTTCTAGAGTATGAAGGTTATCACATTTTCTACAATTTCTTAAGTATATTTGCTCAACTGGAGGACCTTAAAAATCAAGGACTAACTTACTCTATATCTTCAATACTAAATAAAATCCATGGCATAAAGTTGGTATTTAACAACTATAAACTGAATCAATAACACAGACACACACACACACACACACACACACACACACACACACACACACACTTATACAGCAGAAGTACCTATGCAAACCAGGGAAGGCTTCAGAAAGTAGTGATATCACAGCTGAGTTCTGAAGGATGAGCAAAACACATCATGGTGGAGGTTTTTATTGAATGTGTGCTTGGATTTTGTCCCAAAGGCAGTGGAGTGGAGAGCTACTGAAATTTTCTAAGCTGGGGGAAAGATGGTGTGATAGGATCTGGTTTGAGAATCACTTCTCTGGAAGCACTGTGGAAAGTGAATGTGAGTGTGAGTTAGGAAGAAGTTTGAGGGCAGAGGCTGTGCTATTGCAGTTGCTGGCAAAGAGGGATTCAAAGCAATTCCGGATGTTGAATTAACTAGCCACATGTGACTGGCTGGACTTCAAAGCATGTGTTTTGTATACACATCTCACTTCTGAGTTCATCTGTTCTTCTGGTGCTTATTTCTTTTTTGTTCAGATTCCTTCCTGTACTACCACTGTGAAAGAAATTATTTTGTCCTGTCACATTATATATATTGTTGAGCTAACTAAATTTTTATGAAACAAGGTGGAGAAGTGTACATACCACTCAATTAGATACAGTAGATGTGGGTGAGAGAAGTTTTGGCTTTCTGTAATGATGACAAGATAGCAATGGGGCCTTTAGCCAAATCACAGGCTAGTACAGAACAAAGCTGCTTTGGGGGAAGATAAAGAATTCCATTTGGGAATCCAAGAGTAACTGGCTAGAAATCATCTGGAAATAGTGGCTGGAGTTCAGAAAGTGTGAGACATACGTTCAGGAACCGGTGACATGTACCTCACTGTTGAGGCCATTGTTGTGCTATTAAACTAGTTGTCCAAAACAAATGAATAAATACTTACATAATGCTCTGATATGTAGCTTTTTTTGATTCCCATTGTGGAAACATTCTCACCTTGGCCAATTTTAAGATACCAATACGATGGTCACTGAACAAAAAGATGAGAAGAGATGTGCACAACTGATTTGTAGGAGCTGACTCCAACAACACACTGCTGGCTAAAGCCAAGGGTGAATAAAATTAACCACAGAAAAGTGAAGAGCAAAAGGGCTGAGAATAAAATCCCATGAAGTATGGACATTTATGAGATGGGCAGAAAACGGGTCAGCAAGGGTGGCTACAGAAAAGAGTAAAACAAACACTGATAGGAATAGGAGGAAAACAGGAGCAAAAGGGACCACAAAATCCCAGGGAGGAAATAATTCCACCCAAACAAAAGCAGCATATGGTGTAAAAAGTGGAAGGTGAAGTTGAAAGGTGAAATAAGGTAAATGAGCACTGAAAAGTGCCCATGGCTGTGACTATGAAGATGCTCTCAGAGGTGGTGGAATGGTGGGAGTTCAAGCACAAACATGAAATGAATGGCAGGTGGGCAAGGGGAGGGAACCTGTATTAAAGGGAGGGAAGAGCAGATATGGGGAAAGGGCAACAGGAAAAACTGGTTAGAAGGACGTCCAGAGAGGTTGAGGTATCTAGGATAGATTTATCCTTTATATAAATATGTCTTACTGTATGGAACAATGTAACTTTTCAAGTGGATCAAGATCATGATTAAGTACTTTTTCCATAGTGCACTGTGATTCTGGTTTCCACTCAAGATTTTTAGCTCTATAGTCTAGCAAGAGCCTGGAATGACCCTTCTGAAAAATTTTATTCAACTTTATCTTGACTCTTGATGTGGAAATCTTAAATCCATATTTCAAAGTGGGTTATTTTCAGAATACATTATATTTTAACATATTTTAATAAGGTTTATGTCATAAGAGGGTGGCTTATTAGTTCAGTTGCCAAAAACTTCGTATTCAAAAGGAAATCAAGACTCTATTACCTTATGCTATTCTTATCTTTTCATAAATATCCTCTAGTTTCATAGTTCTGTGTACAAAGTTTTTAATTATTAAATCTACTCAATTACCTAGTTCAGAGGAGGTAATGATAAGGATAACTGAAATACAGTATTACTTTTCATCCTCAGTGGAAGCACTAGTGTTGTCTCCCTGCTGCCTTCACTCTCATCTACCCTAAGAGCTGGTGAGGTGGGCCTGGCAAGTTTGACCCTAACCCTAACCCTAAGTAGGCAGGCAAGACCGAGAACCCCTAAGGCATTAGAATAATGCACTTGGAAGATTTAAGTTCGACATCTGAATTGTCACTTAATAGTGACATGTGACTCATTTTTTCAATAATATATTTGTGAGGATAAAAAAGATAACATGAGAAATCACTTCACATATTTTCAACAACAGGATTATCTCCTAACCCTGAGTGTCTTCATCTTTATAGGAACTCACAGGCCATATGATGTTGTCTTTGTCATTTGGAGGTATTTCTTCAGCTTTCATATTTTTATTTAATTCTCAAGACTCTGCCTTTTATTTCCAATCAAAGTTTAAGTTCCTTAAGGGAAATGACTTCACATTTTTTCCATTTGCTTTCCAGACAGGTTGGGTAGACAAATATTTATTTGTTGGCTAAAATTATAAAGGAGAAGGTGGAAGAATCACATATTTGTGAAAGATAATACCTTTTGGAAATAAAGAAGTTCATCCTTGCATTCTGGTGTACCAGATTTTTAAAAAACTTTTACTTGGCTAGAAAAATATAGCTATTCCTTAAAAAGGGAAATAATGGCTTATTAGAATACTACCATCAATAATTTTGAGAATTCAATAGTAAGAGAGACTGGCGTTCTGTTTTGAAACTGTGTGTATTATTTTTTGCCAGATCAAGTTAATGAAATGTTTACTGCTAGACTGTTATTTTTAAGTCAACAAAAGCATTTTTGTTGACTTGCTCACTGGACATATGCATATAATTTAAAATGGAATTTCAAAATAGTTTTATTACATGCATCTATGAAGAAAATAATTGAGGTCTGAGAGTGGTGGTAAAACAATTTTGACTTTCTGTTCATCTTAACAATAGAATTTTTAGTACCATCAGACATGTGGCTTTCTATTTTAATAAGATTTAATGCCCAAGGGTTCCAGTTCCTTAGCTGAAATCTCTTATACCTAAATATTTCTTTGTAGAGTCTCCCAATATTTCTTGTCATGCTTATTATATGAGAGTTTCTCTCCCTTGCTACTCTAGATATTTTGGACAGGATAATTGTTGTAGATGATTGTCCTGTGGATTCTAGGTTATTCAGTACCATCTCTGGCCTTACTCACCAGATGCCATAATACCTTCCAAACTCAGTTGTGACAACAAAAAACACTACCAAATATTCAAATGTCCCCAAGGAACCCAAAATATCCTCAGCAGAGAACCACTCAACAAGAGGAAGAATCATTCATTCCCTACTACTTGACTTCTTGAGTCCATATCCATCAGCACTTCCATTTAATCTTAGTCATTCTCCCTCTCCTGCTTCTCTTCTCTCTCTCATCTGCCATTCTCTTCTTGAATAATATAACATCTTAATTCTTCCCATTAAAAAAATACAAATATACTAACCAGAGACCCTCATATAAGTCCTGTAACTTATCTAGTTATTGTCCTCTTTTTCTTCCACGATAAACTTTAAGAAAGACTAGTCTTTATTGGCACTTCTCACGCCGTTGTTAAAAATAATATATGCAGAAGGGACACCAGAAGGGACAGGAAGACACCAATGAGTGAATCCTGTTAAAAAATAACATATGTTGGTGATATAATTTTTATTTTTTTAATTGTACAAACTTTATCAAACATACATGTTATTATTCTCCTTATTTTACAATGATATGCTTTTATGGCCATGGGGGGACATATATTTACCTTAGCAAGTGTCAGGGAAAGCACCCAATTCTGGGATATATCACATTCACTTTACATATTGATGCAATATCTACTGACTACTCTATTGATAAAGCTACCTTACATTTTATAATTTTAGCACATTTGAGATATCTGATTTTTAAAAAATGAAAATGATTTAAAATTCTACTTGTACTATTAAATTTAACACATGTAAAATAAATTTTAATATCTCATATTGATTAATTGGTCTGTTGACAGGTCCATGTGTACACTGTATACCACGGAGTTCTATTAGTGTCAATGTATTGTGATACAAATGTGTTCTATGGTCACACTGGCTTTAATTTCCGGTGTGCAATATAGATATATCTAATAGGATTTTTAAAAAATTTTATTTTAATGGTACATTTTAGATGTACATATTGATAACATTTATCATAGGGAATTTGTACCTGTACATGATATATCGTGTTGCTTTTTTTCCCATTCCCCTCCCCTCACCCCCTCCTCCCTCCCTATTTACAAAAGATTTGTTTCCATTTTTTCCTTCCATTTCTTATTTCTCTTGACCCTCATATCCAATAAGATTTTTAAAATGATACTTAGAACGAACTTTTCCTGTGATTGTAAGAGGAAGGTTGAAGAAAGATTACACACTTTATTTTAGAAAGTATGGTTTAGCTATATTACTTTTTTTTTTTTTTTTTGGTGCTGAGGATTGAACTCAGGGCCTTGTGCTTGCAAGGCAAGCACTCTAACCACTGAGCTAAATCCCCAGCCTATTTTCTTGAAGCTCATTACCTTACTAGACCATCAATTCTTTTTTTTCAACCTTTTAAAAAAATAAACTATGAGCCCTTCGGATGATTTTTCACTCTAATGTTTCTCTATTCCAATTAATTCATTAGCTTCACATTTGGTAGTCTGTGTTCTATAAAGAAAAAGACATACTAAATATGTAATTTTCGGGTTGGGCATTTAGCTCATTGTAGAGCACTTGCCTAACAACTCAAGGCCCTGAGTTCAATCACCAGCACCCTAAAAAAAAAAAAAAAAGAGTAAGTAATTTCTCACTTTCCTCCCTCATGGCACCTTAAGCATTTATATTTAACAAAAGTTTTTATATTTATATTTAAGTATTTATATTTAACAAAAGTTATTAGGTCCCCACTAAATCTTTTCTTCTGAGAATCTTCCTTAGTTCACTTAGTCTTGGAATTTCAGTGGCCCAAATTCCTTATAACTGTGTGTGGGTTTTTTTTTGTTGTTGTTGTTTGTTAATATCCCTCTTAAAATATGGCTCTTGATCTACAAGCATTATTCCATAAGTGCACAGAACTGTGGTATTATTTCACGTTTTGTTTTGTACACTGTACTTTGGGACCAGATTTTGGCAACATGGAATTTACTCAAATACTGTATTAGCTGACTGTGATCTTTGATTTTTATCATACACTTATCTTACTTTCTTAAGCAGAATTCTAAGTGAAGAAAAGAAAAAAAGAAAGAAAGAAAGAAAATTCTACTGCTACTACACAGCTCTTGCCTTCCCATATGGTGGGATCCTTTCTCCCACAGTAGTTAAAGTAATGGCTAGAGAGGAGGCTTAGAGTATTTGGCAAAGGTGCTCATTCTTTCTAAAGAGCCCTTGAAGAAGGAAAACAGTGGGCAAAGATTCTCTTAAAGGGAGAAGCCTGCTGGCAGTGTGCAGAATGACTTACAGTGACCAGAGACTGACCACATTAGAAATTTATCAGGAAGTCAATGCCAGTGATAGAATTGCCTGAATCTTTAGAGTTCACAAAAAAGTTATCCAGGGCTTGTGAGCTAATGCAGACTAACTGGTGCCTCCTGTGTCTTGCTCTATCATTATCTATCAGTAATAAATGGTTTAATCCTAAAAATATATTATGTGGTTTTCATTCTTGGCTCCTGATTAGACATGCAGAAGACAAAATATAACCTTTAATATGGCATGACAGGACACCCTACATAATAAATAAATGAATTGCTACTAGTAAAATTATACTCAAAGAATAATCTTTGACTTCCCAACAATCACATTCCAACTTCGCTGAAATAATAAAAAATTGAAAATCTGCTTAAGACAATTTCCAGAAGTATGGATGAATTATTTTGTATCTGAGCACTTGATATTTTTTATCCTGCACTTTATATGTGAGAACACAGACACACAGACAACAGACACACACATACACACACACACACACACACACACACACACACACACACCCCTTTTACAGACTGATTAACATATCAGAAAAGTGAAGAGATTAGCCAACACAACAAAACAATAAAAATGTATTAGGTAACTGATTCATATCATGTAAAATAAGATTTTCTACTCCGCTGGCCTTCTGCCAGCCTGTTTTCTGACTAAATCTGTGCTCTCACTTGTTTTGGCAAGTTATTCTACATTCTGAAATTATTCCATCTGATGATCTAGTCTCCTTTACTTTCATCCTCTGATTTTACTTTTCTTGGCAACTACAGTTGAGTCATATGGAATATTGGTTTGAATGGTTAGGAATGGAGATTCTAGGTAAATAATGTAGTGCTTCAATTTCTCTTCAAAAGTGTTAAGGATATCTTTTTTGGCTACTTCACCTATTCAGGAAAGTTAGCCACTTCCCCAGAGAAATTCTTTCCAAACTCTAGTGAAGGCAAGTGAGATAATGGCTATAAAAAGAGTTTTAGTTGTCAGAAAAAATGGTATTTTTGATATATCCATTATTGTACATATTATTCCTGATGGACACAGAACAATAACTTAAGTCATTCGTACAGTAGATACAAGAGCATAGCAAATATAAGGGTACTTCAAAAGAACTCACCCTACATTCTCTCATAGTACTTTGATGTAAGATGCTAAGAAAACATGCTTAACACAGCTGTCTTCAGCTGTAAGCTCACATTACATGGATATATTTATTTTTTATTGCTCATAAATTATCATTTTGTAGGGTTAGGCTGTTTAATTGTCATCAAGTTTTATAAGCACATTTCTGAAAAATGACAAAGGATCGTTTTCTGACTACATTTTCTGACTACATATGGCATTAAGAGACCCATGCAAATGAATGGCAGTCTGGTTACTTCCATGATTAAACAGTTCAATGACTCAGAATAGTTTTAAAAATTAGCTGAATGAAATTCTGCAAATCACTAATAAATAACTCCTGTTCTGGTGAATGGGAAATGATACAATGATGCAAAGAAATTAAAACTTATGCATGATGTTATTAAAGAATATATACTAAAGCACATATCAATATGTATAGCGTTTGTCTATATTACTTTAGTTTCTTAAACTCATGATCACATTAGATTTACAGAAACCATAAGACTAAGAGCCATCACAAAAGATTAAACTTCAATTTATGTGTATTTATAAGTGACTAAAAGGTTGTACTGTATTTGTCAGAAAGATTTAACGTAAAAGCGTTATGCTTGGCTTTGTAATGTCCACTCATGTGCCTTTACTAGTATTTACACCTGTGCACCTATGCATGCATTTCTTCCCTTTTGGTTATAGATGAGAAAATAGACAAGCAATTTGAAATCAGGAAGAAATGGTTTAAACCCTAATTCCAATTAAACTGTACAATGTTGTGCAAACTATCTAAATTTTTCTACGGTAAAATGGGAATTAGTAAATCCATAAAGTAAGTATTCAATAATGATTGTGTATCATTGTGGGTGCTGGGAATATTCATGAGACTGGCTGGGGAGACAGAGCATAAACCAAGGAACTAGTATAGCGAAGTATTGAAAGCTGTGACTGATAAGGGTGCCACAGAAGCCTGAGGGAAGGAGGGCATATGTGACTCTTCCTAAATCACTTTCACTGAAAATGACATTTCAGCTTAGTTCTAGGTTTAGGCAAGAGTATGCTAGGGTGTAACCGACAAGGTTAGGGTTGGGGCAGCAGAAGCAGCACGGATAAATGGATAAACACGTATGGAGGTGTGAAAGAACTAGTCAGGTGTCAAAGAACAATAAGCACCACATACCAGCAGAGTGCTTATCACTTTCAGCAACACAATGCATGGGGCAATGCTCTAACAGTATGGGGAGTACAGTAAGCCCACAAAAATGCCAGAGGTCATTGTTCCCAAAATGTTGGGGCCATCTTTGCCCCCTTTCCCACCCTTGTAACTCATTTGCAAACCCAGCATCTTTTCATTCTACTCTACCAAAGTTCACATCTTCATTATGCCTCATTTGGTTAAACGGATCCCACACTTCCAGGAAACATGGTACTGAGCCAATATTGAAAGGTTTCAACTACCCAACTGGAACCTAGCATGACATAAAGGGTAGAAACACTGGTTTGGGTGGCTCCTAGCTTGTTCTACTTCTGAATAGCTAGTAACTCTTACAACTGGCAATGTAGAAAGCATAAAAATGAACACTTACCAAGTGCCTGTCAGGATGCAAGCTCTGAAATATATCATCCCATTTGATTCTCATGGTAAGAATTGTACTGCTCTAATGGATCCATTGTGAATCTCTAATCCACAATTCTAAAATCTAAAAAGTACTTAAACCAGTAATTTTTTCCAAGTTTATTTAAAAACTCATTTATACAAAAGTGAATGCATATAAGTGTGTGGATAATTTTTTTTATCCCACTTACCATAAATTTCCATATGGTTTATTACAGAAAGCAAATGTGTTAGTTAGGAGACCCTGTCTCAGACTTCACTGGTTATCTAACATATCTAACATACTATACAATATTGTCTTTCCAAAAAACAGAAAAACTCTGTATATGAAAACATCTGATGTAAGACTTTAGAGCTTGTAGATAAGCAAACTGGGACATAAAGTTAAGTAACTTGTCCAAACTCACACAGCTAAGATTTAGTAGACCCAGGTCTCAAACCCAGATACTTTGGTACCAGCTCCTAGACTCTTAATCATTTAACTAAACTTGCTTGGAGTGTCTAATAAACCCTAAATGCCTCCAAAGGTAGTTTGAGTCTCAATTTATTACCCTTACTATACAAAATGCTTCAGTTGAATTGGGCTTCTCATTGTTTTGAAAAAGTACCAGAGCCCTTGCAATGAGCTACATCCCCACCAGCAACCTGCTTTTTAAAATTTTGAGACAGGGTCTTGCTCAGTTGCTAAAGTGCTGAGACTGAGCTTGATCTTTTGAACAGCCTGCCTCAGCCTCCCAGGGCACTGGGATTATAAATACTGTATGTATGTACCACCATGCCTGGTTTACTAATTTCTATATAAAGTTTTGCTTAGAATTCCTTTTCTGCAATGCTGCTTTAACAATCTATTCTGCCTTTGAGGCTTAGTTCCCACAGGGAAATTATACAATTAGAAAAGTGAGGATGACATAACATCTTTATAATCTTTTCACTATGAAAAATTTGGTTAGTATGTTCTAACTTTGAGCCATATATTCAGCTAAGCCTTTTATCTTTTAATTTCGGTGAAAAGATGGTCAGAAACAAAGAATATAATTGGAATTTTAAGTAGAATCTCATTTTAAAAAATCTTATGTACTTTCTTTGAAATCATTAAATTTGTTTCATTTTTATTTCATTTCCATGCTGAAGATGACATTTCATTCTTATGTACTATTCTTGGTCATAAATACTAAGTGCTTTACTAAGAATTGATAATACTTTCCAGAGGTAAGGCATAATGAATGTTTTCTTCTGAAATGTCCATTTCTCATTTTATGCAAAGGATGATTTTAGGAGAAACTGTGAGCAACTTCAAAACAGAATAGTCATTTTAAGGATGACCAGCTGTCATAATTGCACATGAAAAATTTGGCCTGTTTCTATTTTTCTTAGAGTTTTTTTTATTTAGGTTTTTGATATCTATATGTATATTACATGTTTTGAACTGATTGCCTAGTAATGCTAACAGATTCCTTTTAGTCCAGCCACATTTGTAAATGACTGGCTGGGATTAGATCATAAAACAAAGTAAGTTAACTTGACCTTAGCAGTGTCACTGTCCACTTACGAGAGTCTATTCTTTTTTTTTTTTAATTTAATTTAATTTAATATTAATGGTACATTTTAGATGTACATAGTGATAACATTCATCATAGGGGATTTGTACCTGTACGTGACATATCTTGTTGCTTCTTTTTTTCCCGATTCCCCCCCAACAGTCTATTCTTTTATTTTCCTGATAAAATTAGTAACTTAAGTAAGCTTAAGATATTATACTATTTGTTCTACACATTCAAGGGTTTCTAGGATAATATACAATTTTGTTGAAATTTATTTGATGGAGACGCTGAAGAATAATTTTATTCATTTTAGAGGAACTGTCCCATGAAAATAAGATATTTAGATATATTTATGATCTTCCTTAACATCTCATATCCAATCTATCTGACTGTCTGACTTTATTACTATAATCTATAAGCCATTAACATATTATACTGAACCACTATAAATATCCTTGATTTGCTTCCCTGCCTCAGATCTCTATTCTCAAAAACTTGCCCTCCACTCAGATGCTAGATTCTAAAATGTAAGGCTGTTAATATTACTTCCATGGCTAAATCTCTTTACTGGCTTCCCATTTCCCCTGTGATACAGTAGCTGTGTGGCAGGCTTTCTCTCCATGCTGTGCTGCTTTCCTTCCAGTTCCTCTAGCCCTATGCCCCAACAATGGAACTGTGTACAGTGCATGCTCCTTGCTTCATTCCTTCATATCAGTGTTCATGCTATTCTATCTAGAAGAAGAGAAGCAGTAGCAAACTCCAATATTGAATTATGTAAGAACTGGAGCTATTAGTAAACATTTAATTTTAACTTCCTAGATCCAGTCTCTGACTTCCCTGAACTCAAGTCATCATGGCACCTTTCTATTGGTTCTCCACTTCAACAGCACACTCATCAGAATCACTTTCATTAGCACTTCCAACCCACATATTTAATTAGAAGATCACTATTATGAGAAGCCTAGTAGGGATAACAGATCTTACTCACCCTATCTAAAACTTACTCAGCTTTTGGTATTTAGTGCTAGTAATTATGACATGTTCTACACAGTTACAAATCACACTACCATAAAAATACATTTTTTCACCCATTTGGCAAGGTTACACAATGTAGATAAACTTATCATTTCTAGAAAACTTGAGCAAAAATTTCCATGGAAAGTGTTAGCCAGGGTTGGGGATTTAGCTCAAGTGGTAGAGTGCTCACCTAGCAAGTGCAAGGCCCTGAGCTTGATCCCTAGCACCCATACCCCCAAAAGAGGCATATGTTTACAGAAAAAAGAAATAATGAATAGAAACTTTCTTAAATATGTACGTCTTCAATTTATCTGGCACATCCTAAATAATAAGGACCAGCCTTTGAAAGAAATATGATTTCTACAAGCATATATTCAGGTTTAATGTTACTTTTTTTTTTTGGAGATGGCGCTGGAGATCAAACCTAGGTCCTCATGATGGTAGCCAAACACTCTACTGCTGAATTATATTTCCAAACTGACATCTAATCTTTTTATTTTCAGTTTTCATTTTTTATTAGTATATGTCTGGATTACATAATGATTCCATTCCTTGTGGGGAGCTTGTATATGTACATAACACATCTTGATTTTTTTCTTTCATTTCTCCCCTCTTTCACCCCTCTACCTCTTGATTCCCTTCCCATTTGAAAAAGCTTATCTTCCTACCTTCTACTGTCGATCATTTATTTTACTCTTTATTTATTTTATGTTTCTTATATAAAAGAAACCATGTGGTATTTAAGTGCAGTCAAAATGGCCATACTTCCAAAACTGTTATATAGATTTAATGCAACCCAATGAAAATACCAATAGCATTTCTTATAGAACTGGGGAAAGTAATCCTAAAATTCATATGGAACCAGAAAAGCTCTGGAATTGTAAACACAATTCTGGGCAACAAGGGCAAGGCAGGGAGAATAATGATCCCAGACTTCAAGTTATACTACAAAGCTACCATGATAAAAACAGTATCTGGTAGTTTTTCCAGTAATGGTACTGGAAAAACACCAAAACCAAAACCAAACAAAACAAAAACCCAACCAACCAAAAAAAAAAAAAAAAAAACCCAAGAAAATAGCAACAACAACAACAGATCCAAGAAGCAACAGAACAGATAGAAGATGCAGAAACACCTGCAGGCACGCTGGTATATTATCTGTGACAAAGGAGTCAAATCCTTTTGCTGGGGGAAAGATAGCATCTTTAACAAATGGGGCTGGAAAAACTGGCTATTTATATGCTGAATATTAAACCTAGACCCATATCTCTCACTGTGCACTAAAATTAAAGTGCTTTCCCAGCAAGCACAAGGCCCTGAGTTCGATCCCCAGCACCATTAAAAAAAAAAAAATGGATCACAAATCTAAACATTAGAACAGAAAAAATCTGCTCAAAGGTAAAATAGGTAAAATACTTGAAGACAGAGATGTAGGTAAAGACTTTCTGAACAAAACTTTGGTTATATAAGAAATACTACCAAGAATCAACAGATGGGATTATATCAAATTAAAAAACTTATACACAGCAAAGGAACCACCAAAAGAGTGAAAAGACAATCTACATAATGGGAAATATTTTTTTGCCAGCTACTTCTCAGACAAAGGACTAATACTAGAATATATGAAGAGCTAAAAAAAAAAAGACCTCCCCCAATTTATTTATTTATTTTTAACTTTTTTATTTTTAATTTTATTTTAATGGTACATGCCAGATGTACACAGTAATAACATTCATCATAGGTGATTTGTACCTGTACAAGACACATCCTATTGCTTCTTTTTCTCCCATTCCCCTCCCCTCCCTCACCACCTCCTCCCTCCTCATTTACAAAAGCTTTGTTTTCATTTTTTCCTTCCATTTCTTATTTCTCTTTTCCCTCTGTTCCTTTCCCCGAGCCCCTCTGTTGTTCCCTTTCTTCCCTTTCCCAATATAATACATTTTAGTCTTTACTTAACACTTTCAGTTTCTCACACCAGAGAAACAATGTGGTATCTAAACATGTGTGTCCAATTTATTTCACTTAAGCATCTAGACCTCCCCTAATTTAAAGACCCAATTAAAAAATGAACATCTGAAATGAATAGACATACCTCAGATAAAGATGTACAAATTGTCAATAAATACATGCAAAAATGTTCAACATCACTGGCCAGTCAAGAAACGCAAATTAAAACAACACTGAGATTTCACTTCACTCCAAAAAGAATGGCTATCATCAAGAAATCAATAACAAGTGTGGAGAGGCTGCGGAGAAAAAAGAACTCTTCTTCATTGTTGGTGGGACTGTAAACTGATAAAACCACTATAGAAATCAGTATAGAGATTCCTTAAAAAACTAAAACTAGGGGTTCCGTTTAACTTGGCTTCTTGATATCTTGCCAAGAGTAAAACACATCATAGCACAGTGATAACCACAGGTTTGTGGAACTCCTGAAGTTTATCTGTAGAATGACTTAAAAAAAAATCACTGAAGTAGAATTCTGATTCCACTTATACAGAAAGCTAGAAAGGGTATCACACTCATCCTAAAGAAGAAAAAGTTGAAGACAGTATAAAAATATAAGTTTTTTTCAGCTCAGAGAGCTGACATATAACAGCAAACAAACAGCCTGACATCCAGAGTCCCTGCAAGAAAATATAGGACCTGAAGACTAGCTTACCTGTGGCAGAGCAGAGAAAGATAGATACAAGGTGCTCCAGCAATTAGGATTTTTGCTTTACATTTAAGAACTTATGAAAGGATGACTGTAGGCTAGAATGAGAGGACACCTGGGAGTCACAAAGCCAGAGTTCAAACCCAATCACATACTCTGTGGGTCTGCATTTGGGTGAGTACCGACAAACATGAGACCCAAGTGGAAAACCAGACAAAAGTGCTAAGCAGGAGTTGAGAACAGGAAAGAAGAAACATTTAAGGGATAATGGTCAAACATTTCCCAAAAAACAGACATCAAACCACAGGTCCAAGAAATCCAGAGAACTCTGAGTGGGATAAATAACAACAAAATCATATATTTAAACTGCTGAAATTAAAAATACAGAAAATACCTTAAAGGTAGTCAGGAAAAAAAAGACATTATATATAGAGGAACAAAAGTAAAAATTGTAGCAAACTTTTTGTTGCAAATTATGCAAGCCAGGAGATAATAAAGTGACATATTTAAAGTCCTTAAAGAAAACCCACTGGACTACCTTGCCAGCTAGTTACTGGGTAAAGTTCAGGTGCGACATATGTCCCACTTGTAGTTTGTTAAAATTCTTTTGTAGGGTTACTATTCCTAACTTCATAGTATTTGTTTTGGATATGGTTTAGTAACTTACCCAGCATATCCAGTAAAAACAGACATTACTGTTCCAATTTTGTTCTTTATGTATGGTTTCTGTATGATTGTTCAAAAACAGGAATGAGTAGTGTACATAAGTCACAGTATAATTTTGTTCTCTTCAAATGGACTAACAAGATATACTCAGAAAGGCTTATACTTCACTTTCTAGATGCTTTATACCTATTAAAAGAAACACCAATATTGTTTGCCTGCTAGCACAAAGAAAATATGCAATAATGGACCATGTGGAGTCTTCTAAACTTTCTTTCAGCAACTCATCATATATTTGACTTCTATATTTGAGTAAGAATATCATTTTTGGAATAACCTTGTAAAGAGTATACTCAGGACTATGCTGAAATGTCCCTTGCCTAGACCACTCAATCTAAAATAGATACTTCCTTTCCTATAAATCTTCCAATATTGTGGTCACTCTCTACTGCTTACCCTAGAACACTTTTTAAACATCATTTATTAGCATATGAATTATCATGCAATTGTTTGCTCGTCTATTGTCAGTTTCCTTCACTACAATGTATGACATTTGGGACTTTGTCTTTCCTGGTCCCTACTATCATGTATCTCCTAGCACTCAGAATAGTTCCTACATCTAGAAGGAGTTCATTATAGATTTGTTAAATTAAAAAATTCCTTTCTCTCAAGGAATCTGGTAGGCAGGGGTGGAGAAAAGCAAAAGTGGGTAGAATTAGTACGTACGATGAGAAAGGTACTTTACTACGCTTACATTGCATCAGCTTAGATGCTCTGCAGACACCCTGGAAGACTCAATATCATCGGTTATAATTAATTACTTTGTTCTTATCTCATGAACTTGTCTTAACAAGTCTGTTAGTATGGTATTTCTTGGTTTTGCACATTCTAAAAGGTCAAATAACCAACGTTTAGTTAGGAAGTTAGGAAGTAGTGGAGATAATGCCAGGTATGGCAGACACCACAGCCTAGGTCAAGGTGTGGGGAAGAGAAAACTGAAGTATTCATTGTCTATATCCTTTAAGCTCACCTCGTCCACTCATTATTCGTTCATTTTGTCCCCTGAGATCTAAATTACCTTTAGTTCAATAACATTGAATGACTTAATTATATATCATAAAATGGTAGACTTTTGCCTCAAATCTGGGTTTTTATTTTGTTATATTTTGGAGGGGGTCGCTGAGGACTGAATTCAGAGCCTTGAGCTTGCCTGTCAAGCACTTGACCTCTGAGATAAATCCCTAACCCCCAAAATCTGGGTTTTTAGTCTTGGTTTGTAACTTGCCTAACCATAGAGCGATAGCCTCGAAGTCAACAAAGTAAAAAATGGGCTTTACTAAAGTTATAAAGAAATATTCTGTTTTATGAACCCTTCTAAAAACTTCAGGTCCAAACCATAATAAATCAACCTGTGCTTGAAAGCCGAAATTGTATATACTGGCCTTCAATTCAGCTAAGATAAAAATGACAAGTCCATCAATGATAAATTATTCTTTCTATATTATCCAATGGAAATACTTATATTGTCCAATACCTACAAGCAATTAGAAGGACTGGGTTTAACTTTCAAATTAAAAGATCATTAAAATGGAGTACATGTCTCCAACTGGTCTTTGAAAAATATTTGGGGAGAACTTTCTTGATCTTGAAGTTGGAAGGAACATGATGTGGTCTCAGATTTCCTTTTATCATAGAACAATTCAGCCAGCTATATTATTTGTAAATGTAGACTACAAGAAACCATAGGATAAAATAAAATAGAAAAGTAAGATCTTTTAAAAGTTATCAGTTATATATTATGTATCAAGAAGAGTAAAATTTAGAGCAACCATCTCCTCCTCCCTTCAACACCAGGTACAAGAAAAGAAGTATTTAACATCTGATATGATACCTACATCTCACTCTCTGCCTTAACTACTGCTTTCCAAACAAGGAAAAGAAGTGTCTGTCCTTAAGTAGGGATTTACATGCAGATCTGTTTATCAAGTGTGAAGTGTGTTTAATACCACTCCTATTGAGGTGATCCCCCTTTACTGGTAACAGTCTATTACTTACCTGGATGTGAGTATGAATTCTGTAGGATCTGAAGGGGGGAGTGCTGACAAATTTCATATAATAGACATTACATGTCTAACAATAAAACCTGGAAATAGAACTTAAACCTTAAAAATAAGCAAGGAAAAAAGAAGAATTTTCATATGTATTTACAACTACAGAGTTTAGATTTCTATTTTCTATGAATATATAGTTTGCTATTTAGAAGGTAACTGTCACCAGACAGACCAGTTTTTGAAATTTTCTAAGGCACACACATACAAATCAGTGTTTATCTGTGACCTCTTATTAAAGATATATTCTGAAATAGTATTTAAAAAGCATTAAAACATCCTGTAATTCTTTAAAGAATCACAGGAGAAAGCGAAAAAAAATGATCATTCAGGTGGCCTCATTTAGTCCATCATTTTTCTTAATAATTGCCATTCCATTCACTATTCCTATAGTTTTTTGTACCTAATGTTGTAAATAGATAAAAAGGAACTTTGGTTGTTTTTGCCCCAAATTCCCTGGCTTTTTTCTGTTCTCAGCTTTTATTGCCAAAGGTCTGAAGATCAAAAAAAATGCTCTTTCCTTAAGTGTTTATTGCCTTGTAACATAACCTCTCACCACAAAGAGGTTCATTATTTGCACCTATATTAAAAAAGTTCCAAAGTAAAAGGCCTATACCAGATAGATGGGCCCCACACTCATGGAAGTTGACATCATTAATACCAACTCAATCAAAATGTTCTCAAGAGCTAAAAAAACAATTTAGGGAGGGAAGAAGAACTGCATTCTCGTGTAGTTCCTTGGCTTTGCCCATACCTTCAATCTTTCCCCAAACTGTGGTGACAGTGCCTCATTTTACAAGCACAGAAAGATCTCGCAACAGCCCGTGGAAGGATAAGCCGTTATTTATACTTGAAAAGAATGACTGGGAGGTTTTCTGCCCAGCAGCAGACAGAACAGAACTAGAAGTAGAAAATGGGATTGTATCATCAAATTGGGAGATTTTTGATTCTGTTATAGGATATTGGCTTCTCATGGTTTATAATATCATCAGGCTTTTTGATGAATATGCAGTACGGTAATCATGTCATGACATTAGGGTTCCACACACAGATCCCTGAAACCTAAGTCAATTCTGCAATTGAACAAAACTAGGGTGCCCTGCTGGATCAAATTTCAAGGTAAGAGAAAGCAATGATTAGCTGTCTCCTTATTCCCTTATCAAATTTATTAAGCCCATGAAGACTTGTTTGAATGATAACTACATACTGTTTTACGTCCCTGCAATACTACCATACTGTTTCTGTCAGAACTGGGTTCCTCTCAACAGCATTCCCACTGATTTACTTACTGCTCAACCAGGCTATATTAATGATATTTAACCATTTTATTCATTTGTTGAATATACTCATCAGTGTGATAATAATTATATTCTTAGTCCACATTTACTATAAAGAGTATATACACCAAACTCAGGAACTAAGTCTATATACATCTACCTGTATAAAGTCCACCAAAAGAATAAAGGTGGCTTTTTAGGATGGCCTACATCCAGAAGCCCCAACATGATCGGTCATTCGTTCATTCATTCATTCATTCATGTTAGGAAACTACTCTGCTCCCTTTTATGGGAATGATGTCATAGGGAAGTGCTGCTTTCAGCAGTTGGAGGGTGTATCCTAGACCCCAGACCCTCCAATAATTCCACAGGGTAAGACCATCATGAAGGTATCTTGTCTGAAGCCACAATCAACCCAGATTTCTGTCCCTACACTGTGTTACCAACTTAGATCAGGGAATGGAAATTGTATAGCCATTTCCGATGGGAGGACATGGCAATTTTGGGAGTAAGGCTCAGAGAGGTTAAGGGAGGCTGATGTATTTTCAACTTCCCACTCCTAGGTGACCTCTTTCCTGAAACTTTGACCTGTGTTCTATCATGATTTACAGGTATGTCACACTCAACATATGTAAGAGGACTCCATATCTCTCCTTCCAATGTGACTTCATTCCTTGTGTGGCAATCTCAGTTAGAGGCTCCAGCATCCCACTTTCTCAGAAACCCAAACTTGCCAATTTTTGTTGTTAAATGTCATGTGAAGATATCCCTTGCTCTGCAATCACACAGCCCAGAGAACTGCCAAGCCCTATTCTTTCACACGGGCAACTGCAACAGTTTTTTAACTTGTCACTTTACCTCTACTTTTTTCCCTTGGAACTGCACCATTAATGACATTTACGTATAATCTTCTTTGGCAGTTTACTTTTAAAAATCTTTCAATGGTTGGTTACAGCAGAAAGGATACTGTTTAGGTCTATAACATGGTATAAAGGGCCTTCAAGACCTGCCAGAGCTTCTGACTTTTATTACTGGCTTTTACATAGTGTTCCTTTCTCACTATTCTGACTCATTTCCCATATACAGATATCTTATCATTTACTGAATGAATGATGCTTCTTGCTTTTTAAAGCTCTTGTGACCTCTATGTTCAATATCTAAAATTATCTTTACTATTTGTCCACTAGTGAACTCCTACAAAGAAACCAGGAACATGCTAGGTTTCAGCTGGACAAGGAGGGAGAGAATATTCTTTTATCATCAGGTGGAAGAAGTTCGGGAGTTGGGTAGGGAAGCATAGACCATGTGGGAATGAGACTTTAATACTGGCTAGGGGACCACATTCATTCCCTTAACAACATTTATCTCAGTTTATTATACGTTCAAGAGGAGTGCGGTTTCACCCACCTCACTTGAGAAGCACGGAGGGTAGAGGGGCATTCCTTATCAAAGAAACTGCAGCCTCTGCAATCGGGCAGCTTAGGTCTGAAACAGGGCTCTACAACCCAGTAGAAGACCTTGGACAAATTATTATTTCTGTGCCTCTGCCTCTTCAGTGGCAAAATGGTAACCCAGATTAGAAGACAGTTGTGAGTATAAATGAGTAAATATATGCAAAGTATGAACCATATGAAACTACTATTTTTACAGATCAAAATGTTCAAGTATCAGCGAGTTCATATGATTTAGCCAAAGATTTAAAAATATGCCTAACTGAAAGCATGTACTCAAAAAGACTAATTATTCCTTCTCAGAGATGCTTCTAAACCATTACTCCCTGACATCTCTGGTGTAACAGTCTCATTTTGAATTCCGTTATTACCCAATTATCTTTTCTCATGGATATCCTCTTACTAATCTGTTTCCTTTACCACATTTATTCATGACTGAGGTGCTTCATGACAATTCTTAACATCCTCTTACCGCCCTAAATGACTTCAATATTCATGTAGACAACCCACCCAAGAGCTCATGAATCCTCACCTTCTGCAACTTCATGATCATTCATATTCAAGGTCCATATCCTGGAATTAGTCATCGAGTGGAGCTGCTTCTCCTCCAGTATCCAAAGATGATTACAACCTCTGATGCTTTCAGTCTTCCTATGTCTTTGCTCTCACTAGCTGTGTTCATTAATCCCACGAAAATCAGAGTTCTTTGAACTCTCTCCTGGCCACACTGCTTTATTCAGCTGAGACAGCAAGCTCATCACCAAAACCATTCTCTCACAAATATCTTCAACTACACTGGACCTCCATCCTTTTCCTTTACTTGTTTAACAAAACCCCAATATAAGATAAATTCAAAGACAGACTTTCTATGTTTCTGTGACCTAAGCTGCTGAATACAGGTGTAAAAAATAAAACAAAAGCAAAACCAAACAAAACAGCTTTCATATTGGTGTCACTATAAATCTGCAGTCCTCCATCTCAAGTAGGCCATCAACTCTGTTCAACCTTCTACTTCTCCTTGTTTAGCTTGCTTTTATTTGACTCAACAGGATTTTCAAGCTGTCATCATGCACAGGACCCCAACTAAAACCACGTTTCCCAGGACATGAAATCATTTTTTATTTTTATTTTTTTACTTCAATGAGACAAATACACATACATTATCTCAACATTCTTCTCCTTTTCTTGGATACTCTAGACTTATCTTTGCACAGTTTCTTCCAGTTCAGATGATAAGGTATCCCTCATCCAGTAAAATCCTACCCTCCAGACACAGCCCAGATTTTCTTTCATCCTCTAAGGACCATACTCCATCAAATATCCCATTTATTTTCTAAAGCTTCAGCTTCTCACTGCCTCTTTACTCTTAAGCACAGAACCTTATTTAAATCTTTCATGCAATAATGTTGTTGCTGCTGTTATTATGATCATTATTATTATTTTGCTTCTTGAACCTGGGTACCCCCTGGAAACCAACATCTTCCTTCTCTTTCAAACTAAGTGACTAGAAAGACATGTCTGTGCTTAGTACTTCAATTTTAGTATATGTGCTGCCGAAGCAAGCACAGTACTTCAATTTTTTCCCCCCTTATCATTGCCTTTTACTCTTTTTTTTTTCTTTCTTTCTTTTTTTGGTGCTGGGGATCGAACTCAGGGCCTTGTGCTTGCAAGGCAGGCACTCTTAACCACTGAGCTAAATCCCCAGCCCTGCCTTTTACTCTTTAAGAAGCCACAATCTCACCCCTGCCCTGGCTATTGCACTGTACCTTCTCTGATGAGATCACCAATGAACCATTAAATACCCTTATTTGTTTTTTTTTCTTTCCACTCTCCCTTATGCATTCCTCTTCTTTTATTTACCCCTTAAACATCTGTATTTCTTACAGTTTTGACCTTGCTGCTTTACTTCTTCTATATATTCTTGCTTGTGCAGTTCTTTTTGTTATTGATTTTAAACACCATGACATTGGGTGACTCCCTAATCTATTTCCAGCCTAGATTCTCTCCCATTTTCCATCATGTTATTTACTTAATTTAAACCTCCAAGGATTTAAAGCCAACATGTCACTCATTCAGTTATTATTTTTCTTTTTTCTTTTTTTAATTTTTTTTAAAATTTTTAAATTTTTTTAACCAAGAACATGTATTGGTACATTGTACATATATTGATCACATTTATCATGTTTGTTTTGTACCTGTACATAGTGTCTCTTGGTTCTCCCCCCTCTTCCCCTTCCCCCCTTCCGTTCCCTCCATCTCTATTTACAGCAGGTTTATTTACAATTCTCCATGATTTCCCTTTCCTCTTTCTTTCTGTTTTTTCCCTTCCTGCTTTTCCCTTCACTCAGTTATTTTTCACAGTATTTTTAAGTGTCCCATTTCACACTATTATTCATCAGGAACAAGACAGTAAGAGAGGTCCTTTATTCCTAAGTCCTATTATACTTTAGGCTATCATAAAAGCAAACTTTCTGCAGTCTGCTATTTGTTGTTGTTGTTCACAGAAGACTAAACAGTAGGGACATATGAACATGCTAATTTCCCTTCCTAGAATTTTTTTATGCTTATTTCAATTTTTAATATTTTTAGAAGTCTCATGCTATATAAAGCCTTCCCTAATTCCCAAGTAAGGACAGGTGCCTTTATTACTGTATTTACTAGGATGTGCTAAAACTATCACTTTGTACATATTCCCCACTAAATCTCCAGGGAAGAGATTATGTCTCTCCACTGAACAGCACACTGCCTGGTAGATGGATAATAAACACTGGGACTGACCAACTAGATGTTCTGTTTCCACTTTTGAAGACCAAAAATACTGTGGTGCTTTTCCAACTCTTCCAAGTACCACTGCAATTAGCCATTTGCAAATTTTACTTTTTGCTAATAACTAGGTCAACTTTCTTGAGCATGCTTTGCCTTTCATTCTCCATATTTCTCAAAATCATGTATGTAATATGCACTCAAGAAATATTGGCTGAAGTAATCAAAGATGAACAGAGAAAACACTCCTATAGCTATGTCTTCTATCGCTGGGATCCCTTAGTGCAGTTCTACAGCTTAGAGTTGAGATTTCCCATGTGTCGTTCAGCCATTACCAGAGTCCGTAAGAGTGTATTCAAATGATGCCCTGTTTTCCAAGCTCTGGATGTGTCACAGGAGACAGATCTGATTGCATATGTGGGATCTCCCATTCAGGTATATGAATGCACCATATCTCCTAAATTCACAGAAAAAGGAGGATGATGGGACTTATACAGTGGAATAAAAAATTCATTCTACCCACTGGATCACTAAGTACCACATTCCCTCCTACAATACATTAAAATCAGGTCTTATGGCCTAAGTCAATTTCTAAAAAAGAAAATTTTCATGTCAACTCCTGAGAAGAAGTCTCACTTTCAATGTAGGTAAAGTGCTTTGCGCTTTCTGTGAAAGAAATGATGCAAACAGAAGGCATAATTACGAACATTATCCTGTAGATAACCTCATGAGGGAAGTACTGATGTCAGAGGGAATATTATTTCATAGGGAAAGAAGTTAGTTGATTTTCTCAAAGTCAGAGGTGGCGGGAAGGGTCAAGAACATATTACAAGACATATTCCAAGTGTCCTGTGCTTCTGTCCATTGCCAGACCTCATCCGAGCTTTTCAAAAAATCATTCTTAAGAGTGAAGAGTCTCTAAGAACTTTATCCTTTTATTTTTGGACTGTTTCTTGCCTGATCCTTCTTTTCCTTTCTTACCATTTCCTTCTCGAGAGTGAATAAAAAAAGAAAGCAATGGTGCCCTAGCAGTCATTCAGCCCCCATTTATGCAGACCTGGGGAAGCACCTCGGTTTAGCCAGGCATACTCCATCTATTTCTATCTAGGCTCTCAATAAAGGCAGCTCAGACCTCCCAGCTTGAATTAGTTCAGTTCAAGTAGGTAACTGTGTCATCCAAGTACAGCCTGCTCCAGTAAATTCATTCTCTTCAGTTATGTATCATACAGGTGGCCTATATAAGTTTATAGAGATCCTGCTTTCCAAACAGTTTTTCATATCTGACAAATCACATTTATTGGGATGATTCTGACTAAATCTCCAAACTATTGCAGTGGGGCCCTACATAATAGCAGTCATTTGTGGAGAAGTAGAAATCTGCTAGATTGAATTATATAGCCACCAAAAAAGTCCACAATTATCTGGATGGGTTCAGGCCTTAGATTAAGAACAAGAGGAAGGGAAGAGAACAATAAAATAAAGAAGAGAAAGAAGCAAAAGGTGGAGGGAATAAAGCTTTTCTCTGTGAAAAAAAAAAACCCCAGTAACTTGTTTCCTACATTAAAGAGGTGCAAAGGTGTGTTAAGGTGTTATAACTAATCACTGATTGGTTTAGATTTGGTGGGAGGAACAAAACACATCAATTTATTCAGCAATTGATTAAAGGCTAATTGATTAGTAGCCACCAGCGATAGAAAGATGGAAGGAAATGTAAATGATCATAATCTATTATGATAATAGCTTTAACTACTAGTAGATACATACACAATTAAGGCAGAAGGAAAAACACTTCAAACTCAATAGGCCTGTATTATGTCCTCTTTTAACCTCCATCCAGCTAGGAAGTACAGTCTAGAATGAAGATTTGTAACCTTCTGATGACTATGTTTCACTGGCATAAAGACCAGACCCCTCCTTCCCACTGGTTGGCATATAATCATAACATCCAGTAGTATGTTGGTAAACGGTTAACTAGCGACTCTCTGGGGAGAAACACACACACACACACACACACACACACACACACACACACACACTCCTTTGTAGCATTTGTCTACTTCCATGTTGCCAGTATTTCCATAATGGTCAATTTCAAGCTACCAACATGACATCCATAAGTGTGGAGTTGGGAAGAGAGCAGACACAAATAACTTCATCAGCCAGGCATGGTGGCGCACGCCTGTAATCCCAGCACTTGGGAGGCAGGGGTGGGAGGATCACTGGGAGTTTGAGACTGGCCTGGGCTACATAGTGAGCTCAAGGGCAGTCTAACCTACATAGTGAGATCCTGTCTTGAAAACAAAACAAAACAAATAACAAATAACCTCATCAGCATAAACAAAATGTTAGTAAAATTAGAAGGTGATGAGTTTTGAGTACTTGTTGTCTTTGTTCTAAAAATAATTTCTTTAATTGCAAGCTGAAATAATTTAATGTTGATAACAACTATTTAAAGATCAGTTTGCAAAGTTCCTGAAAACTTAGCAGACATGAGCTAGTAAGGGCCTGCTCTAGCAATCACAGTACTCACACTCTAGACATGCCAGGGCAAAGGGGTAGTAAGCCGGACTCATGGTTGTCAACAAATTATTCTTTGCATCACTACCTGCTGTCTCCCTACCTAGTCCAGACCAATATCCAAAGCAACTATTCCAGGTGGCTGTACCCCTCCTTTGGCCCTCTTCTCTGCCTCCAATGACCCCTCAATAACTTACACTACCTCTCCATCAAGAAGAAATCATGTAGCAGGGCTGAGGATTTGTCCAGTGGTTAGAGTGCTTGCCTAGCAAGCACTAAGGCCCTGAGTTCGAGCCCCAGCACCAAAAAAAGAAAAAAAAAAGAAAAAAAAAAAGAAATCATGTAGCATTGAGTTGAAGTCTGACAGACTGGGTTTGTGGATCACTATTAATAATATAAACATTCAACAGATGGGGTTTCTATTATTACTGCTACTCAGTGCCCTCCTCTTTTTATCTACAGTTTGATTCAAGATGCTATCACATTTAAATGGCATTTTGAAGTTTCAAACTTTTCTTAGTATCAGCAGATTTTAGTGATAGGGAGATGGGAGGTGCAGACAGGAAGGGCCACTAGCGGGGATGGTCACATCACTGTAAGACATCTCCTAGAATGGACCACTTCAAACTCCCAGCCATTTCAAGCTCCCAAGCCCTGGCTATGCAGTCTATAAAGGTGTTTTGACAGTATACTCCAGAGTTAAGAAAAAATTTCTCTACAGACTTACCTACAAATCGCTAACATTTTATTTACTTGTTTTAAAGATATCTTGAGAGATACTCCTATAAACATCAATTTCTCTATCAAAACATAAACACATGCAGAACATTATCTGGAAGAAATTTAGTATTTATTTTAATTCTAAAGGTCTGGAAAATCAGTTATGACCTTGAGCGAATATGCTGCTACAACCACTGAATACACCATGCTGGAAGCAGCATATTCCATAGCACCCGACTGAGCAACAGTAACAGAGGTACTGTTAACAGTCTGCACTAATAAAGATATATTCCTTTTTGCCAGTACCATACAGTTTTTATCACTGTAGCTTTATAGTATAGTTTTAGATTGGGGACTGTGATGCCCCCTGCCTTTCCCCTGTTGCTTAGGATTGTTTTTGCTATTCTGGGTCTCTTTTGGTTCCAGATGAAATTTATGATTGTTCTTCTAATTCTTTGAAGTATGTTGGTGGTATCTTGATTGGAATTGCATTAAATCTGTATAATAGTTTAGGAAGTATAGCCATTTTCACTATGTTGGTTCTTCCTACCCAGGAGCATGGGATATCTTTCCATTTTCTGATATCGCTTTCAATTTTCTTTCTTAGGTTACTGTAGTTTTCGATGTAGAGATCTTTTACATCTTTTGTTAGATAGATTCCTAGGTATTTTATTTTTTTGTGTGTAATTGTGAAAGGTATATCTTCTGCTATTTCTTTTTCGGTGGGTTTGTTGTTTGTGTATAGGAATGCTATTGACTTTTGGGTGTTGACTTTGTATCCGGCAACGCAACTGAACTTCGTAATTAAATCTAGAAGCTTCGTTCTAGAAGAGTTAAAATCATCATACCACAGAGATATATGCACAACCATGTTTATAGCAGCGCAGTTTGTAACAGCTAGATCTTGGAAACAACCCAAATGCCCAACAACCAATGAATGGCTAAAGAAGATGTGGCTTTTCTACACAATGGAGTACTACACTGCCATAAAGAAGGGTAAACTAGAGTCATTTGTATGTAAATGGATGTTCCTTGAGAATATACTACTAAGCAAAATAAATCAGACACTCATGACCACACATTAAATTGTTTCTCTGATATGAAAAACCATAACTGTAAATAAGGACAAAGTAGGGTAACGGACATCATATAAAAGGAAGATAATATACAAAGGAGAGGAGTACCAGAAAGAGGGAAGGGGGGAAAAGCAGGAAGGGAAAAAATGGAAAGAAAGGGGAAAGGGAAATAATGGAGAATTGTAAATAAACCTGCTGTAAATAGGGATGGAGGGAACAGAAGGGAGGGGAGGGTAGGGGGTGAGAACTAAGAGACACCATGTACAGGTACAAAACAAACATGTTAAATGTGATTAATATATGGACAATGTACCAATACATGTTCTTGGTTAAAAAAAAAAAAAGATGCATTCCTACCTTTCGCCCTTGATTTTAAATAAAATTGTAAAACGCCCACATATACACAGAACACAAGAAAAAAGGTCATGAACTTTGTAGCCTTGAAAGAAAAATACCCAACTCATGTATTTGTTGTTTACAATTCAAGCTTATATCCTTTTTCTCATGGCGGGGGTTAAATGATATATTTGCCATGTAGCATTAAAATTTCTTCAGGAAACATGTTCTTACAGGCCAAAGTAACCTTTCAAGGTGATTACTAAATATATATTTCTTTATAAACATCTTTTATAAAAAAAATAGGAAAAGCCACACTTTATACAGTTATAGTTTATCCCAGATTACTTCTATACAGACATAGCAAATTTTTCTAAAAATAATAAGTACTTCAATAAATACAGTAAAAAGGGTTGTGTTTCTTTTAAAGAACAGTTTTCATGCAACATTGTCTGAAAGCCTGGGAAGTTACTGTGTCTAAGCACTATAGGACTGGTGTCCAGTTGTTCTAATATTAAGTTTGGAAAGAGTTTTCCAGTACAAGATGTGTGTGAAGATATGATCCTCTTGGGTAGCCTGGCAGTGTCTATGCCAGTCAGTCTCCCTGGTGACCTCTTGCTTCAGCTGCTCCCTAAGTCTCTTTAATGTCTTAGACATTAAAAGTATCACCACTTTTTCCATGAGCCACACTGAAAAATACAAGTTAAGAAACACTATCTTGGGGAACAAACTTTGTTTTGGCCCTTTACATACACAGGTAAGATCACAAAAAGCTGATTCAATGAGCTCTGTCAGCATGGTATGGTGCCAAAAGCAGAACTCAATCTGATTTGGGTTCTGGCTCAGGCTTCCTTACTACCTAGTTTTGAGCTCTGAACAGATCTTTTTCCCTGTCAGGACCTCAAGTGCCCCATCATTACATAAGTGGAGGGATGTGATCCTTTCTAAGGCACCACACGACCTGAAATCCTGAAGTCTCAATACCACATATTTTCTACTATGTTGGAGTAGAAACAGACCCTGTCCCAATTCTCAAGGGACCTGTAGCTCAGCTGGACAAAAGATCATTAAAGAAGATAAACGTTAGTAAGTGAAAACAAATTCTAATTGAATTGTAATACGTTTGGAGGAGTGAGAATTTTTGTAAGATATTAATGGCACTTCCTACTGAACATATAAATCTACAGCATAACTTTGCATCCGAGAACTAGTCTGTGACCCCTGTTTTTGTCTAATCACAAAATGGAATAACCATCACATTCAATATTTAAACACAGGCTAGAAGATTACAAAGTTACTTGAAATTAGTAAACCGGCTTCATCTTGGTTGTAATTAAGAGCTCTGATCTGGTCTATGGGACATTTTCATTATGACACATTTTAATTAAGTCATTAACAAACTGGTGCATGTTCAGAAAACACTGAAGAAGCCAGGGAGGAGTGCTGAAAATCTCTGAAACAAAATTTAAATATCTTGCTCACTTAACAGCCTTTAGTCTCCTGTCAACGCCTCTGAGCAGGTGCTCTCACTTCACTTCTTTCTGGACCCACAGAGATTTTCATCTCTTTCATCCTCTAGTAGATCTCTATGCATCAACCAAATCTTACTTCCACTTCTTTTCTTATCAAACACTGGCTCTATGATTGTCACTTCAACTCTTGTCTTACTTACTGGTCTTGTTCCCCAAATGCACTTACCTGCACAAACTCAACATGAGTCAATTCTTGAGGAAAATCACATATTTTTCTGGGGCAACAATATATTCGCTGTTGCCAGCATTACTGGTCTGGACTGGAAAGGTTTCATTAGAAGGAAGGGTATTTCAAATGATCTTTGGTGCACTGTAACCACAACTGTTCTACCCTCACTAGGTAGGTTAAACCCTTTTTGACAGTAGGCAGAGGTATGCAGAGTAACTGGGGTTATAGGGAGCTACAAGTCATAGTAACATCCGGCCAGCTCCTGAAAACCACCAAGAGAGTGATCTCCACGTAGCTGAGCCTGTGAGTGAGATGTAAAACATGGGTAAATATTTGCTGCATTTATGTTGAACATGACCACACTAATGGGGGTGTGGCTGGGACTATAAAGAGCAAGCAGGAACAATGTCCCTGGATGTACTTAATTTTGCGGGCTCAGTGTAAACTTAAATCTTTCCCATTTGTTCTTATGGCTTGGATTTAAATCTTAGCTCTCTACTTAACATTCTAACCTTTGGTGTTATTTAGATTGTCTGTATTTGTAAATAACATCTACTTTGTGAAGTTTAATGTGGGCACTAAATTTCTTAGTATAACAGAGCCAGGCCCATAGTGCTATATGATTATGATGATTATTATCATCATTCTGGGTGTAGAAGCCACCCAAAACCTTCTCAAAGTCATCAGAATATAAACAGTATTAGCTCTTCTTCTTTCTCTGAAATAGTCATGCTACAAAACAAGCCTTATCTGACCCCAATGATTGATTACTCATTCTCTAACAACGAAACATAATATGAAAAATATTTCCAAATCTAAATGACCCCATACAGAACCTTTTATGTTGCCCATAGTTAACTCTGTAACCAAAAAAACAATAAACATTCATCTCATCAGGTCTCCTCATCATCTTCAACTTTCCTGTTAGACCTCACCATTCCACTCATCTGCCCTACCTTCTGCCCTAACACTTCTGTATGGTTCTTCCTACTCCCTACCCTCCACATGATGCCTCAATCAGACTGAATCACTCTTACCTCCCTAAATTCACCATGCGCTTTCTCATCTTCAGCCTTTCTAATAAGCTAGTCCTTCACCCTGGAATACACTCTCCTCCTTACTTACTTACTTACTTTCTTGAGCAATTTATAGTATTCTTCAAACTTTGCTTATATGGTGTGACCTCCAGAAAAATTTACTTGACACTCCTAATTCTTAAGGCTAATCTGATGCCCACACTATGGCCTTTGCCACTCTACTACTATGAGACCAAAAGCAGGGATCATAGCTTACTTTGTCCTTACTGCTTCTTAGTTTCTAGCTATGTTAGCATATAAAAACTATAAATATAAAGGAATGATGGCCTAAGAAAATGGGTTGACAGAACTGGAAGAATTTGGTGTCTAGGGGGAAAAGACAAGTTCACTGTCATTGCCTTCAAATATCTAAAATATCATGGAAGGAGAAAAATATTTATTCTATGTAGTTTCAAAAAGAGCCACTGAAGGCCAACAGTGTAGGTTCTAGGGAGTCTCTTTTCAAAATAATACAACAAAGAATTTCCTAAAGTGTAAAGCATGAGATACTTTATAGATATTCAGCTGCATGTCACTGCAGGGATTCACATAGGAGCTGGCAAAAATGAACTGGGTGATGACTAGAATCTTTGTAAACAGTAAGATTCTGTGACTAATTAAATTCTAAATTCTGGGCACCTGGTTATTCATAAGTAGGATAAGAATAATTATGGATACATAAAAGAGACTAAAGGTTATATTTTAATATATATTTATATAAAATGGGCCTGCAACCCCCATGGAGTACTGGGGCCAAGGAATATTCAGAGGCTTTTAAACAAAACAAACAAAGTAATCCAACCCACGACCTAGTATTCCAGTGCAGAGGACAACACCCACAAAAGGCATATCCGGATCCCCTTGAGCTTCCTCCACACCATCTCTCTCATCCTGGAGGAGGCAATTTAACTTTACAACTTTAAAGAAATTTCCCATTAGAAGTAGTTTCAACCTCAGATTTATTGCATTTTCCAACATTACGTCATTTGGGCTGTGCATAGTCCAGAGGGACTCAAGGGGCCACACTGTAAACTGTTACAATAAATATTAACTAATATCATGCCTGATAAAACCAGCAAACTACATGCATGCAGTCACACAAAAAGGGACTTTTCACCTTATATGGTTACGTTCTTTCTATATTCTACTTTGTTGGTCTGCCAAAAACACATAATCCATTTACTCTAGAAATACTGATTAAAAATATTAACAACTTGAAAATATATAAATGGTTGTTCAGAGCCAAGAGCACATAAATGATATGGATACAGACAGTAAGTAAACACAAAGGGAATAACACGAACTACTATATCATCCAAAGGAAGCATGAACAAAAGCCCTGAAAGTGAAAGCGGCCCCTTCCCATTCCCAGTACACTGTTGTTTCCCCCTCTTGAGAGAGTGAGCTAACCTTAGGAGGCAGGCAAAATACCTGTAGCAATAAGGAGAAATAGGAGGCTAAAAATGAATTTTGGTAAGACCTGCAGGAGGTGGGGAGGAAGGAAGAGATGGTTTTACTTCCCACTATCACCTGCGGCAGCTCCATGAGCTTTTCCTGCTAGGAAGGTAGCTTTTACCTGTTTGGAATTCTTGATTTTTCTGCTTTGGGTAGGAACACACACCTGGACTGCCTAACTGAGGAGCAGCTGTGAAACAGGGCTGGGCTGGGAGTCAGTCTTTGGATCAACATCCAGATTCTGTCATGACTTCTGGGAGCATTAGTTTCTTCATCTGTAAAATGGGGATTCTTAAACCTTACTCATAGTATCGTGAGGCATAACTAAAACCAGATGTGCAAAGATGACTGATTAGAAGAGCACAAAAGGCTTCACTGAGTTTTTTGTTTCCTTGGGGAGAAAAGAACTACTTTCCCTACAGGTTGAGTTACTACTTTTTTTTTTTTTTTTTGATAGTGAATTTAGGACCCGGATCAGGTGGTAGAGCCAATTTTTAACACTGAGAGGTATGATATATGCACTGCAGACAATTAATTCACAAAGGAAGCAAGGAGGCATGAAAGAGGAAAGACAAAAGAAATACCTAGGCATACACGCATGTTTCTTTCTGCAAGAGTGACAGGCACACCCACAGTGCTATCTCCACTGCACTTCCCGGGAGTGGTCTTATTCCTACCACACCGAATGGGCTTGGTTCTCACCATGCTCATAATTTTACTGTTCCATAATTGTAAGAAAATTACATTAGCCCAATCCTTTCCTTTAATTGTTCTCTACACAATTATCTCATAACCTCTGGGAGTTAATTTGATAATTCACAGGAAATTCACTATTGCTTTATCTGTTGGGGTCTGTTAGAAATTAAGTGTCTTTGTTACAGCTAATTTGTTCCTTTTATCTCTGAAGAGCTCTAGCAATTTGGTCTAGAGATTATTAAATGTAATTTTTCAGATTGCAGCAGAAATTTTACATGTGGATTTTTGGAACAAAAGAGTTTTAAAAGTAAAACAGACTATGACAGGTAAACTGACTATGGTATCTTGGCTTCAAGTCTGAGGACGGATTCACCCTGCAAAGGTTCCTCGGAGGCCTCAGAAGGGTAAATTGTAAGTATTGGGTAGCAAAGAGTGATTAAAGGCATTGTTTTGTTCCTTAAAAGATTTCTGAAGACAAAACTGCATAGAAACATTCAGACAATAAGTAAACATAAAAGGAATAAGAAACTACATTATCCAAAGGAAGCATGAACAGTCCCCCTGAAAGTGACAGCACTCCCTCCCTAATACTGATGTCGTATTACATGATATGTAAATATTCAAATTTTATGTTGAGATTTCAAAAAATGTCACTCTACTTGTGAAAAACCAGAATACTCTGGCTCCAAATCTTGATTGGATTGGCTTTTCCTCCACTAGATACTGTACTTTGTGTTAAAGCTTAGGACGTGTGGAAATCAGAATTCTTCAGAATAGGCTGCTAAGTACAATGTAGTTTATTCACTGCTTTTACTACTTTCCATACTTTTTTACTGACTTGGCTCTTTGTTCATACAAAAACTTCACTGCTGAATGAGAATGCCCTGATGAATGTTTTCAAGTCACTCTCTGCTTTATACACTTTTGCTTTTACTGTATACCAAATAAAAAATAAACTTACGTATTACAAAAACACCCCAACAAAACTAAGTCTATTCTTATCGAAGGGAGTATGTTAAAGGGTATGAGAAATAGAAAAAGTCATTAAGATTTTTAGCCTTAGGTAAGTAGGAAAAAGAGCAGTATGAAATCTAGGAAGAAGACTTAGAACAGAAAACAGAAAATTGAGAAGAGGTTCCTGGATTTGGAAATTATGAAGTCACTGGTAAAAGACAGAAGGTAGACTTTAAGTAAAGGATGAGAAGTTGGAAGGTGAATATGCATCAGGGCAACATGTAGGAGGGAGGGAAACTGGCAGGATGGGGAACAGTGAAAGTGCAGATTTTATTAGAAAATGAGATAAATGAACATGTTATGAAATTACAGAAAAAAACCAAAACAAAACCTAGCAGTGAGAAAGAAAGGACAGTTTCAAGGGAGAAGGGGCTGATGAGGCAAGATTCTAGAGGGGATTCCTAATTTCCTAAGCTAGATAGAGGGAACAGACTTGGAACCAAGGAGAGCACTCTTCTAAGACAGGAAGAGGCAAATCATGTGTAAAGAAGCAAAGATTGTTGGGGCGGAGGGAGAGGAATAGCAAAGGAAAACGTCAATTTGTGAAGGGTGAGAGTGTCCAGGGAGTGAGTGGAAAGGAGGGCTTGAGAAAAGTAGAAGAGATAATAAGGTGTGAATAAAACTATCACTGACAGTAAGGCTCATTTGAAGCTTAAGCTTAAAAACATGTTAAGTCAGTCAGTCAGTCAGTCAGTCAACTATGTTACAGCCCTACATGGGATGGCCAGGAGAACGGAGAAGATACACTGATTCCGACAGTGGGGTGGGATGTAGTTACCTGGACTTGTTGCTGAGACCTATCCGTAACTGAAAATGACCCTCTGACATACACTAATGGAAAGGCATATGTCTACATCCTGCGTGCAACTGAGCGATGCTGCTGAGGGATGTTGACCACGAATGTTTTACAATGTAATTTCATGATCACCAATGAGTCATGTAGACAAGACTAATAGAGCTCCACAGGAATATGATTTACATGAAAATGTTCACAGAACTCACACACAAACAAAGAAGTTTCTAGCAGTGGCAGTGTATCTTGTTGAGAGTCCTCAGGCATTGGTGGCAACTATTCTGTGGAGTTGGCTTCCTGATTCAACTCAGGCCACTAAATTCCAGTTTAATAATTACTTTATTCTATTATCCCCTTGCATCAAACACACAGCAAACATTTTCTTAAATGCTTTTGCTACAAAATCAGTTATCTGGGCTTTGTTTCCATCTTTAAATATGTTGTAGGTATCTTATCTTTCCAAGAGACACAAATACTTCGAGAAACCTCCCTGTTTATACTCCTTGTCATCTACAACTCTGAAAATCAAAGTCTTCCCCGACCTTTGCTAATGGACTCTGTCCCATCCTCTGTGGTGCATACCACTTCATTACTGTAGAGAGGACTTCAGTTCTGCCCTAAGATTTCTTAACAGGAAAAACAGCACTCCATTGCTAGAAATAACACTGTCACAGAGTTGGAAGGGGTCTTGAAACCACTTGTGTAATTGTATAGGTGATGAAGGACAAATTACCTAGCATTTGATCTAACACTCTGTTTTAAGTGAGAGAAGATACCCTTTCATTTACCATTAATATACTAGAATCTCTGTAGAGTCGAATAGATGATAGTAGTGGAATAGCAGGATTTTTCATTCAAAGCATTTTGTCTTTGCTGTGCTGTAGTAACCATAGCTAACATTTATGGAGGGCTTATTATGTGCTAGTCATGGTGCTACGCATTTTACACGGATTATCTCATTCTGTCCTTACAAATATCCTAAGAGACAGGTACCATTATTATTCTTATTTTATGATGAAGAAATGGAGGCTCAGAGAAGCTTAGGGCCAAATACATGTTAAATTTCTGTTCTGATTTTACTACTAACTGATACGTGACCATTATTACGTGATCTAATGTCACTGGTGTGTGTGTGTAAATTGGGAAAAATTATGAAATATATCTCACAGAGTGGCTGGATTATTATGTGAGATACTGGCCCAAAGTGTGTCTAGCATGAATCTGTTTTTCTCTAGTAGAGGTGGCATTAGGTACTTGAGAGAATCTGGGCTGGGTAATTAGATGACTGGGCTCAAAGCCCAGCCCTGCAACTTGGTAGCCATGTGATGTTGGGCATGTGCTTCATGCCTCTGAGCCTCAGTCTCTTCACCTATGGAATATGAAGACCAATATCTGCACCTCATAGTCACTGAAAACTAACTGAGATGGGCCCTTATACAGAGTTTATGTAATAGGACAATGGACCAAGTTTCTACAAAGATACTAATAAAGTCATCTTAGAAAGTACTGATTAGATTTGACTCAATTTTATCAAAATGCAAAGATATAGGCCCTCACTAAAAGGTAAAATGGTCTACTGCTACCTTTCAGGGATAATATTTCCATACAACTCTAATCCAGACAAAGAGTTGTAAAGGCATCTCTACATCAAATAGTGCCCTCAAAACCGCTGTACCAAAATTCCTACTTCATGCCACAGAACTTCACTGTTTACCTGATTTCTCAGTCCATGGTAAATTAGAAGCAAAATCTAGAAATTGTGTAAAAGACAAAGGCAGGTGGGAAGAACAAATGACTTTTTATAATTTGACACAAAGGAGGTAGAACAAAATACAAAAATATGTTATTTAATACTTCAAAGCCCATTTAGATAAATAACACTTATCTTTAAGTATACAGGGAAGTATCAATTACCTTAAAATATTTTTATCAAAATGGCTATTAAAAAACAACTTCTGTCACTTGAAAGGGAAAAGCAGCAATCCTTGGAAAAGTCACCTCCACAGACCATCCAGATTAATGGCAAAAACCAAACCAATAAGGCGCTATTCTGGATTCTTTCCAAAACAATCTACAATCTATTGCCAGTTTAAGGATACATTACTATAGCATTCTCTTTTCTGCTATGCATCAGAAAAACAAACTATAAAGACTTAAAATACCCTCAACCAATCCAACTAAGATCCACAGATAAATTTTCTTATGTTTCCTCTTAGGAATAAGCATGAGCAATCAATAGTAAAGTGAGTGCCCCACCCCCCCACAAAACTAGTAAACCAGATACTCCAAGGAAATTTGGGGTAGGAAGAGGAAACTCACACTTCCTCTCTAGTCTCTCTTTGTGTATAAGTTTAAAAGCTGCGTATCTGTGTCTATAAGAACTGCAGCACAATATTTCCTAGCACCAGACATTTAATAAACTGAGAATGTAAATAATCCATTCCAGGCAACTTCTATTCCACAATGACTACGCCAAACATGAATGAACTCCACACTGAATTTTTTACATTGGTACTAAGGGCTGGACATTTCTGGGCTGGGGATAGGCTCAGCCAGAAAAATGTTTTGTTTCTTGGACTTCAACAGACAAAATGACTGCTAAAGAATAGTTGAGGAAAATGTTCTAATTGTACAGAGCAATACAAGAATTTGTTCAATGCTTTAGACATTTAGCTAAAGCTAGAAGTGAAGCTGCTCTAGTTTTATTTAAGACTCAAATTTTGGGATCAGACTATGAGATCTCAAATAGTAACTGACTCCTTATTAAAACTTCTTATTAAATCAGTGAAGAGATCATAACTATAGGAGGCAGTGGTCTGTGCAATATTAGTGTTCTTGCTGTCCTTGGGGATATCTCTGCCAAGCCTACATGTGCTAAATAACAACTTCAAAGTTGGCCCTAGGTCATTTACACAGTCATACAAATCCCACTGGAATAAATATAGTGATTTTGTGAACAAATTTCAACTAAGGAGATGGGATAATCAATCATTCTTTCAGACTGACTTGTTCACTGGTTCCCTCTCTATGATTCATAATATCTTCTAAGGCAGTGGTCAGGAAAATATGGCTGCTTTGGCACATAAAGTTTTACTAGAACACAGTCATGGCCATTTATTGGTGTATCATTTCATGGCTACCTGCTGGCTCGACAGAGATGAGCAGCTGTGGGAAAGTAATATGGCCTGCAAAACCTGAAATACGGTTCAGCCTTTTACAGAAAAAGTATGCTGAATTCTGTCGTAAAGGCAACTGCTCGGCCAGCCAGTCATTCAGTGCACTAGGGAAGAGATGTCACATGGCCAAGTTCAACATGGTGGGGACTGTGGTGGAGGCAGTCAAGTAACAACAAACACTTTCTTCACTGCTATTGTCCAACTTTGTCAATTTAATATCCAACAGCTTTTTAAATACATGAGTTGTGCTATATCAAGTTCATGTGATTTTAATGAGGGAAATTAAATGAAATCTGATCATTTGATGATATTCAATACAAACTCATCCATTCATCAGTTTGACAGAGTACGTACTGTGTATGAAGCACCAAGGACAAATGGTGAGCAAAGAGGCTACGGTCTGCACTTGTGGAATTAAATTTAGTGGGAGAAGCAGAAATTCTTTACAGAATAATCTTATGTAAATAAGACTGCTACAGTAGATACTGGTAAAAAGTTTATGGTACTGTTAGAGTATATAATAGGGTCATAATGACAGAAAGAACTTCTCAGAAGTGTCATTAAAGCTGAGGGTTGAGGGCTGAGTGGGAGAAATTAACTGGGTGAACAGCAGAGGGAAGAGGTCCCAGGAGAGAGCACAGCATGGGCAAAGGCCTAAGGTTAGGAGGAAGAATGGAGTGTGATGGCACATTTGGAGCAGCAAGATTGGAAAAGATTGAAGAAGGGAGGGTTATGAGGCAAAACCACTGGCCAAACCACACAGAGTCTTGGATCTCTGCTGAGTTATTCTAAGAGTAGAGTTAAATCTTATAATCCCTGGGTGACACACTTTCCCTCCAGGGCCACTACTGTCTTTGTGATCAGTTTTTCTTTCTTTTTAATCCTGAGGCAAATGTACAGCTCTGATTTGAACATTCATCTAAGTCTTCATCAACATATTCAATAAGCAAAAAGGAAAATATAATAACAAAGGATTTATGATGCAGCATTTGGTGAATGTAATAAACACGTGTAAAGAGAATTACATGGGCTCGTCTTTATTCTTTCTGTCTGGGGAGGTAAATACTGGGAATGGTGAATAGGGAGAAATCTTCATGCAGCCATGGGTACCTTTTTGCTGGGATCAGCATATTTTTAAACTTCAATTATACTCTTTGATGAGTAACATTTAGTAGCTGAAAGATAAGAAAAATCTAGAGGGTAATACAGAGAAATGAAATAAAAAAAAAAAACCAGGAATAGAACATGCCCAGATATTTATTAACTTTGTGTTCTTGGGCATGTTACTTAACTTTTCTAGTTCTGATTTTCCTACCTATAAAAATGAGAACAGCCAGGTTCCCAAAACAGTTTCTAACAGGACTAAATGAGATGCTATAAAAGTTTCTAATATGTACGTATAAGAAGCTCTGATACAATTTTCTTCCTTTTCTGTTTTTGATGTATGTCATCCAACACAGGGAAACCATAGCAAGAGACAAAAGAAGATGTAGACAAGGAAGCAAATGTAGAAAAAGTCTTATGTACAACTGGCTTATCTATAGATGGCTCCTCGCTTTGTGAACTTTACTGGCTTTTGTTCTCTTACCTAATGACTCAAAGTGACTAACACCTTAAAGTGACATTATCTTTCTAAGAAGTCAGTAAAAGGTAGAGATGTGTCTTTAATTATGGAATTAAATGTTTTTCTGGATAGTACCAATTAATGACATATTTGAGAATATTTGTAAAATTTATAAAATTCCATAAAATTTAAAAACAGCAGTGCAACAACAGCCTGAAACTCTCCTTAACAACACACATACACACATACAGACGGACACACATACTGACACACACACAGACACAGAGCATGTCCTTTGTAATCATTGTGACTGGTTTTAAGGGAAAGATTAACAATATCAAAGGAAAGAATTAATTCTATATACGAAGTAAGTCTGATTCTCAGAACTTAGAATTAGTAAAAATTACAGTACAGTACTTTAGACAAAGAATGGCTAAAAAGAAAACCACAAATGTTTTACTGTGCAACTCTAATAACCTCTTAGGTGTTTAGGAAACCTTTCTGTTTAGAAATTATAAAGTAAGAACCATGCACTTCTTTTTTACTTCTTAAGAAATTAAGTACTTTGAAATATAGCTGTGTTAGTGCTCTGAGAAGGAGCTCAAGATTTGATACGGCTGTTAGTTTTTCTTTCTGTCAACTGACAAAAGGCACTGAGAGTGAAGTAGTCTATTTAAGGTGGCACTATAAGAAGAAGTACAGACAATCATGTATTCCTGGCTTCCAAAGTGAAGAACTGAACCATGTTATACAAATGATGTTTCTAGACAAAGCTGAAGGACAAAAATTTAAAGCATATTTAAGCAAGAAGCCACTTGTCAATTATGGAAAGCTTTATTTAAATTCAGCTGATTAAAAATGAACAGACTGAATCACACATACACATCAAAATAAAATTTAGGGAAATGGCCTAAAGTTTTTTTGTAGGCCTTGTTCAGCATACTGTTTCTCATGCTTTTGGTATAAAGACAGAGGGCTCCTGATACCGCTGAAAGCTCCCAGGTGTTCTGGGTTCACAGGTTGTGAACTGCTATCACAAAGCTTATATAATGGACCAAGACCATAATCGCAAGAACAATTACCTTTTCATTGGTTATCATGAGAAATATACCCACTGACCATCTGCATATTCACAAAAGAAAAACATAATTTGATGGTGAGCTGCCAAGCCCAGGATATGAAGATAGCCAAGAGTGAGTCACATACTGTGGACACTGAAGTGTGTGGGGCACTTCTGAGCCTGAAGGCTTCTCTTGGCTGTGTGACAAGAGGTTTAACATAAGAGGCAGAGATATGACAGATGTGATGGGGAAGGTTCTTTTTTTTTTTTTTTCCTTACGAATTTTTTTTTTTATTTTTTACCAAGAACATGTATTGGTACATTGCATACATAATGATCATAATCAACATGGTTATTTTGTACCTGTACATGATACATCTTGGTTTTCCCCCCTCTTCCCCCCTTCCCCTCCCCTCCCTTTGGGGAAGGTTCTTTTAAAAAGGAATATGGGCTAAGGTCACCTTCCTTTCTTTATAAAGCTTTCCTCTGTAACAGGATAAATACTCCCACCCCTAGCAAAAACAGGGAAAGCCTCTAAATGCCAAAAGAATAATTGTCTGTATTTTGCATGCTGAAATTGACTTGGCAAGCTCTCTACTTCGAAAAGAACACAAAGAACTTAGTTTAGTCTGTGTGTAAAACCCCTCACAATTATTACCCAAAACATCCAAAGCAACATGCTCAAGGGAGAGTAATGATTCTTTGTTTCCCTCCTAATTGTAAGTTTCTGACATCCATTTATTTACTTATAGCTCCTAGCAGCAGCCACCCTCCTTGGTCAACACACACTCTTGGCCTCCCAGGGTGGTTTCTAACAAAGGGCTATATGGAACCACACACAGTGGGCAGAATCCCCATATTCATTCTATCCCCAGTTCCATCGGCTCTGTACTCCCTGAAATTCAAGTCTTTCAATGGGATCTGGGTAAGCCTTCTCCTTTACGGAAGAGCACAAGGAGAGTTCTCTTCCTGTGGAGTCGAATAGGAATTTGTAAATGCCTGGACTCTTCCCTGGACCTTCTTAAAAGAACAATGAGGAGCACCCTCAGGTCAGTTTGAAAAAGTCATGACTTGACCCAAACTCATAGAGGCTACCTGGGGCCACATTACCTACAGCAGGCATTCATCCTGCTGCATGTGGTTTCCTTGTGATTCTTGGTGCTACTGATTGATTCCTGACTTAAGTGGACCTCCTGCTTTATAATACATTTCCCTCCCTACTGTCCAGAATGAGCTGAATAATGGAGAAACGTGACGATAGTGGAGAACTGTGAAGGAGCTTGAATTGAATTCACATTGTGCCTTAATCTCAGACACAATGAGGCATTTTTTCTTTGTCCCAGTTCTTTGTGTCCTATTTTTATGTATTTATTTATTGACTGATTGATTGTGTGGTACTTGGGATTGAATTCCAGGGCCTTTACACTGAGTTAAATCCCCAGCCATTTTTATTTTAAGATAGGATCTTGCTAAATTGCCTAGGCTAAGTTGCAGTCCTCCTGCCTCAGCCTTCCAGAGTGTTAGGATTACAGGCATGTGCCACCATGCCCAGTTTGTGTTCTAGTCTTTTCTCACCACTTTATGATGGTGAGAAAGGGCACCGACTGTCTCAGTTTTGCTCATATATTCAAAGCTACAACATAAAGGCTGAGGGGATGTCTCTCTCAACTTTACACAGACCATTATTCCTAGTGTGAAGGAATTTAGACAATGGAAAGTTGACCTGCAAAGAATTCCTACTCTGTCCCTTACCAGCACTATGGGTCGGGGCTGACTGATTTAAAACTCTCTAGTCCATGAAGTGTAGATTAAGCATAGTATCTGTCTCAGAGTGTTCTTATACCACAGGAAGTAATGCACATAAAATGCTTTAGCACGGTGCCTGAAAATGGTTAAGTTTTATGGTACTACTGTATTACAGAAGGATTTTAAAAGTCTTGTTTGGTGGAAAAGACAGGCCAGTGGGAGGCTGGATGAACATATCCCTCTAAATTGGCAGCCTTCATCATCTTGTTTGGAACAGTTCTGACCAGTTTGGACTGAAAAGTCATTTTATGTCAAGTCACTCCAAGTTGGCACCATCATAGTTCCCTATCACCTCTCTGCTAAACAACAGGAATTGGTTCCTGGCCAAATCCCAATTTCTTCAGTTTGCTAATCTCCATATGACCTAGGAACAAAGTAACACTCTGAAAATACTTGTTTAGCACTGACTACAAGAACTCTCTCCCTTTGGTGAGTTAAGGCTGAGTAATATGCTCTCCTTCCTCATGATGCCAAAAGGCAAAAATCTATTAGCTATTTTCTTTTGTCATTTGATGTCTCAAGAGGGAAGGTATGTCTGCTGAACCAAGAGGCAAAGTTATATTAGGACATCTCCACCAGGACGAGCTATGAGTTTCTGTCATGTGTTAGGTATGGGGCATGGCTTTTTACACATATGTCCTCTAATTCTTCTAGTAAAGTTTCAAGACATTGAGCCCTGAAGAAATGAAGTGCAGTAATTCACCTCAAATTGGGCAGCACATATTGAGAAAGGCAGAACTAAATCAGCAAGCCTGGCTCCAGAGCCTGCATTCTTTTGCCTGCTGTATACTATGCTGTTTTCTTACTGCTTTGCTTACATTTGGAGTCCAGAAAACAGGTGGATACTCCAGGACACCAAAGATTTGACATGTAATCAAAATAGATGGAATATTAAAAACGAAAGCCCTGAGTTATAAATCTCAGCACAAAATTTACCAAAAGTTTTACCTTACAAAGCTTCTTCTGCAAAAGTATCATGGCAGACATATTTTGAAAGTGTCTTAAAAACCCCTCTAAAAGCCACATACAACATCTAATCCCATTATTTTAAGGTCATGATTGGTCATTTTGACCAAAGATAGTATTAGCTGAGCTAAACTCTGATTTGACTCTCTCTAGATTTGGTCCCAAGAGACTTTTTCCTGTTGTAATAAATCAAGTTCACCTTCCAAAAACCAGACTTTCCATGGTTGACGGATATGTCAAAGTTGACAATTCCAAAATTAGAGTTCCAAAACTGTTCTCAGTGTGGCAATGTTCTTAAAATGAGATCAAAGCAGCTCTCTGCTCCTTGAAACCATTCTTTCTTGGCCTCTGGGACACAGCTCATTCTCTTGTTTCTTTGTCTCTGCCTAATATCCAAGCACTTTCTTTATTCTTATTCCTCCCTTCCCCATATGACTTCCTTTTCTCTTTTAATACAACTACTTCTTAAAATGTTTATACAATACATACAACATACTATCTATATATATAGATGTGTGTATCATAATACATATATTCTACATACATAATCACTCAATAGTACATGCACTATATAAACATTTTAAGTAGCATACAGTACTGTGTCCTTTTCTTCTTTTAATTCTTTTAATGATAGTCATTTCTAAATATACAAAAAATTTGAAGAATAGAACAAAGTCTACATATTTATCATTCATCTTCAACAACCATCAATATTTTGCCATACTTATTTCACATTCATCCCCTGCCCTTTATTTTTTTTTCCTGGAACACTTAAAAGCAAGTCCCAGGTCAGCATGGTATTTTGTATTTAAATACTTCATTATCTATCTATAAAAAGAAAAAGACATAAACATAAATGTTATTAACACATCTAGCAAACACATCTTCTCTATTATAAAGAGCTCTGTAGTGAGCACTTTATCGGTACCCATACTTTTTAACTTTCCACTTACATTTTACAACTGAGTATTTCCTTTCCTCTAGCCACAGAAAGGACTTGATATCTACTATACAGTATGCTTTTTCTCTATCTTTCCCTGTATATACAGCCTGGAAAGGTTTTTCTTTTTTAATCATCCAAGAATCAGCTTACTTCACCAAGTCCCTTTGGCAGAGTTAGTTCTTCCTCTCAAATACTCCTTTTAAAAAATTTTTATCATACTGGTACATGAGTGTAGTACATAATGTTTACATTCCTTGTGTGGAATTGATACATGTAAGGTAATACCTCCCAATTCCATTTTGATTGCCTATCCCTTCCCTTTCTCATTTCTTCCTTCCATCTCTTATTCCCCTTCTCTTTTGAGAATGATCTATCTCCCTTCTTCCTATTATCATTTATTTTGCTTTTTACTTGAAATTTAGGTTTCTTATATGAGAAACTAGTGTGATATTTAAGCTTGTGTGTCTGACTTATTTCACTCAATATTATGGTCTAATGTGCATTCATTTGCCTACAAAAGACTTAGGTTTATCTTTCTTTAGACACAGTGCTACTCCATTGTGTATAAATATCATATTTTTTTAATCCATTCTTCTGTAGATGGACATATAGGCCACTTCCAAGATTTAGCTATTATGAATTGCACGGCTATAAACATGCATATGTATGTATTGCTGTAATACGATGTCCTTAACTCTTTGGGGAAGATACCTTTGGGGTATAGCTGGGTCAAGTGGAATTTCTAGTTTCAGTTCTTTGAAGAATCTCCATACTGATTTCCGCAGTGGCTGTACTAGTTTATATTCCCACCAACAGTGGGAAGGTCTTGTGTTGCCCAGGAGATCAAGGGTTACATTTTTTCTCTAATATGCAATCTCTCTATTCTAGTTATAATTTCTTAGATAAAAGGGGAAAAAGGAAAGACATTACACTGTCATTTGGAATCTCTAGATAAGAACTCTTTACCTCCTCAAAATCTATTCATCTGTAAGCTTCTATTGTAGTTGGGGGAAATATGTAAAGTGATGTAGTCTGAAAACTGTTAAAACAATCATGCATTTTTAAGTGCTCTGATCTAGGGCTGGAAGTGTGGCATTTAAAACTAACTTGGACTAAATGAAAATAATTTTCTTTTTCTGCTCTTTTACACAAAGATCTGGAAAACATTCTTGGCCCTGTTTCAGCCTTAAAGGAGAAAAAAATCTTTTAAGAGCCACTGATTTGTAATGGAAAACTCGAATAAATCAACTACTTATACTCCAAGATTTTTATATTTCTTTTTGTCCTTTCTTCAGAACACATAGTTAAGAAAAGCCATGATGTAAGTCTGCTTTATTAGACCTCATCAGCAGGCTTTTTATTCAGTAAAGAATAAGAAGAGAAGCCCAGTACCTTCTTTGATCATAGCCTTTAGTGGACAAGAAATCAAAGAACATCTTCAAACTAAATAGAGAATATGAATGTCGATTAGCTTAGCATGAGCTTTAGAGAGAAAGAAGTCAGAATACCTGAATTTTCATCCCTTGCCCAGGGTTTACTAGCTAAAGATATTTAAGTTTCTGGAATTTCAAACTCTTCATCTGCAAAATAGGGTGAATAACTACCTGTCTACTGATATTATCAAACAGTGCACACACGAAAGTTATTATTACAAGCAATCACCTGATAAGCTAACTCGAAGAAGTCTTCATTAATGTCTACTGTTCAATTTCTGAGTCTATACTTAAAATTCCAACAGAGATCCAACATCAGACAAACTGCTAAGCTCTTCCCTAAGTATGCACTCTGATCAATCTACTGCTTTGGTTGTATTTAATGCCTGGCACTATGGGGATGGATGAGATACAGCCTCCTAAAACTCATATTTAATTCTTTTCTTTCTGTGACTTTGACTTTCTCTTAGAATCTTTTGGAATATGGACCTGAATCACAGCCTCACTTTCCATTCTTTCTTCCATAGCCTTGTCAATGTCCTATGAGGAAAAATACCATGGGGGAAACACTTTGATAATTTTTACCGAAAATAGGAGAAAAAGATAGCCAATTGTTAAATTAGATTATCTGATTTTCAATCTGTCATTTTTAGCCATCAGATAGCTTTATTGCAACTGGCTAAGTTTACTGTCTTCAAATTTCAGTGACTAGGGTAACAAACAGAAACAATTTTTTATTTTTATTTTCAGAAACCAAATAAAATCCCAACAGGATTTTTTACCTCATCTAGCCGTGGGAGCACAACCTGGCCATTCTGCAGCAGAGCACTGTTAACATCTATTTATAGCCAGTGTTTTCATAGATGAATCACATTTACCATAAGTTGGTTAATATTAAAGGACCTAAAATCAACTCTGTTGAGAATCCCATACTCTTACTACATCTCTTCCTATTCCCATTTGAGGGAACTAAGATTTAGTTTAATGGTTCAATGAAGAAAAAGGGAAAAATAAAAGAGCAATGTAAACGCAAGCAGACAAGCTTCCTAAACTCACCAAAATATGGGATGTTAAACACATTCAAATTTAAAACCTTGGATCATGCCCAGCTTTGTCCCTTGCCAACAAATGTTCTACTTAGTTAGCACAGAATTGCTCTGCATTACAAAGTCTTCTTGTCATGTTCTTGTCAAAACAAACAATTCATGCCTAAAATTTCTCAACAAACAAGGTTGAAATGACACAATCTTAATAAAATGTGATATGCCTAAAAACAAGATTAATGATGGTCAACTACAAGAAGAAACATAGTGGATATCCAGCTCAGTTTTTGTATATAAGGATACGGGGGAAGCAGTGAGGGCTAGCAAAGGTCAGGGTATCTATGATGGAAAAATTTTCAAATTCAGAGAAATTAAAGGGAGATTTAATTTGGGAATCTAACATTACTTCCCCACCTTGCATGCAAAAGCACATGTCTGCATGCATAAACACACACAACACACACATCCTGAATTTTTCTGTAGGTACAAGTGTGGCTCTGAAACTGGTATTAATTTCTTTGTTTTTGGTGTCTGTTATGACAGTCTCTACCCTTAATTTTCTTTTACTAATCCCCTTCCTACAGTGTTTTTATTTTACTTGGGGCTAAAACTCTTTAAGATTAAATAAGTTAATACACATGAAGCACTTAAAACAGTGCCTGGCATGCGGTATGACATGTAGAACAGTTATTTCAGTGGGTTCTCCACAATCTTTTTCTAAACTTCTAGGCAGTGTTTCACAGATGAACCCTCTTACCATGAGGTACCTTCGACTCAGTGCCAACCAGCTCTGCTGATGAAGGACTGAATGATTCAGTTACCCAATAAATCCCCGTGGAGGTTCAACTTTGTTGGACCTGGGGATACCAGCATTAACAAAAGGGGCTCTGAGCTCATATAATGTGGACAATAAATCCATTAGTAGGTACCATTATCTCCATTTTACATCCAAAGGCTCAGAGAGGTCCAGGGCCACAGAGCTAACAGGTTGGAGCTGTGGTTTAAGCCCAGTTTGAACTACACATCTCACACTCTTTCTGTTAAGACAGTCCTGCATTCCAGGATGTCAGCTAAGGGGCTGAGTAAGCACATTAACATTTAAGAATGACTATGCATTCAAATATAGTTTCTGCACATAAGTAATGTGTGTGAACAAAACATTTTTACTGAGTAGAACAGGCTTATTTTATATAGTGTGTTCTGAACAATATTAGCTATCATAATAACTATTATTTTCTTTAAATTATAGTACTTTTGATTAGCTACCCAGATATCATATTAAATGATGAAAATTTAAAAATGATTTCTGGGGTTGGGGATTTAGCTCAAGTGGTGACTGCTTGCCTAGGAAGAGCAAGGCCCTGAGTACGATCCCCAGTGTCCCCCTCACCAAATGATTTTTTTTTTTTGAGGCTTTACCAAGTTACTTTACACAAACAAAATAGTCTCTTGTTATAGCTCTTTCACAATTCAAACATGAAAACAAATAGGTATATGAACACAACAATTATGCCTCAAAAGCACCCAATTATTTAGAGGAACAATTTTTGGTATACAAGATTAATGAGGAATGATTTTGAAAAACTAACTGTTATGACCTGGTATACACCTGTAATCTCAGCACTCAGGAGGCTGAGACAGAAGGACTGTTGCAAGTTCAAGGCCAGCCTGGGCTACATAGTGAGTGCAAGGCCGGTATGGAACACACAGTGAAACCATGTCTCAAGAAAAAAAAAAACCCAAAAACATTAACTTTTTTGGGGGGGTGGTGGTGCTGGGGATTGAACTCAGGGGCCTCGCGCTTGCTAGGCAAGCACTCTCTGCTGAGCTAAATCTCCAACCCCCCCAAACCCCTAACTTTTTAAACAGTTGGCTAGGGGAGTGTGGGGTGTGTGTTTGTGTGTGTGTGTGTTACAGAGAGGTGGTGAGCAGAACAGGCCTCTATTTACATTTGGCCATTTCCTGGAACTAAAGTAAATAACTGCAAATTCTCTGCAGTTCTTCTTTGCATGGACACATTCTTACCAAATGCCACCATGATTTCAATCAGTTTAAACCCAAGAAAAACTGACCTAGGTCACTACATAAGAAAACAAAGCACATCTAGCATTCCCCCCTCCCCCAAAAGAAAACAAAGCACAAGCTACTTTTCTTCACTAACCGCATGGTATTTGTATCCATAGATACAAGACAACAAGGAATCACAAAATTCTAAAATGGGAAGTCCTGAGACCTCAGAGATCATCTAAGTCTCAGGCCCCAACCCTGCTATCAGGGGATCCATTAGGGAGTGAGAAACAGGGTAGAGATGAAGAGAAAAAAATTCTGGTGCTTATTCCATCTGTTTTTTTTTTGTGGTGCTGGAGATTGAACTCAGGGCCTTGTGTTTGCGAGGCAAGCCCTCTAATCACTGAGCTAAATCCCCGGCCCCCCTTATTCCATCTTGAATGAGCTTGTTAGCCCAACGTGGCCCAATAATCTTATCTTGTAACTGACATCCAGAACCTGGCTCCTTTAAAGCGGAGCTGGGATTAGAAGCCAGGCTTCCTGATTCCCAGTCTGCACTGTCAAAGGCCACTATTCTATGGCTATGACAAGTAACAGATAACAACCTATTAGGCTGTGTTAAACTGACAACAAAGCAGGCTTTCTCCATGAAAACTCACCAGGAATTGTATCACTGCCCACACTTCATGAAAAGAGTAAGGGGTCATTATTTGTATTTTGGTATAAACAAAAGCAACTTTCCATTCCTTTTGGGGGTGGCAGGGGACAACCACTTTTGCTATTGTAACATTTTTCTTTATCCTGGTATGCACTCCTGGGCCACGCACAGACATGTTAAAAATCTGCAAGGGAAACAACGAGGTCACTGATAATATAAAGCATCAAAGTATCATGAAAGTCATGTCTTTGTTTTCTTCCTCTCAATACTTAATTACATCTCATTACTGATCATTTTGTGGTTGTTGGCAGAGGGTAGAGGAAACTCCACCACTACAAACATGCGGAGACACACACATTCAGTAGACCAGGAGTCTGCACATAACGGGGATGGGTCTGTTCACAAATCAAACATAAGCACCAGTTCACCAATCAGCAAGAATGTTGCTACGACCTGCCCCCACGCATCAAGAACTGGTGGTATAAAGAAAAAACTCACTTTAAAAAGCATAACAGCTGGGGATTTAGCTCAGTGGTTAAAGTACTTGCCTTGCAAGCACAAGGACCCGAGTTCGATCCCCAGCACCCAAAAAAAAGAAAAAAAAAGCGTAACAAACTGTAAAAATGTTTCAGGTTCTTCCTTTTTTACCACTTACAAATACCATCACTGGAAAATGCCTTCTGCTCTCTTGACAGATTTCCCTAATCCACTTTTAAGAGTGAGGTGAGAGAAGCTAGGATGTATTTAGAGTGCTAGCTATCGTCTTTGTGGCTGTGCCTTAAACTCAAAGGGCACTGCTATGAGCTGTGTTAGCAAACTGCTGTGCCGAACAGAGACTTACTTACCTTAGTATCCTGGTAGGCACACCTTAGATAAAACTGAGAAAGGCAGAGCAATGCTTAGTTTGATTAGCAGCAGAATACAGTAAAAGTTAACTCTTATCAGTAGGCGATCTTTGCACATAGGAATATGTGGGTAGGAGAAAAGCACAGGAATGCGTTATACAAATACTTAAAACATGACCCCCCCACAAATACCTTATACTTTAACGAAACTAAAAGAAGGAAAGAGCTAAATGTACTTTATCACTCTTCTTTTAAAAAATTTTATTTTAATGGTACATTTTAGATATACTTAGTGATAACATTCATCATAGGGGATTTGTACCTGTACATGATATATCTTGTGGCTTCTTTTTTTCCCATTCCCCTCCCCTCCCTTCACCCCCTCCTCCTTTCTTATTTACAAAAGCTTCATTTCCATTTTTTCCTTCCACTTCTTATTTCTCTTCATTTTAAACTAAACTTTTATTAGAAATTCAGATCAAGGTATAGTGGATTTTTTCAAAGATAACTGTAGTTAATGCCTCACATTTCTTCACAAACTGACCCTGCAGCTCTTTCCACCTAGGGGTAGAATCTATCCTACAACCCACCCTGCCACTCCAAACCTAAGCTGGCCTTGAGATGTCTTTCACCAATAAAGTGAAACCTCGGGAGTTTCAGGTTTCACACGCTTGGAATATTCTAAAACTACAATGTGGGGAATCCCTGTTTAGCCTTCTAGAGGGTGACAATGTCTGTGGAGCAGAGATGAGATGACACAGCAGAAGTTCCTGTAGTCCAACTAGAGTGCAGTCAGATATGTGAGACCGCACATTTGATAACATCCAAGTCCAGCTATTACAGGTGGCTAAATTAGATAAAAATTAATATACAGCCAGAAAGGAACTGGGCTCTCAAGGAAGTCAGTGAAACATGGAGATGATAGAATTGTGGATGGAGGCACATCTGAAGAAGACAAAGCCTTGAGAAAAAAAATCACAATGGACAGATTTACATACTCCCCCAAAGGATGATTGGAAGTTTGATGTTACACTGTAATTAGTGCCACCCTTTTGGGATTTCTCATAGAAATAGCCCATTATCTCATTAGGGGTGGACCATCCTCTCTCATCTACTAAGACTAAAACTACTAAAACTAAATTGTAATCCCAGCATTTGGGAGGCTGAGGTAGGAGGATAACCAGTTTGAGGTCAGTCAGGGCTACATAGTGAGTTCAAGAACTGCCTGAACTACATAGCAAGACTCTGTCTATAAATACCGAAAAAAAAAAAAAAAGGACTACTAAAACTAAGACTAGAGACAAGATTAAGACTATAGATTATTAAAAAAAAAAAGGGCAGAAAAAAGATAAAAAGACTGCAGATTATCAACCACAGTTAATAATGTCATCAATATGCCCTTGCTACATGCCCCGCTTTCCCACCGGATCAATATTAGCTAAGTAGCTATACTTGTCATCTTATTGGTTGATTATGGTTTGACCCATGTTGTACCCTCATGGCTTTGCCCTATAAAACATTCTTGAAGAGATGACCTCGGTGGCAGCCCACTCAGGACCCCTCCTGTTTCTCAGGAGCTAATCCTATTCCTCAATAAAAGTTTCCTACTCTTTGTCCTTTGGAATTCAATTCACTTCAATTTCAGGAGACACAAACTTGGCCCATCTGACATCTCACAGGTTGGGAGTTATATGTCTCCTCTACCATAGCAATACTGTAAGATGGCTGAAAATGTGGCATAAACTGCAGAAATCTAAGCTACTGCAGCCATTTCCTCAGTTTTGGTGTTCTATTACATAGTAATATATATATATATCTGAGACCGTGGGCCACAAAGTAGAAGGAACAAATCAGTTACCCCATTGAACACCCATTATTAATGGAGCACCAGGTCAGGTACACCTGGGAAACACAAATAGAGGCTAAAAATATTAAGGCTTGGAGTGTAGCATGGTGATAAGAGATTGTGCTTGGCATGCAGGAGGCTATGGATTCAATCTTCAGCAACAAAAATGAGAGAGAGAAAAATTAGAAGGCACACACAGATGGCCCTGTCCTTCATGTGCAAACACACCTATGAGATACAGTATTTATCTCATTTAAATATATGTAATCTACATAATAACCTTCCATTATTCCTATAGTGTATAGCAAGTATACAGTGTATTCCTAAGGTATCAAAAAATACAATGGAATGAGGAAAGAGTTAAAAATCCTATTTATATGTATTTTACCCTTTTTATTTTTTTACTGTTCCATAAGGTACATAATATGTTAATATGCTAATACTATGTTAATTTGATTGAGGAAAATAATGGAATTTTCCTCAGTCCTATCTTTCACTCTTCCACACATCACAACCTCCTATGCATTAAAAAAAAACAAAACAAAACCCTATATTATGGTTTTTTTCTAGATGTCTCCACAAAGCCTCATGCAGTCAAAGATGGGGCTTTTCAGAGGCGGCTGGATTTAGAGTGTATGATTACTAATTTAGTCCACTGATTGGTTTGGCATAGTTCTGCTAGGATCAAGGATGTGATGCTAGGATTAAGAGTTGGTAGTGCTACCCACCCTAAAGGCAGGTGGCCTGGGTAAAATATGATGGACAGAAAGAAGCTTGTGGATCCCTTATTTGCTTTGCTATCTTCTGCCCATTGTGAACTGTTTCTTCTCTGTGATGTCTGTCTCCTATGCCACCCTGCCTTGGCTGATTATGGATTGAAATGTGAGCTAAATAAACAAACTGTGAGCTACATAAATTTTTCTCCTTTAACTTTGGGTGTTGGGTATTTTGTCTCAGCAATGAGAAAAGTAACTAACACACCTTACTGTGTGGAGTAGTATGCACCCATATTCTCAGCTACCAAGGAAGCTGAGATAGGCTGATCTCTTGAGCCCAGGAGTTTGGGGCCAGTCTAGATAGCATACTGAGACCCTGTCTCTCTGGGGAGAAAAAAAACCACACACACACACACACACGTGTATGTGTGTAACTTCTTTTATTCTTTTGCTTTTCTCTAATAAATGAGCCATTCTCTGGTTACCTAGAAATAGCCAGAGGCAACTACTAACACAGATTATTGTTCATCTGTATTGCACTTATTTATAAATATTGTCCTCAGCAAGCTATTGGCATTTTTTAGACAGGGTATCTGCATTTGTCTGGCACTATACTGTAATGGCAGTATGTCATAATTAGTTAAAAAATGGTTAAAATTTGAAATGTCCGTAAGTTTTAAATATACTATAAAATACACATTAATGTGAAAATACAAGCCACAGACTAGAAAAGATAATAGGAAAACAAAACAGTAATTCATAGACTATGGAAAGAATTACTGCAAATCCAAAAGAAAAAGACAAACAATAATAAAAGACAAATGGATAAAGCCTATTAACAGACTATATAAAACTATAAATTTATGAAGAAGCCAGGATATCCTCTATTTTTTGTTTTGAGACAGAGTCTTGATATGTAGTTCAGGCTAGCCTTGAACTCACTACGTAACCCAGGCTACATGATGTCCTTACTTACCAAAAAAATCACAGAACTCAAAAAAAAAAAAATTCACAGAATGGAGTATTTTTTGGGGGGTCCTGGGGATTGAACGCAGGGCCTTGCGCTTGCTAGGCAAGTGCTCCACCACTGAGCTAAACCCCCAGCCCCTAGAATGCAGTTTAAAAGCAAGATAGCATTTTACAGTCATTGAATTGGGATAAATTCTTAATATTATAAGAGCAATTACTGACGAAGACATGGAATATTGAGAACTCTAATATTCTACTGCATCTAGGAGAGCAATAATCTCTAATGATGTTGAATGGGATTACCTACAGTTCAGAAATCCTACTCTTCTGCCCTAAAAAATGTTCCCAGTATAAATCATGTATACAAAGAAAGAAAATACAAGAATGTACATACTACATCTTTCTAATATAGAAAAAAGATATACTATTTAAAGATGTATGAAAAGTAAAATGGATAAGTAAATACGGACTATTCATGTAATGAGATACTGTAACTATATAGCAATAAATATATATAAATTAAGTCAGGCATGGTGGCACACAACTGTAATCCCAGCACTTAGGGGGCTGAGGCAGGATGATTGCCACAAGTTCAAGATAAGCCTGGGTTATGTAGTGAGTTCAAGGCTAGCCTGAACTACATAGTGAGACCCTGTCTCAAAACAAAAACAAAAACAAAAGTCTGCCAAAAAAAGTATACATATTTCAGCAGTTTGCCATATTAACAAATGTCTAGAAGGTAATGGCCACCACTTTGAGTACCTCTTGTTATCGTAGAGGCAAAGCTGACTTGTATTAATCTCATGATGTCTCAATAAATTTAGTATTAAAATATGTATACAAGTTTTTCTTTTCCTGAAGTGTGTATACATTCTTTGGCGCATCTCTCTCTCTCTCTCTCTCTCTCTCTCTCTCTCTCTCTCTCTCTCTATATATATATATATATATATATATATATATATGAAAATGGAACAAAGAAGAATTTCAAAAATGTAACAGGACAAAAAAGTTTCAGAAAAATATTCAAAATGCTATTTACATAGGTTTGAAAATGTGCGAACTAATACTATATATTAATACTATATATTTGTTCAGCAGATGTGTGTGTGCTGTGTGTGTGTTTAAAAAACTGTAAAACATACAGGAATGATAAAACACCAAGTTCAAGTAACTGTAGTAGTTATTTCTAGGGTGAGAGAGAAGAGAGACACATTGGGGGCTTCAAGTATAAAAGTTGTTTTCATATATATATATATCGATATATACAGTAGATTACTAAAATTTTACAAATTTGTGTGGCAACATATAGCAGTTCATTATATAATTACATATTTTTCTCCTCTTTTGAGGTTTTAGAATTTTAACAAAATATTACAAACTAAAAGTCATCAGTAATGATGAAAGTTCTGTGATTTGTAGGGACAAAAAACAAAATTAGAGCTGGGTGTGGTGGCACATGCCTGTAATCTCAGTATTCAGGAGGTTGAGGCAAGAGGAGCACCGTGAGTTCAAGGCCAGCCTGGACTACAAAATGAGAGGCTGTCACAACTCCCCTGAAAAAGTAAATTAATACTATGCTTACATATCATTAGATTGTACTATAAGTTCAACTGATATTTTCATTTCTAGTCGAACAACTCAAATGTGGAATAATTTTTCTTGCTATTATAAATTAATTTGAATAATATGTGCACCTAATGTGGCCTTCAAATACTCAGTGTCAACTATCATAGGCATTGGTAACTGTCCTTTGGAGATGAGGATCCTAAATGTAAGTCCTTGACTTCCTCAAAGATAGATCTGGAATTTTAGAAGAATGTCAGGAATACAGCCAGGGACGATCCTTCATTCCTTTAATAGTAGACTTTGCCTTCACAACAAAGCAATCTAGAATATTCTGAAGCAGCACTTTATCCTAATGTACCAAAGGGTACAAAATTAACAAAACAAAATAAAGAACACAAAAACAGAAAAAAAAAAACCCTCAAAACTATAAAAGGTGATGCTATACTATGAATCTGAAGAAAAACAATTAGCAAGATTAGCATTTTACAGTTACGTTAAGTATGTCTTAACTTAAGTAAGCACTTAGGCCATGGTTGGAAGTAGGTCTGACCCTGAGTCCTTGTGGTGGAATGCCTGGTGGATGAATTTCAAACAGTCCGTTTACCCATGGACATAAGTGGCCTTAATCAAAGCAGAACATGTTTTCAAAATGTTGACTTTGAAAGCAGAAGTGTAAAGAAAGAAGGCTGTGATTTATGAATCTGCTAATACTCTTTTCTGCTGTAGACATCAGAAAGATCAAGTTTTTGGCTGTGATAAATATAACAAGAATGTAGCCTTGTTAAAGCAGTAATGGGTACTCTTAAAAATCCACTTCCACTAAGAGTTACAAATCGTCTCCTCTCCTTCCAGGCCTTAAAGAATGCGTTCCAGAAGCAGCGACATTGACGGCTCAGCCGGAAAGCATGTTTCAAGACATACTAAAGACCACAGTTTCCTGGACATGAAGCATACGCAGCAAGTGAAAGACCCCACCAGTGCATCAGAAACATTCTCACCACATCCCAAGTCAGAGAAGTCACAGGGTGGCAACGGCCACCAAGCAGAAGACCTCTCAAGAGATGACCTACTATTTCTCCTCAGCATTCTGGAGGGAGAACTGCAGGTGAGTTGGGTTGAAGTCATTTCTTGCATGATTCAAAAGGAAGGCAGCTTGTGATTTTGGTATGCATGCTGCCACAAAATAGTTATCTGTGGTTCACACTTGCATGTACACAAAAGCAAGGTATAAATACACGTACACAGAATTCTTCTCTGCCAAGTCACAGAGCAATTAATCACATCTAAGACAGTTGTCATTATGAAATACAATTGGGACGCATGTTGTAAAAGGTTATATCTTCTGTCCATGCTGCTCAGAGCCCCATCATATGGGCACCTATCAGTAACAATGAAGCCAGATAACTTCTGGATTGGTTTAAATAACAATAGGTGCTTTTGTATTCCATGTGAACTGATTCATAACTTGTCTTAGCATGCTTAACCTTTTTATTTATATAAAGTCTAAAAACAGCTGCTACACATATTTTTGATCCCCTGAAACCCAAATGATACTCCATTTGAGGAGTATCATGTTATCTGATTGTCATTGAAAAGAATTTAGCCTCCCAGTGCTGTAGTGACCACTTTAAAAAATATTATTGAGTAATTAGACTGCAAGGAGGATGAAGGGACATAGTTTTTTCACCTTTTCCAAAAGATACCGTGAACAAGTATAGTTCATTTATATTTGAAAGAGAAGCATAAACTCTGTTAATTCAAAAGAAATCACTCGCCGAGACTGCTGGTTGATAAAAGAGTCTTTCTGAAATACCTTTTGTTCCTACAGGCTAGAGATGAAGTCATAGGCATTTTAAAAGCTGAAAAAATGGACTTGGCTTTGCTGGAAGCTCAATATGGGTTTGTCACTCCAAAAAAGGTATTGGAGGCTCTCCAGAGAGATGCTTTTCAAGCAAAATCTGCCCCTTGGCAGGAGGACATCTATGAGAAACCAATGAATGAGGTATGTATCACACTGGGTGAGAGGTAGAAACAGATTACCAACCAGCGAAGCCCTGGGCCTGATTAGCACATGTGACTTGTGAACTCCCTTTTGCTTCTTTACAGTTTTACTTCCTAATGCCTTTAAGCCCTACCACAGTAGATTAAATACTGAAAGTTCTGTGGGAAAGGAAAATGAAGATGGAAGAATACTTCTACTAGGTTTGTGTCTTGACATCATATCAAAACACATAGCAATCCAAGAGCATTACTTTTGCTTTCCCTCTATATCTCATACAGACACACACACACACACACACACACGCACACACACACACACACACACAAAGTCTGTACTTCTTTTGGGGACTTGAAGGCTACCCAGGTTGTAATAAAAAACAGATGAAGTTCAACCATGAAGGTTAATTTCTTTGAAAACACTGAGATATTATGTCAAGAGAATTTTAAGCATGAATATAAATGATCTGAGCTGCCCAAAAAAGTTTTTAATAGAATAGAATATATTTTAGATAAGCATACATCCACTTTTTCCTTCAGAAGTTTAATGACAGCAAAGTCCTTCTCCTACTAAATGCTCCCAGCAATTACAATGGCATAAACGAGCAGCTTCAACACGGTCACCACTACACGAAGATGAAGTACTCCTTGCTCTTTTTCTTGCAGACATTTCTGAAACGCTTTGGCATCCTTATTTTATTCTTGTATTTTCCTCTGAGACCTCAATGGAACATTTCATAATTTTTTATTTCTATAAAAAAGGAAACAACTAAGGGTATGAGTAAAGGCTGGAGTGACTGAAAGCAAGTTCTGGATAAATTTTCCCCACATAAACTCTGGAACTCCACATCAGGACTGACCTCTAATGTCCTTGCTATTCTAGTCTTGGGTGATTTATGAGAGAAGACTACCATCTTGCCCAGTTGTGAATGAACTTTTTTGGTCATGTGAATCTACTTCTCTGAGGGGTGAGGATGAGACCACCCACGTGTGTTGACTTGTGCATTAATCCAAATTTTAAATAAAAGGTACTGAGGCTGTAAGCAAGTCAATTAACTATGTTAAAACTGTGTTAAACTCCCAACATATTGACTGGGAAACATGCACAAATCCCCCAATTTGTATGAGCTTAAACGCAAGTTAATGGTCAGTAAATATACCCCCAACAAAACACCATAAATGGCAAAACCGTGAAAGAGAATGATCCAGAACTTCAGTTACAAAACAACTCTACTCTACACATGCAAATTTGTTAATGCTTTCACTTTCTCCAAGTGTTTGCAATCTTAACACTGCAAAGTATCCCTGAAAGCTACCCATAATCTGTCCCTGCTTTACAAATTCAACTTTCTTTAATTACTCCTTCAACAGATACCCCTATTTTTCCCTCCATGATTTACCAATTTTTCTGTCTTTCTTTCTACTTCGTCCTTATAAATTTTTTTGTACTCAGTGATTGCTGTGTCCAATTCCTTGAAGCCCACATAACTTTACCTATATAACGACTTAGTTGTCTACTCTTTTCTTCTGCCTATGAAATAACGGGCAAGAGAAAGACAATAAAATAAACAGAGAATAACCAATAAAAGAGAATTCTGGCTTGGATTCCAGAAATAGGGCTCAAGAAAAGAATGGGGGGAGGACAATATCTCCACTAATACCAGAGGTGCCTATATTTTTACTACGTCAGAATAAGCATCTACACACTAGAAAGCTACTCTTCTTTTGTTGTCCCCCATCTTAGAGTGTTAACATTTTCCTCTCTCTTTTATTTTCCTCCCAATATTCTTTCTGAAAAATCTAAACAAAAACAAAAACAAAAACCTCAATCATGTCGGGTAACTTAAGGAAATTTAGCTAATTCTTAAGGTAAAATAATTCAGAAGAACAAATTGCTCTCAATTACATGGCATGGTAGGAACACTGACTTAAAAGGAAAAATTGGTGTGGGCTGGTGAGCTACAACAGCAGACAGGGTTGGGGCTGGTACAGAAGTTTGGTTAAGTGGGAAGGAACAGGCAAAACTCAGGCAACAACAATTCGAATTTCTATTCCATTTCAACCTAGGATTCTACATTAGAAGCTGACTTAAAAATATTTGAGTTAATGGTGTAATAAATTCTTGGTTAGTCTCAAAATTATACTACAGAAAATATAACAACATTTCAGACTTACCAAAGTACTATAATGAAAGAATCTGGGGTTGGGGATTTAGCGCAAGTGGTACAGTGCTTGCCTAGCAAGCGCAGGCCCTGAGTTCGATCCCCAGCAGCACCCCCTCCAAAAAGATTCTGCAGCCAGGTGTGATGGTCCACCCCTATAATCTCAGCACTCCTTGGGAGGCTGAAGCAGGAAGATTGCTGCAAGTTCTAGGCCAGCCTCGGCTAAACAGTGAGTTGAAGGCCAGCCTGAACTACATAGCGAGACCCTGTTTCCAAAAACCAAAAACCAGAAACAGAAATAAAAACAAAAGAGGAATTGGAGTACCCTAGGGCAATTCTTTAAGTATTTATTTCAAGCAACTGTATAGTTTAGATTTAAAATTTCATTTTACTTACTTAATATGTATTGAAGAGTTGCCATATATAAATAGTTATGGTTCTTGCCTCCAGGGTATGTCATACCTGAATTTTTAGATTTTTTTTTTTTTTTTGGTGGTGGGGATTGAACTCAGGGTCTTGTGCTTGGCAGGCAAGTGCTTTACACTTGAGCTAAATCCCCAACCCTCAGGGTATTTAATACCTAAAGGTGTGACAGACAACAAATGATCACACAAATAAGTATACGACCATAGAATATTATAGATAATACAATTAAGCGATGGAATTTAGATGGACAAATCAAGAAAGTTAAGAAGGTTGAGAAGTAGAGGATGACTAGTGATGAAATTCCACTCCCAGCAGTAACACAGAGTTTTATAATGAAACCATATCACTGAAAAAGATATTAAAATGTTGGATAAAACATAAAATTTTTAAAAGGATGGATGAGCTATATGAAAAAAACTCTGTAGCTAGAAACTTGAAAAGAAATTTTGGTAGACTGATTAGCTTCTGGCTTCATACATTTTGAACTGTTTTTTCTCTGTAATCCACAAAATTCCAGTGCTGGGAGTTAAAGGCCATAATAATTTTGCAATATAACTTCTGACTTTTCACTGTATTTGACAATGTCTTAGTACAGCGGCTGGGGGATTTCTGAAGCCTTACCTACATCAGGATGGTTAGCAACAACCTCACTATATAAGGAAGTGACTGTGAACTATATAATACATTGCTTTAAATTTGAACTGAACTTTCCTTCAGCATGACCCCCAAAATGTTTATAGCCATTCCAAAAGTACTCGACATAAAAGGAAGTATGATGGAGGGTAAGTCAAAATGGAAAGAAGACAGAGGTCTTAAGTGATTACAAATAAAATATCTCACTCTTGCAAATTTTATAAAACATATAACTAAGTGAATACACTGCTGGGTCCCTCACAAGGCACTCAAAGATGTCCATATAAGTGAAGAACTGTGAAACTCAAGCTTCATTAGCTTCATGCCAAGTCCTGCTCCTCTTTCTCTGTGTGTGCATTTTTAGAGAGGAAGACTGTGTTTCTGGGCACAATTTGGAAGGACAGAGGCAGGAAAGATACAAGAAAGAGAGACTCGTAGGTAGAACAAGGGCTGGAAAGGGATGAGGCAAAAAAATACGTATATATGAAGAGGTTACAAAGATAGAAGGATAGGAAATTATGAGTAGCAGCTGGGTATTCATGCTTGATAGGTGCTTCCCTATCAAGTAGGAGACAAAAATAAAAAGGTAAAGAAGAGTCCAAGCCTAAGTACTTAGATTTCCATGGGCTCAAATAGGTACCCTGCGGAAAGAGAATGGATGCTAGCCAGGCATGGTAGTGCATGCCTGTAATTCTAGCACTTGGGAGGCTGAGGCAGGAGGACAGCTGTGATTTTAAAGTTAGTGTGGGCTACATGGCGAATTCAAGGCCAGCCCAAATTATGTGGCGAGACCTTGTGCTAAAAAAATGGATAGAGGCTGGGCATGGTGGCACGCCCCTGTAATCCCAGCACTCAGCAGGGAGGCTGAGGCAGGAAGATCACAGTGAGTTTGAGGTCAGCCTGGTCTACATTGTGCATTGGAGGACAACCTGAACTACAAAGTGACAGCCTATCTCAACCCCTCTAAAAAAAAAAAAAAAAAAAAAAACCCAACCCTCCAAAACAGATAGAGAGATACACACACAGGAGAGAGAGAGGGAGAGAATAAGAATGCTGATGTGGAATAAGGAAAAGAGCCACACAAAGATAAATTGGAAAATCTTTCAGAATCTACCAAATTGAGTGTGAAAAGGAAGACTGCTCACCAAGTGACCAAGATGAGAATGACAGAAGATCATAACCAGGCAAAGTAAGGATGAAACAGTGAAAGGCTTTCAGGAAGATGCACCGGTGGCAGTGTGGAGCCATGAGAATCACGTCCCCATTTCTAGAGTCTTGAGGAGAGGAGGCAATGGAAAACAGTCTTGTTCAGGATTCCAGTGTTATCAAAGAACATCAGGTTTCATTATAGACAAGGAAGAAGAAGGAATATTTTATGAATAGAACATTTGGTTACTTTCGATCTACTGAAAAGGCCAATTTCTCTGCTTTCAGGGTTAGCCTTATCCCTACTAGTATATTTAGGATAATTAAAAACAACAACAGGGCCGGGGATTTAGCTCAGTGATTAGAGTGCTTGCCTTGCAAGCACAAGGGCCTGAGTTCGATCCCCGGCACCACAAAAAAACAAACAAACAAACAAACAAAAACAACAACAAAAAAAGACAATCTTCAAAGAGACAAGGGAAAAGAACTACACAAGGCCCTGAGTTCAATCCTCAGGATTAAAAAAAAAACAAAACAAAACCCAAAACCAAAGCCACATGGCAAAGACAGAAGACCAAATCCAAATCAGGGTGGTCCGTGCTTGGGATATATTAAAACAAAATTATTATCCTTTTTGAAACAAATATTAGGCAGCAAAAAGCAAAAAGGTGGAACACTTCTCTGTGCTTCACTCCTTCTGACCATGGAAAGAACACCCAAAAAAATCCACCAAATGGGACACACTGTGCTTTCTTTATCCTAAGTAAGGAACTGGATTGTATCAGGGGTTGGAGGTAGGACATGGTATCGTGTAGGCTGATTTAATTAGGCAGAAGCCAATCATTACACAGCAAACATTAGGAAGCTATCTTTTCAATTTTTCTGCTTTTGATGTCCCTGAAATGACTGATGGGTTTTCCTGTTTTCTTCCGCAGCTTCATTCAATCTATAAGTGGGGACAGACAAAAAGAGAGCAGTCACCCCTTCTTGCTATCTTCCCAAATGAATTAAAAGCATCATACCTCAGTGATACATGCACACTCATGTTTGTAGCCACTCAGTTTGTAATACCTAAATCTTGGAAACAGCTCAAATGCCCAGCAACAGCAGAATGGATAAAGAAAATGTTTTTTTTTTTTAATACAATGGAGTACTACTCTGCCATAAAGAATGATATGCTTGAGATATTTCTAGGTAAATGGATCCATCTTGAGACCATACTCTTACATGAAATAAATTGGACACATGTTTAAATATGTGTGTTATTGCTTCTCTGCTGTGAGAAACTGAAAGTGTAAGTAAAAACTAAGATATATTATATTGGGAAAGGGAAGAAAATGTCCAAATGGGAAAGGGAACAAGGGAGGGGGACAGGGAAAGGAACAGAGGAACAAGAGAAATAAGAAATGGAAGACAAAATGGAAATGAAGCTTTTGTAAATAAGGAGGGAGGAGGGGGTGAAAGGAGGGGAAGGGAATGGTAAGAAAAGAAGCAACAAGATATGGTCATGTCCAGGTACGAATACCCTATGATGAATGTTATCACTATGTACATTTAAAATGTACCATTAAAATAAAATAAAATTAAAAAAAAGAGAGAGCAGTCATTCTCTGACAATCCCTTAGTACTTAGGGACATACTACCTTACTTATACACTCCTAATTGTTTCATGTCTTTATCTTATCTTCCTAGTGAGAGCATAAGCTCTTGGAGTTCAAACTTCTCTTGCATTCTCCATGGCAACTATCATAGTACTAGGTACATAAGGAAGAATAGGCACTTAATAAATTCCTGTTGCCTTGGGGAAGTTTGTGGCACTGGAAGTGATCTTATAAATCATCAAGTCCAGTCACTTAAGTTTATAAATGAAGAACCTGAAGTATAGAACAGTAAAAGGATTTGGAACTCACAGCAGTTTAGGTCCATTATCTGACCTTGTCAGGAATGAGAAACAGACTGAAGTGAAAACCAACTGGCATATTTTCTAAGAGGAATTCTGGACATGGGGAAATGAAGTCAGAAAATAAAACTTCAAAAACAAGCTAAAACATCACCAGAATCTGTAACTTTCTTTGGGATTTTTCTCTTTGCAACATTATTATTTGACAGCTTTCTAATTACTGATGTTACACACATGAACTGTCTGATGGCTGCACTGAGCAGCATGTAGCAAATTGAAACAATCTTTTGAGAATCATGAAATCTGAGAGGAGGACAACTGGACAATTAGGTCTTGATACAAAGCAGTGATGGCACAACTTTTAAGAGATGAGTACCCAAATTGCAACCCAAAACCCACTTATTTATTGCAAAGTGCCAATACCTCAATTAAATCTGAATACTGAGGTTTTAGTTTAGAAAAAAAAAAAAAAACTCATGCGTTAATATCTTTTGTCTTAAAAGAAAAACAAATAAAACCTTTGCCATAGGTCCACCACCACTGATATAAAGGAACAAACACTTCTGCCTAGGGATGGACACAGCAGGAAAAGTTTTGGTTAAACGTGCTGAAGAAAAGGGTTTCTAGGTCTCAGCACTGAAAAAAGCACTATGATGAATTCTAAGAACTGCCTGAAGTCTAGTGAGGCTAAAAGGAAGGTGAGAAAGTGGGAACTGGAGTGGGAATGGAGTGGAAATGGGCTGAAGTGGCGCTGGCAGGAGGAATAATTGGTAAAATGCATTTTAGCCCCGAACAGAAAAATGAGTAACCTCCCTGGTGAAAGCTGATGCTGGCAGGGATAAGGACAGACCAGAGAGATGAGGTTGGAGAGGGAGGGAGACCATTTATGTGATCATGTAATACAATTGTTCCCAACATTTGTGGCACCAGTGCCTGGTTTCATGGAGACACACTTTCCACCCACAAGGGTTAAAGGGAACTTTCCTTGCATTTATTTATTTTCAGTATATGTTTACAACACATAATAATTACACTCCCCAGTGCTTGCATCACCACCTCAGCTCAACCTCAGATTGTCAGGCATTACATTTCCGTAAGCAGCACACAATTTAGATTCCTTCTGTGCAGTTCACCATAGAGTTCCCACTCCAATGAGAATCTAATACAGGATGTGGAGCTGAGGCAGTAATGGAAAGACGGGAGCACCATAAATACAGATAAAGCTTTCCTCACGTGTCTGTCACTCATTTCCTGCTGTGTGGCTCCATTTTTAACAGGTCACAGACCTGATCTGTCAGTGGCCTGGGGGGTCAGAGTTGGGGGAACCCTGATGTAATAAATGAAGTGCACTGATTCTTTCTAGCCTCCCTACCTAAATCCTTCTGAACAAACGAACAAACCACCACCAGTATATATAGAAACACACTGACAAGCAAGAGTGAATTTAAATAAGTGTTCTATACTCTCTCATTTGGTTGAATAACGCACGCCTGAATAGCACAGGCAGAGATTTAAGGAAAGATTTTCTTTTTTTTTGCATTTAAGAAACTTCTTGGGCTGGGGATTTATCTCAATGGTTAGAGTGCTTGCCTTGCAAGCACGAGGCCCTGAGTTCAATCCCTGGCGCGCGCGCGCGCGCGCGCGCGCACACACACACACACACACACACACACACACACAAAGAAACTTCTTTAAGTGATTCATTTGCTTTCCAAGCAGGTGTAATTATTCATTTATTATTTCTAAGGTCAATCATAAAGGACAAATTAAATTGAATCTTTCCCCTAAATCAACTAATAATTTCCCTAAGTTATGGCTCATCGTATTATTTTACTCTTAAATTCCAAAAGCAGTTGGTTTGTGATACTCATGGAGAGGCAGATCATACTTCCTCAAAAATATCTGATGATAATAAAAAGACAACTGTGTTAAAATTCCCCTCAAAATATCACATTGATAAAACTAAATAAGGATATAAAAAAACTCATTGCTGAATTAGTCAAAACATGGACTTTTCTTTCTTTTTTTTTTTTTTTTTTTTTTTTTTGAGCTGGGGATTGAACTTGGGGCCTTATGCTTGCAAGGCAAGCCCTCGAACCGCTGAGCTAAATTCCCAGCCCCGGACATTTCTGAAAGTGTGAAATATGGCAGTATTGTGAGCATTTTGTAGTTAACAGGCTATAAATGCATTTTCTTTTGTAGCTGGACAAAGTTGTGGAAAAACATAAAGAATCTCACAGGCGAATCTTGGAACAACTTTTAATGGTAGAAAAAGCCCACAGGCAAACCATATTGAAGCTGGAGGAAGAAAAGATAAAACATAAAGAATACATGGAGAAGAGTGATGAATTCATAAGCTTACTAGAACAGGAATGTGAAAGGTAAGGCTGTTTGGCTGAAAGAAGACCCATCCTGCAAACTATCACTAACCTATCATGACCACCTGGGCTCTGTACCAGCAATCAGGGATACAAGGATGACTATGACACAGCCTCTGTCCTCAGAGATCTCATAATCCAGAGTGCAGACACAGATATGGTTAAAGTCATTACCGATATAATGCTAGAATAACCAGGTGCAATAAAGACCAGAGAAACATAAATACTGTACATCTAACCCTGCAAGGGAGTGTCCTGTGAAAGCTGTATAGCAGAGGCAACAGGGATATAGTCCTTAGGCAAACAAGAAAGGAAACTCCAGTATATTCAAGAGAAGTGTAACAGCACAGACATGAGAAAAGATCATGGGTACTGAGGGATTTCAAACTTTCCACATGGTTGACAGTATAGGTGAGACTACAGAATGAGAACATAAAAGGCTAGCCATAATTAATTGAAGAACATGGAGCAAATGAAAAATTTTAAGAAGGAGAAAGAAAAGACCAGGCATGGTTTTTAAAAGCACTATTGAAACACATGGAGGAAAGACCAGAGGTATTTTGACTGAAAGTAGGAAGTCCACTTGGGAGGCGAATACCAGATAAAGAAGAAAAAGAAGTGTAAACAGGAAATGTTTATGATGCACAGACAGTATGAATTAGTGACTGGTGACACTGCAGAGAAGAGCAAGGGAAACAGAGTTATTTACAAGCATTTTGGTTGGCACCAAGATAGGAAATATGGGAATGGGGCATAGCTTTTTGTTTTTGTGGGGTTCGGATCAGGGAGAATGGTTTCCATATGGAAGGTTAGGCAGGAGATTAATCCTATTTTAGACAAGTTGGGTATGCAGTACCTTGGTGTATCCCAAAATCTACTGGAATGAGTATGTGTACAGAAAATCCACAATCAGAAATGAAGGTCTAGAAAAGGATAGGCTAGTTATGTGGATTTGCAATAGGTCATAGCTGAAGCTATGAATGCTGATGCATCAGGAGACAGAATCCTGAGAGGGGAACACTGCAATACATCAGTGCTTGGTGGTTCCTTAGGAAAAAGCGGTCAACACAGAACATTCGAAGAATGGCAAAAGGCTTTCTGAAAGAACCAGGAAAGAAAGAAAGTAATACAAAAAAGAATGAACAGGGGTTGGAGATTTAGCTCAGTGGTAGAGCACTTGCCTAGCAAGCTCAAGGCCCTGAGTTGGATCCTCAGCACACCTCCTTGCCCCTGTGGAAAAAAAAAAAAAAAAGAAAGAAAAGTCAAATAGTACCACATAATGAAGAAATAATTAGAAATGCCCCAGGATTCAGTAATAAGAAAATTGGGAACTTAGATGAGTCATTTCAGTAAGACAGTAAGGACAGAAGCCAAACTGTAAATCTCTGAAAAGTAACAGAGAAATGAGAATATGAGAATGTAAAAGCTTAAAGTGTGAAATAGTATTTCAAGAAGCATGGTTGAGAGTTGGTCTGTAAGCATTTTATAACCATACATAGGGCTGTTTTTTTTGTTGTTGTTCCACTTTGACCCTCTATTCTGTTTTGTTTTTTGAGACAGGGTCTCACTATGTAGTTCAGGCTGGCCTTAAACTTGCAATGATCCTCCTGCGTCAGCCTCCTAAGGCTGGTATTACATGCATGAAGCCGCCACTCCCAGCTATCCTCTATTCTGAATCAATTAGGAAGTATGAGCATCCACATTAAATTTCAGGGACAACTAAGCTTCTTCACTGATACTACAAAGATAAAAAATAATCTTTGCAATGTCAATTTTTTAGTAGGTATTTCACTTTTGTTATTTCATGCACGATTTTACGAGTTACAGACATGATAATGCTGAATTCCAACAACCACAGAAAAATGCAGAAAAAAATTACTTGTAAGCTACTCCTTCCAAAATACTAGAAATCTTGAATGCTTTATTCAAATACTTCCAATTCATATTTTAGCTAGGTAACTGAAGTTATGCCAATATCTAAGCTAATGGTAAACTTTCCTTTGTCATCACTCCATCTCACAGTAGGTGCTTGCTCAGAGTACCACAGAATTCATGATCCATACACTCGGTCTATTTTTTCTAGGTTTGTTTTCTACTTACCACATGGCAAAATGACAGTGGGGTGGCTGGGGGTGTTTAGCAGTCCTTGTTAATTTGCCCCTCATGTACTCTGAAATATCTAAGGAGCACATCAAAGGAGCACAAGAAATCTAGCACCAAGGGAAGATTAAATTCAGACTTTACAATGTATGTTTTATTATTTAGTGAGACAATATTAAATATTATTTCAAACCATAGTCTGGCACTAGTAGCCTCATTTGGCCTACATATTTATTTGGCACTAACTTGCTGAACACAGACGCTTTCTTTCATCTCTCCTTACTGTGAACATTTACTGACCAGGGTCCCAGTGCTGCCTGCCATAGAATAAAGAGGCACAGGCTGTCCCTGCCCAGGGGTTTACCACATAAGAAGACACATGATACAGATTTAGGGCCAGAATATGGAGGGCTGTTGGGATGAAGTTGTAATATTCACTGTTGTATCTTTCTGTATTCTAGAGGAGGGAAAGGGAGGGTTACCCAGAAGTGACACTGTAACACTGGGAGGCAATGGTGATTATTTAAACCAAGGGAAAGAAAAGGTACAACACTGAGTAATGGGAACCAAAGGCTATGTGCTAGAGGAAAAACAAAAGGGAGATAAATATTAAGTGTGCACACCATGGAAGCAATATATTAAGGAAGGTATTTCTACATCTATGAAATGAATTTAAGAGGAAGAATTCAAGAGATCCTACTTTTTAGTTTTATAGTTTACTAAATTTGTCTTGAATAATTAAACTGAACACGCCATTACCAAGAGAGAGCAAAAAGCAACCAAAGAGCAGTTCCCATTCCTTGTTTAGCCATTCTAGAAGACAAGAGAATATTCACCTATTTCTATTTGCCAAGGAACGGCTTCCAGATGGAACTCTTCAGGTGTGAGAATGTTCCATCTATTCTCAACTCACATGACACACAGATAATTCTTCCTCTGCTCCGCCTATATAACATCACAGTTCCCATATTTTGGCACTACTGCCACATTCATACTCACTGCCCCAGCTCTCCTGCCTTTTGTAGGAGACTGTAGACCTCACGAGGCATAACTGACTTGCACCTTCTTTAAAGCCATGTGAGTTAAAGTATTAAGTGAACACCACCTAAATAAATGGACTGGGGAGAGAAATCTAATGATTTCAGGTAAATATACTCAGAGGAAGTGTTTACACACAAGATTGAACTGCCAGTAATGTGTCTCATTTTTAGGCGACATGGAAAATACACATCATCACTGAGTCCTTCAAACTGGTACACAGCCACTACTCACAAAAGCTGGACTAATTTGTCCTAAGGGGTCAAAGAATAATGTTTATTTCCTTCCTCAAAAAAAGTGATGCAAGCCACTCCCAAACTGGTAGACTTTCAGTACTACAGCAAAACAAAAGATATCATAATCCCCATAAAAAGGGGGTTGGGTGAAACTAGCTACAAAGGGCTATCTGATTAAAACTCTGAAAAAGCACTGTGAGAGGTTAGCACTGATATAGTAAAGGTTGGTAAATAAAAGAAAACAAAATAAAAATTAAGAAATACATGACTGAGGTAGTTAATGAGACCTGAGAGGATATAATAATGGATTTCAAATTAAGGCTCAATTTCTGTGTTTTCTTTGGAAAATTTGTTTTATGTGGAAAACCCTAAAGGAGCCTGATGTCACACATTGAGTTCAGGCCAAAATGTTTGCCAAATGATGTCGCTGTCGTAATCAGTAAGCAATTGGCTTTCCAACTGAGGGTGGCTGGGGGCAGGAATGCTGTTCCCAAGCTTGTTAATGTAAAGTTTCCTTAGCTGTAATCTGTGTGATTTGGTCCATCCATATGGCAATATTATACATCACTTCATGACGACTTTTTCTATTCACTGACCAGTTCCACTGTGTGGATATGTGTGTCACTGATGACCTGAATTATGTACTTGGCTGAATTACAAGTCGAGTCTATGTGAAAGGTTTTACACAAAAGCAATGCCAGTAATTTTTGGCCTTTCTGGATAGCTTCACAGGAAAGCCAAAACAAAAATCACTTTTAGTCAGTGTAATTTTGCAAAATTTTCCCATAAGTGAAATGCCAATTTTTTCTGCACTTTCAAAAAAGCTTGCAGATTCTCTCTCTCTTTTATGTTTCAACAGGAGAAAAGGCTGTGAAGAACAACAACAAAAAAAAACACACTTTAATTTTAAAACCATGCATTCTTTTTTTAGAATACTAAACTAAAAACAAACCCTGTATAATCACATATTTTACTATATTTCTGGGCTTGAAATAACTACTGAGGCAGGAAACAAATATTGTTATGGTAACAGTGTGGTTTTAAACATGGATTTTATTTTCTTGGCAAAGCCTTAAATTACTTTGATTAGCACGGATATTCTCATTTTACCAATCAAGAGTTCAAATGGTAGCTTCTCAGAAGCCGCATAGTGAGGAAACAGAATTAATTTCTTTTTCTTGTTCTTGTCCTTCCCAGGATTAACTAGATAGACAGAGATGGAGTGGACACAGGAACCTTTGGAGTCAAGTCAACAGGGTCCAGGTTCAGAGTTGTAATAAAGGATGAATAGAAGGGGACAAAGGATGTAATAGGGACGGTGTTCAAGAGAACAAGTGTGAGGGGTGAAGAGAAGGAGAAGGGAAGTAAGAAAAATAAAGACATGCCATGCACAGGAACCTAATAACCTCAATGAATGTAAACATCATATGCCATAACATGAGCTAAGATTAATAATATGAACAAGAATGAAAAATAGGACAGGGGAATTAGAGGAGAGGGAGGCAAGGAAAAGGAAGGGATAAAAAAAAAAGAAACAAGTTGTAGTATGTACATGTACCCACTCCCAAGATGATTATAAACTGCATGTACTGCAAACATGTATTAATAAAATTTAGAGGGTAGAGACCTTTTTGATGAATGTGCATTAAAATAAAATAATATGGCATTTAAAAAAAAGGAGTTTTGCTTTAGTTCATCCTGGTCAAGTCCTTTGGTGTTGAGTTTTAGGGGAGCACAAACTACTTCCACTTCTCACTTTGGCTTAAGCAACTTTATAAAGATTTCTATCATAGACCTTTCTCTAGTACGGCAGGTTTATGTTGTCCATTGGCATCAGCCAAGATTCATGAAACAATGTTTAAGCCCTATTTGACCCTACCGTGAGATGAGTACACTGGACTACTTTCAAAGGCATCTCTCAAGAAATATCAAATTGCTCAGGAAGATTTGGATGCTCCCTTGAAACACTAAATAAATGAATGAGAGTTGCTGTTCTTATTATTTATTTATTTAGTTTTGTTTGTTCTTTTTGAGACATGGTCTTGCTCTGTAGTTCAGACTGGCCTTTAAATCACTACATAGCCCAGGCTGGCCTTGAGCTCTCGGCAATTCTCTTGCCTCAGCCTCCTGAGTGCTGGGATTATTGGTGAGTGCCCAACTGAATCAGTACTTTAAATGTGTACTTTTTTAGTTAAACTAGTTAGCTAGCTAATTAGGTAGCTAGTGCTGACTGCTATTCATTAACTCATTCATAGATTCATTAAAAAAATTAATTCAATGCCTGCTACAAGCCAGGTCCTTTGCTAGATACTGGGTGAAGAAGGTAGATGTCATCTTCACTTACATAAAACCCAACTAACTTGTTTATTGTGAAAACAGACACACTATGGCAGACTTTAAGACTTTAGAAATGCTTCTAAGGCACTACGAAATCATGATAGGCAGGAAATAAAAGGCATCCCTATGGTAAAATAACATAACAGTAATGCTCACGAACACAAACCATTCAGTAGAAATCAATAAATGTATTAAATTAGAATACTTCACTACAGAACTTAGCACAGTATCTCACAACTATTGCCATTGGGATTTTTCAGTTTTTTTGGTCTTAAATTTCAACTTTTATGAGTATTCTATAAAGCAAAACAGATTAGGTGTAATGCTGCACAAGTCCACTATTTTTTTTTTTTTTTTTTGGTGCTAGGGATCGAACTCAGGGCCTTGTGCTTGCTAGGCAAGGGCTCAATCACTTGAGCTAAATCTCCAACCCCCAAAAGTCTACTTTTTAAAAATAATATTTGGAAAGCCAGCAGTTTTAGATTTCATGCACATTAAACTATTGTTGTAGAATACATTGTACTCAAATGCAATCATTTCCTTTCAGTCTTCTGGAAAGGAGTTATTTGTATTACATATTCTCAAGACTACATCTTGAAGTAGTGAAATGGATGCCAGATCTCCATTTGATCTTTGTCATGGGCATTCATTTCTTTGTCAAAATAAAATTGAGACCTACCACAAACACATATGTTGGTACCGTATTCCACACAGAATTACAACACGATCAGCCTGATGTTAACACCCTACCCCATACCTAAAGCAGGATCTAGGGGAAATAGAGAGGTTAGGGGTACTTTAAGACTACACACGATGACTTAACTTTCAATAGGTATCACAAAAATAACCCCTTGTAACCACACAATTCTGCAATTTCCACACAAGCCACTTATTTCTGGAGTCAAAATTCAGATACAGTGATGATGCTATTTGACTGATTCTCCTTCCCAGCAAGTTAAGCAAAATTTCACAAATAATTTTATGTATGTGGATATAAGATGATTAGTGAATTCTTTGTATAACAATCTATAAGTAAACAACAAACTCAGTGAGAGATGAACTGGGAGCTTGGAGATTAGGGAAGTCTGGAGTGGATGACACGTGTAGCTAGTGTGTACATCTGGGCAAATTCCTTTTCTTGAATCTTGTTTCACTGTGTACAAAACAAGGTAGACAACATGATCTGCATGTCTCTTTCAGATCTAAGCATATGTAATTGTTATGAATAAGTGCCTTTTGCTTCAAACTTTGGAAGCTAACCCACAGTAACCAGAGTTCAGTGAGAATGACAATGCCGCTAACTACCAACTTCAAATCCAAATCTGTAGTTCCATTCTTACAAGACATCTAGATTTTGGTATATGTTACTATTCCTCAGGTCTCACAGACTGAACCTAGTATCATCCTTGCATATCCAGGTCCACTTATAACATTTCTATTCCTGGTAATGCCACCACAATGAATCAATATATCAGATAACTATCAAAAATGACAGTAATCCCAGAATCTTACAATTTAAGGTAGAAAAGACTACCAATCTAGAGCAACCCTCTGATTTTTGAACTGAGAAAAGTGAGGCCTACTAAGTCCAAGTTAAGATCTCAAAATCTTGCTGCTAAGTAGTTTCAAAGTCAGACCAGAATTCAGATCTGAAAATACATTCAATAGCATTCTCCTTAGAATTACCATTACTGAACTTGGTATGGGGCAAGGGGTGGGTTCCAGAAGAAAATTTAAGATACAACTATAATATAGTTGAAAAGACCTGGGGTTGGGGATTTAGCTCAAGTGGTAGAGTGCTTGCCTAGCAAGCACAAGGCCCTGAGTTCAACCCCCTACCAAAAAAGACCGGACCTTCATAAAATAATCTGTAGATAATTCAGGTAGAAGTCAGATGTTCATTCTATCATTGCCATTGATTCCCCTCGAAATACTCCCTCTTGATCCAAACACACTTATCACATCATTCTTGCTGTTTTGTGAAGTAGTTTTGGAAGTCCTCTTTCACAGATGTCTTTAGTTGTGCTGTTGTGGCTGCCTCAATGTCTTGTATCAATTCAACATGTTTGCTTTTCATGGTCATTTTGACTTCGGTGACAAGCCAGAAGTTACATGGCATCAGATCCAGAGAATAAGGTAGATGAGGACACACTGTAATATTTTTTTTTTGTTTTTCTTTGTGCTGGGGATTGAACTCAGGACCTTCAGCTTGCAAGGCAAGCACTGTAACCACTAAGCTAAATCCCCAGCCCACACTGTAATATTTTGACTAGCCTGGTTTTCCACTGAATGGCACTCAGCAACAGAAGTGTATTTTTAATCACACTTCATAAGGTCATTCACAAAAGAGGACTCCCAGAACTGCTTCAGAAAGTGGCAAGAAAAATGAGATAAATGTGTTCAAAGTGAGGTGAAGGATTCTGAGGGGGGATTAATGTCAACATGTCTTCTACTGTAATCATTTTTTAATTTTTAAATATCCACTATATATATTTATCATCCCATGCATTTATACCATTACTAACAATGAAACAGAAGACCCATTGAATACCTCACAACTTTACCTAGAACCACTCTTGAACTGGACCTTATTTTAAACATGATGTTAAAAAGTATGAGGGTGAGTGCTACCAACATGACTCAGCTTTCCCTTTGACTTGGGCTTTGGTATTCTGTTGTAATGTTGCTGTTTTATTTTGTTTGATGTACTGGGGATTGAGCCCAGGGCTTCCTGCATGCTAGACAAGTGCTATGACACTAAGCAATATCCTCAGCCCTTTTTAAATTTAATTTCTGAGACAAGGTCTCACTAAGTTGCCCAGGCTGGCCTCAAACTTGCAATTCTCCTGCCTCCGTCTGTGGAATAGCTGGGGTAAAGATGTGGGCCACCATGTCAAGCCTTTGGCTTTGATTTTTGAGATGCTACTTCTAGGGAAAAACAAACATGATAAAGTAACTAACATGTTATCAAAAACGCATTTATGATTATAACATTTTCTTGAAAAAGTATTTTGACTTTGTCAATATGGTTTCAGTTTATTTCCTTTTCCCATCAAAAGCAGTTTTTATATTTTTATGATCTTAGCATCAATGGACTTCCAGAACAACACTTCTAATGCTCTTTTTCTGAAAGGCCCAAAGCTTCCCCTCACCAAATATACCACCCTATGCCTTAGAGGTCAAGTCCAGGATGCTGGCTCACCTTTTGGCCACTTGATATACTCAGCAACAGTTTCACTTAGTATTGGCCTTACATAGTCCTGACAAGTTGGATTTGCTTAACATTGTAGGCTGTAAGGCTCATTTGACCAATTTCCCTCTCTAGTCAGGGTTTGGAGGGTGTAAGAATTCCATACCTATTTCTCCTATTTAACTCAATTTCTAATTTCCAATTCTCACTTCTCCACTTTTCCTCTCTACTTATTGTGAACATAAGCTTGTTTATTTCAGGAATTTTTCAATAATAGTCTAAAATATCTGAGATGCTTGACAAACAGTTAAAATACTTTCAAATGATGCTTTAGGAAAAAATACATTAGTAGGATGTGACACAGTATATGTACTTTCTGTGTTCTTTTCTTAAAAATAATGTCTAACCCAGAGTTTTGTCACTTTATATCTTGCATTGTTTATTCTGAGTAAATATGACATTAAAAGCACTTCATAGTATAACAACGAAATATACTTATGTAAAGGAAAAATGTGAAAAAGAGAATCACATGGAGCTATCAGCATTATCTGGTAATGAACACATCCTTCCAAAGTATCAGAGACACCTATCCTATGTGGTGCATACTTTTCATTTGCTTTATGTCAAACTATTTCCTACCTTAAACAGGTTTATTGATTAATCAAAACTCCAGCTAGTAATCTCAAGAAAAATCGAGTTCTACAGGTATAACTGCATAATTTTATGGGTCCTTTTTTTTTTTCCCCTGGTGCTGGGGATCAAACTCAGGCCCTTGTGCTTGCCAGGCAAGCACTCTAATCACTGAGCTAAATCCCCAGCCCCACTGCCTAATTTTAAAGATGTGAGCATTAACCCAATGGCTTTGAAAGGGGGTAGAGAATTAACCCACTAGGATAGCATTCAGATTACACTGAATGGTCTTGTCATATGGTTACTTGTGGAGCTACAGATGGAAAACTCCGATGACATTTTTGTGCAGAATTAGTGGCATACTATCCCTCTGAGGGCTAAGATTTTTATCTATGTACGAAATAGGCAAAAAAAATAACAAAAATGTTAAAAGGCAAAAAAATCATTCCTTAATTTCATCAGTGGCAAATTCTGAGGCATGCCTTAGGAGTAATTGATCAACGCAAGTCAGACAAAACCTCATCCTAAAAAGCTTCTGGATTTGCTTCAAAATAATCTGGAGCATGGGAACATAGAATGGTACAGAAGAAACAAGACTAGCCAAGAGTTGATAATTACTGAAGTTGCATGAGAGACATATGGAGGTTCATTATTATCTCTTTCTTATAGGTATTTCAAAAAAAAAAAGAGTAAATACTAACATAAAATAGTCAGAAACTTTACATGAACAATGAAGTAAAAAATAAATTTTCTAACTAACATAAATGATAAATAGTGTCTTTGTATATTTTTCTAAAACACTGTATACATAATCAGCAATTCACAGAGGTGGTCATATTATATTTTTCTTATTCTTTTCAAGTGGATGGATATTATTCCATTGTATAGATGGAATTCAACTAGCCAAACCACTCTCTGGGCTTTATATAGTATCCTTTCCCCACCTATTAAATATTGCTCAGTGACTTGGCTATTAACACCCTCAAATGCCTCTTAATTTCAATTTGGCTTCAAACAAGTTAATCACTGGTAACTTTATTATTATTTTTGTTGATTTTTAAAACAATGAAGAAGTAAAACTAATGGGAAAACAAGGACCTTGTAGACCTCATAGAAGCACTTACAGATATGCACTTATTAGCAGGGGTTAGGGGGCAGCACCGGGAGATACCCCCAGAGTCAGGTCCAGTCTCTGCCCTTATGCCTCTTAGCAATTTGCTCAGGTGTCTTCAGATGTCCTAGCAAAGCTGGGCCATAAAAGCAATGGAAGCAGGGATTTAATCCAAGAGCAGCAGCTCCTGCAGTTCAAATGAAATTTTAAATTATTTGTAGCAATCACCTGATGAAGTGAACAAAATGATCTCAGAAGAATTACAGGCAGCGGGGCCTAGAAACACTTTCCTTTAGCTCCCCCAAACATAAACACGGTGGGTGTTGTTCATTTGGATAGGGTGCTGCCAATGAATGATGTGAACAGGTTCACAAACGTGATTTATCAACTCCATATTGTCCCTAGATACTTCCTTAAGAATTGGGAACAAAGCAAAATAGATGCAAAAGTATTATGAGCCCACAAGTCATTGACATCTATGAATACATTCTTCTTTCACAAAAAAAAGATACAATAATTTTTTTCTTTAACTGCTTTAAGTTTTGTACAAAAATTTTTTTTCTTTTCTTTTTTTTTTCTTTGAGACAGAGTCTCACTATGTAGTTCAGGCTGGTCTTGAAGTCACTATGTAGCCCAGGCTGGCCTCAAACTTGCAGAGATCCTCTTGCCTCAGCCTCCCGAGTGCTGGGATTACAGGCATGTGTCATCATGCCTGGCTAAATTATAAATTTCAACAGACTAGTTTTAACGTACACTAACATAACTTACAGGTGAAAAAGTTTCTCTTAAGAATACAAAATCAATATAATGATATATGAAATACACAAAATTAAAACAAAAATTTAAATTTAGGCAAAGATAAAATAACATACAGTGTTACAAAATGGAATAAAACCAATGCTTTGCCTTTTAGGAATTATGAACAATCCTACATTTTTTACTTCAGGAAGTTAAACCAATAACGATAACAGTGATGATAACTATATTTCTATAGAATAGCGATAAACCAAAAAGGAAACTACGAAAACAATTTCATTCACAATAGCTCAAAAATAGAAGTATAGAGTTCGATCCCCAGCACCAAAAAAAAAAAAGTAAAACAATTAGAAGCAAATTAAAATAACTACAAGAATAATTCTTGAAATACTACAAAATCATGTTGAAAGAAATTAAGTACTAGTAAGAAATTCTTGTATTCATGGATTAGAACACTCAATATTGTCAAAATGGTAATATTCCCCAAATTGATTCATAGACTAAATGTAAACCTTATCAAAATCCCAGCTGACTTCTTTGAAGAAGCTGATTTGCTGATCCTAGTGTATATGGAAATTCATGGGGCCTTGACTAGCCAAAACAGTCTTAGAAAAGAAGAAGTTGGTTGACTCATATATCTCTGTTTCAAAACTTACTACAAAGCCACAGCAATCAAGACACTGTAAATCTGGCAAGAAGACAGGCAAATAGATTAATGGAGCAGAATTAAAAGTCCTGAAATAAACCTTAACATTGAAGGGTAACTGATGTTTGACAGGTCAATGGATGGACAAATAATTTTCTCCAACAAATGTTACTAGAACAACAGAAGGTCTGCATTCGAAGAAAAAAAAAATCCTTCGAATCTTCACACAACATTCAAAATTAACTCAAAATAGATCAAAGACCTAAATGTAAGAATTAAAAACTATAAAACTCTGAAGAAAACATAGGTGAAATTCTTCACGGCCTTGATTACACAGTGGTTTCTCAGACACCCCAAATCACAAGCAACAAAAGAAAAAAAATAAACAAACTGAGCGTCATTAAAATGCAAAATTTTTTTTGCTTCAAAGGGTACCATCAAGAGAGCCAGTGTGGTGGGATGGGGATTTAGCTCAGTGGTTAGTGTCTGCCTGGCAAGCACAAGGGCCCAAGTTCGATCCCCAGCACCAAAAAAAAAAAAAAAAAAAAAAAAAAAAAAAAAAAAAAAAAAAAAAAAAAAAAAGAGAGCCAGTGTGGTGATGCAGGCCAGTAATCCCATCAGTCATGAGGCTGAGGCAAGATGATTGAAAGTTTGAGGCTAGTTGGACTATACAGCAAGATCCTCTTTCAAACAAATGAAAAAACAAAAAACACCATCTAGAAAATGAAACGACAATATGCACAGAATGAAAGAAAATATTTGCAAATAATCTACCTTATTAGGGATTTGAATACAGCACATGCAAACAGGTCTCTTATACACTAGTAAGAGAAAAAAATTAAGGAATCCAAATAAAAGTTGGCAAAAGATCTGACTAGTTCTCCAAAGAAAGCATATGAATGACCAATGAAAACATAAAAATGCTCAGTATTATTTAAGTCATCAGGAAAATCCAAATCAAAACCACAGATACCAATTCCTATTTACTAGGAAGACCTAGTAATAAAAATAATATTTAAAAACCCCAAGTAATAACAAGCATTGAACAGATAGGTAGAGATTGAAAGCATGAAATGCAAGGTAGGAATATAAAATGCAGCTATTTGGAAGAGCCTGGCTGTTCCTCAATTAAATACAGAGTTGCTATCTTAGCCAGTTTGGCCTGATATAACAAAGTATTGGAGACTAGATAGCGTCTAAATAACAGAAAGGTATTTTGGCAGCCTGGAAGTCTGACAGCAGGGTTCCACTACCATGGGTCAGTTTTATGGTTAGGGCCCCTTCTGGGTTGCAGATAGCTGTTTTCCCCCAACATCCTTGCATGGAGAAAAAGGACTAGAAAACTCTTATAAAGGCAACTAATCCCATTTATAAGCACTGTACCCTAATGACCTAACTACCTCCTAAAGCCCTACCTCCTAATCTCATCACATTGAGTTAGGATTTCCATATATGAGTATGGGGGTCATAAATGTTCAGTGATTTATTATTACTGTATGTGATATATTTTCAGGTTTTTGTCCCTGGCTTCTGGCTATAACTCCCTCCCCAGGGAAGACCATAGAAACTAGAATTTTTCTTCCCCAAAATGGGTCATAGAAACTTTTATCTCCTGCCTCTCTGTCTTGGAGTTGGTCATAAAGATTCTTTGACCTTGTCCGATAATAGATTGTAAGACCCCTATTTCAGAATGCAACCTGCCCCATACCCTGGAGAAAGGAATGCTGTACAGAAAGGCCAACAATAATGTGAACAGGCAGGACTTACTGGGTTTCTCAGTTTGTCGGCATTAGATTATACCCTTTTTGTTCAGTCATATTCTCACATGGTTGTCCATGCTTCAGTGACACTTATGCAATGAAATCTCCATAAAAACGAAAAAAAGACAGGATTTTAAGAGCTTCTGCACTGCTCAACACATGAAGGTTCCCGCAGGGTGCTGCACGCAAAGGGGCATGCAAGTTCTCTGTACACTGAGTTACCTAAGAAAATTGAACTGAAGGAGGGAGCTGGAGGAATCCTGACTTACAACTGATTAGTCAGAAGTGCAGGCAAAACAATCTGACAGGAGCAGCCGTCCTGGCAACTGAGCCCTCGATTTGTTGGATCAGAATGAAATTACAGAACACTCAGTTCATGTCTGCTTCTACAAACTGCTTGCTTCCTAGTCAGAAAAAATCCTTACATTTTGGGATTACAGAAGTGATCTGTGTTGTGTGTGTGTATATGGCAGGAGAAACTGAGTTCAAGTCTCAGTTTGCTTTTTCTATTCAGACCATATGACTCAGATATTCTACTAATATACATACTCAGGAGAAATGAAGATATGTCCAAACCAATCTTTTATAATGCATGTTCACTGCCACATTATTTATAATAGTCAAGAAATGAAAACAACACAAATGTTTGAGCTTGGATAAACAAGACTGCATAAAGAAAATTGTGGCATATCCATTCAGTAGAATACTACTTGTCAAGAAAGAAATGCTGTACTTGTTACACAGTGACTCCACAGCTCCAGGAAACCATTAATTTCCCTTCAGCATGCTTGGATTTGACTATTCTGCATATTTCATACATATGCAATCATACAATATGTAATTTTACATGTTCTTTCACCCAGCATAATGTTTACAAGGTCTATCCATGTTGCAAAATATATTAGCTCTTCATTCCTTTCTAGAGCAGAACAACAGTGAAAGGGGCTATGTAGATACAACTTGATTAAGTGATCAATGCAACAGATACACAATTATTAATGATTATTTCTCGTGAACATAGGCTTGCTGTTTCTTGAAAACATTACAAGGAAGGACTGTTAATGCTATCACGAATCAAAGGATACTGTTGTAGCTTTGAATCTGGAATATCCCCCAGAAGCCAGTATGTTAAAGGATTGGTCCCCAGCCTGCAGCATTACTGGGATGTGGTGGAAGCTTTAAGAGGTGGGAGCTAGTGGGAGGAAGTTAAGGCACTGTGGATGTGCCCTTAAAGAAGATATTGGGGTCCCAGTCCCTTTCTTCTTTGTCCTGTGCATAAGGTAAGCTAGGTTCCTCTGCCACAGCTCCCACCATGATGTACTGCCTCACCACAGTCCCTGCAGCAACAGGCCAATCCACCATGGAGTGAAATTCATAAAACTGTTCCCAAGTAACTGTTCTCCTCTGTTTTTGAGTTGATTATCTCAGGTTTTTTGTTATAGGAATGCAAACTGGACTAATAAAGAGAGGCATCTGGAAATAGTAAATGGGGATATTTACTCTAAAAGAATTGACCAAAAGCAGATTATCATTTACTGGGTTAGAAAAAGAGAAGGCACATTTTGATTTTGTAAAAAAGAAAATGAAGACATTTATTATCTGTTCATGCATGCACTCATTCATTCCTTCATTCCACATTCATCTTATTCAACACTATGCATGATTTAAAGACCTGGTAGAAAACATAACTAGTATGAGGTAATTAACTGTGAGCTACAACAGGGGCATATACAAGAGTGCTCAAGGGTCCTACAAGATGAGTGCACTCATTTTGTATAGAGGGAATATGACAGTTTTCAGTAGGCAACAATTAGTTTGAAGGCTTATTAGTCTCTTAGCAGACAGAGAGTTATACCCATAGGTAAAGGGATTTGAAAAAAGATAAGATTTTGGAATTACGTTTCTGTTGAAGATGAGTACATTAGGTTGTATGCCATAATCCTGGATTTCCCCTTTATTCTGAGCCCACGTCATGCAAAAAAATCTCAACCTGTCACTACTACTTTGCCAGAGAACCAAGAGTACGTAGAAAACATTGTGTTGGGTGTCTCTAAAGTGAACTTCAGAGAACACTTAGTAACAATAACACGGATGCAACCAGGAAACTATTAGAACAAAAAATAGAGACGAAGGCTCTTTAGAAATGAGTTCCATGTTACCCATTACTATCTACCTTCCTGATAAACACTTGCTTTATAGCAATACAAGATTGTAGAAATATGTTTCCATTTGCTAAAGTACACAGAAAAATTTCATTTTATCCTAAATTCCAGAAAGGGAGGTATGAATGTATAACATGCTACCTAACCCCGTTTGCCTAGCCTAAAATTGGCTAATACAACAGCTTGTGAACAAGGAGAAGTGAGATATAACCAAGAAAAAAATAAACACTTTAATTGTGCCCTAAATTTTGCCAACAAGACATTTCAATCTCCACCTCTTCATTCTTGAAAAGAGCAACTCAGCTAATCTTACTGAAAGGATATTACTGTCATTGGCCATCCTTTAAATTTGGCCCCAAATTTGTTGGGCAACATTGAGAAAAAAGTAAATGCATTCTGTGTTGTTGCTCCTGTCTGCAAAATGCACATTAACAGTCATGCTATCTATTTGCATGAAAGTTATTGGAGAAAAATGAAGGTAATTGGGCAGAGAATTTGAGATCTGTCACTCAAAAGTGAATCATAAATCCAGTAAAATATTTACTTGCATATGAAGATAATATTTAGAATCACAGAGTATTACTTTTATCAATATAAGGGCTAACAGTTAATTTTTCCCAGATTAATTTCTTTGAAAAGTGGCAAGGGGTACTAAGATATACTGTAGTAGTATACATCTGCCCCCTCACTCAGCACCAAACCTAAAACATGGGCTTACTTACCTTGAAAGCTCATAATAATAGAAAGACTTATTAGAGAAATGAAATACTTCACCTCTAAGGGCTCACAGAACCCTTGTTTTTTGTTGCATTAGTCTTGCCAAGAGAATTCTGAATGTGTTTGCATTCTATCAGTCTACAGTGTGAGTCAGTCTGTCCCAAACCAGTTTTCTAACCAGAAAACTGAGAAGGTTGATGACACATTTAGGTAAACATGCTCACTGGATGAAGTTATTTAAATTTTTATATTCCTTTAATCCTTTTTAAGCCTTTGAAATTCATACAGTCTTTCAGACTACATTTAAGTTCATATGAGTGAAAGAGTAGAAATTATATATAAACCAACTGTATTAAGAATTCCATGGGTTCTGGATAACCAGGAACACCTAACATTTGAAAGACCAATGAGGGTAAGCTGACCTGAAACTAAAGATTTAACTATTAACTAACTAATGAGCCTTATTCTTATATAGAATTTTGGCTCTAAGTATGATTCTTGCCCAAAGAACTGAAATTTCACATTCATTCTGGTTGGATGATGACAGTTCTTTTTGACAATGATAAATGAACTCAGAGTGTGAAGGGTTTGCTCCAGTGAACGGACAGGAAAGGCACTGTATATCATGAGTCTCATTACCTACTCTCCAGGCAATCTGAGAATTCAATGGACAACTGAATGCAAATGGAATAAAAATATATGCCTAAGTTATCTAAATTAACTAGAACTGATCGCAACTTTATGACAGTTAATGAAAATTTGCAGTGTGGTGGATTGTTTAACCTATACAGATGAAAGTCATGACACATGGATACAGAGAATATAAATTTCTCTTTTAATACCCTATTATTACCCATGCTATTACTTCTTTATATAAAGAAGATTCTTGGTGGTCGCTTTGGGGTTTTGTTTCTTCCCCCCCCCCTTTTTTTTTTTGGTGGTGGTGGTACTGGGGATTGAATGCAAAACCTCTGAACTGAGCTACATCCCTTCCCACTTTGAGACAGAGACTTGCTAGGTCACTAACTTGTCCAAGATGGACTCAAACTTGTTAAAACTTGCCATCCTCCTGCCAGATATGCATCACCACACCTGGTGCCCTACACAGTTTTTGCTCACCTAAAAGAAATCTTGCCCTTTCCATGAACATTTCTGCTCCAAAATTTGACTTATCATTATTCACTGTTATCCTTGTAGATAAATGTATAACAAATAACTATGGTACAACTTAGTGGCTCTACAACTTTTTTTTTTTTTTTTTTTGCACTACTAAGGATTTAACCCACAATCTTTCACAAGCTGGGCAAGTGCTTGACCACTGAGATATATATATCTCCAGCCTTCTAAAATCTTTTGTTACCATGACTTTCCTTAACCCAACCATCTTGTTCCTGTGCCAAGGATTCTGCACTGCTCCTCCACAAGTAAATAAAACACACACAAATCAAAACTCAAGTTTATTTTGTAAGTAGCACCATCCAATCAAACTTTAGCTCAGAGTACTTCTGCTCCATTCTGTGATGTTGAATCAGACAAGGAATTAATTTTATGAGACACCAACTTGAAATAGGTGGTTCTCTCTGTAGTTTTTCCACACATAGCCTCAGTCCCCTCCCTACAAATTATGAAACTTTAACCATTACTCATTTCAAAAATGCTGCCTTAGAACATATGCTTCTTAAATTTTCCAGTTAAGCATTTGTAATAGTCCATTCATATGTGTGTACACATACAGAGAGTAATTAAAAAAGAAATATAAGGTGGCTAGTGGGTAAATTACAAACAGAAACTGAGGTCAGAGCAATCTTATATACAGAACTTATATCAAATTCTCAAGGAAAATTATGAACCCCATTAAGAGAAAGGAAACATATATATACACACATTTCATGAATACTTTTTTAAAGAAATGGTAGGCTCTGTTTTGCATATTCTATATAAAACAACACAAAGATTGCTTATAAATAATATTATAATAGTAAAAAAAATTGCATTTTACTGAATGTTTAACATCAAACCCTGTGTTAGCACCTGAGATGGATTATCTCCTTTAATCCTCATAATAATCTTTTAAAGTAGGTACTATTATTGTCCACATAATATTCAGATAATCACAGTGAAGCTCAAAGACAATCAGTAACTTTCCCAAGGTCACTCTACTAATAATTGTTGAGGTCATTTGGGTCTGACTCCCAAATCTGAGCTTCTAATCCTTCTCTGTCAGGGGTTTCCAAACCTAAGTGATTATTATAGTTTGCCGGGGAGATATTTAAAAGTACAGATTTCTGGGCCCAATTCTAAACATACTGAATCAGATATCCAATTGTGGCATTTGAAGGTAGGAACACAATGGCCTCTGAAATATGGTTCAAATGTTCTTTTAAAATGCCAACAGAGCACTAGTGAAGCCAGTTGTCACATAGTTATCTAAGTCAAATCATCTGCCTTGAATAGAAAATAGTATCTCTTGTTCCACATAAACCTCTTCTCACTATATAGCAGTCAGGAAGGACTTGTGTGCTAAAAAGCCAAATGAGGTCACAGTCATACTATGTCAGCAGTTAGTATCAAGATACCCTGTGCTATGGAAAATAAAAATGTTATAGCAGAGCAAATCTGCTGATTCAGAACTGCTGAGTCAGAATCTCAACAGAAGAGAAGGTACAAAGCTAATGTGGAGAGGGAGGTTTGATTCTTGGTTATACTCACTGTATGGCCAGATAAACATTTGTTAATATTCACTATGAAATTTCAGAATTTTTCAGGAAAATTCACTTATTGTCCAGTTCATTTGTTCACTCATTTCAAAATGATAAGTGCCATACAAGTGCTAGGCATTAGACCACATGCCTTAGATGGTAAAAAAAAAAAATGAGGTCATAATTGATAGGGTTCAGAAAGGGTACCATGAAAAAGGTAACATTTGAGCTACACCTTGAAAGAGAGGCAGAATTCACACAGGCAGAAGAGAGAGAGAGAAAGAGAGAAAAAAAGAGAAGAGAGAAGAGAGGAGTGAGACAGGGAAAGGGGAGGAGAGAAAGGTAAACAGAAAGCATTGCATTATAGGTGGATTTAAACAAGTAAGGGAAGGAGATTAGGAGAAAAAAAATTAAATTCAAGAAACAGAGGGAATATGCTTTGTTTTAAAAATAGGTAATATGGAAGCTATGATTGTAAAGTTAGATTCAGAGAACAAAGAGCTTTGAATGTGAAATTAAAGGGGTTAATAAGTAGTTAAGATACATTTCAGAACCATAAAGAAAATGTGACAAAGTAGTAATAACACAAAATGCAGGAAGATCTTAATTCAAAGAATGTTTCCACTATGTATCTGTTAGTGTAAAGTCTAAATGACCATAACAAAAGTGTTCCCAATAGGTTTACTTAGGCTTAAATACATTCTTTTTTTTTAACATTCTAATTATTTTAAGAAGATATAAATGATCCAAATGTATTTAAGTAAATTTTAAACATTACTTAAATAAATTAAAAAGAGCTCATCATGAGATCATTCAGAGTTGTCTTCATCTGTAAAGATCAAAGCTGAAACCGTTATCTCTGTTATAGTGCATGGGTTGGGGATAGGATGGGTTAGGGAAAAAGGAAAAGTGTCTGAAAGATGTCTTGCTTTCAAATTGGAGATGATTGTTTCTTCTACTCATATTTCATTGATCTAATACAAACTCACTGTTATGCCTTGTGTCCAGATGTGCCCCAAAGCTTCATGTGGTCATAGGTGGAGCTTTTCAGAGGCGGCTGGATCTGAAGTATGTGGTGCTGGGATCAAGGGTGTGTGATTACTAATTTAGTCCACTGATGGGTTTGGCATAGTTCTGGCTAGGATTAAGGGTGTGAGTACTATACCTGCCCTAGGGCAGGCTGCCTGCAAAAAATATAAGGGATAGAAAGTGGGCTAATGTGCCTTCGCTTGCCTGCTTGCCATGGAGTGTTTTTCCTCTGTGATGCCCCTCCTCCATGCCAGCCAGCCATGGAGCCAGCCAACTATGGAATGAAACCTCTACAAACTGTGAGACAAATAAATCTTTCCTTCTTTAACTTTGGGTGTTGGGTATTCTGTCTCAGCAATGAGAAAAGTAACTGAGACACTCACATAGTCACTTTCCAGTTCAAGAAAAGCTAGAACTATCTGGCTGATTAGTTGTATGACCAGGAAGGAGAGAATTAATGTTTTTGAGGATAAGTCATCTGCTACAATGTTAGTGCACACTACTTTTCTTAGTCACTTTCTTGTCACTGAGATATATTACCTGACACCTACAGTTTAAAGGAGAGGTTTATTCTGGTTTACAGTGTGTGGAGGTTTCAGTCCATAGTCTGCTGTCTCCAAGGCAGACGGCATGGCAGAGGAGCCTAGAGGAGGAAAAGCTGTTCGTATCATGGTAGGTAGAAAGCAGAGAGTGAAGGGAGGAGCTGGTAAAGAATAAAAACTCTTACAGGTCACTTTCCCAGTGACATGCTGCTTCTGTCCAGACCCCGCATCCTAACAACGAGTCACCTATAAACCGCCATAATTCAATCTATGTTCCAAAAGCCCCACCTATGGCTCTTAGGGGACATCCAGATATAAACCATAACACCACTTAACCTTTCTGTGACCATATCTTTATTATCTATATTTTAGGGCAGAAAGTGGGGCATATGCTATTAAGGAAGGTAGAAAAGACACAGTTTAGATCTAGAAAGAGAATTTTGGAGAGGGTAGTGTCTTAGAAGACAAAGAGTTTCAAGGAGTAGACAGAGAGTCAATTGTGTTAACTGACATAAAAAAAAAAGCAGAGGATAAAGCCCAAGTGAAGCCCGTTGCTAGGATGATGATGTCACCAATTACATACCTCTAAGGGAACAATTTCATCAGGAAAGGTAAGCACTAGAACCAGACTTCAACCTAAAGATGGTAATGAAGATGTGGACACAGTAAATGTGGTAATACCCTTTCCAGAGGTTTGCCAAGGATTGGAAGGGAAGAGAGAGACTTTAGAAACAGTAAAATTGAGGGAAAAGAGCCAACTAGGACTAAAGTGCTTGAAACAAGACATGACAAATCAAGCTAACTCCTGGGAAAAACAAGTGCAAGTGGGAGGCAAAGAGGAGGTAGTTATTATATACAGTGAAGGGGAGTTAAAGTAAGCATGAATCTAAGGTTGACTGAGAAGTAATAGGCAGGTATAAAGAAAAATTTAAAAATACAAAGAAGTAAGGACACTCTAAAGCTTATTAGGTTTGGAATGGTAAGATGACAAGCTAATAAAAATCAGTGTTTAGAAGGAGCAAGTTAAATATACTTTTAAAGGTCCTATTTCAATTTGGTCATTCAAAAATGCCAGTGTTACAATTTGTAATAGGTAAATTTTGGAAACAGCCTATATGCCCATTAACAGATGAATGGATAAAGCAAATGTATTTATACAAAATGGAATACTATTCCATAAAGAGCGATAAACTTGCTGGGCATGGTAGCACATGGCTGTAATCCCAGCAGTTGAGGGGCTGAGACAGGAGGATCTCTGTGAGTTCGAGGCCAGCCTGAGATACATAATGAATTCAAGGGCAGCCTGATCTCCATAGTGAGACGCTGCCTCAAAAAAACAAACAACAGGGCTGGAGATTTAGCTCAGTGGTTAGAGTGCTTGCCTTGCAAGCACAAGGCCCTGAGTTGGATCCCTAGCACCAAAAAGCCCCAAAAAACAACAACATTCTTAAGTAAACTCATGAACTTTGAAACCATAATATTAAGTGAAACAAATCAGATGCACAAACTTAAACACTACATGATTTCACTTACATGAGAAAGCTAAAACAAATAGAAAACAAAATAACAGATAATAGGAAGTAGGGAGATCTTCTCAAATGGGAAAGGGAACAAGAGATGGAGGGAGGGGATGGAAAGGGGATGGGGAAAAAAAGAACTGGGGAAAAAAGAACTGAAGACAAAAATGGAAATAGCTTTTGCAAATGGAAAAGAGGACCAAGAGTTGGAGGGAGCAGGGAGGGGATGGGAGGGGAGGGGTGCATGTGTTACATACATGTACCAACTCCCCATGATAAACGTAATCATTATGTACATATCATTATGCAAACATATACTACTAAAAAAATGCTAGTGCTAAAACCACTGTTTTGCTAGAAACCAAATAAATGTTTACCAGGCCATTTCTACTCCTTAAAGTAGTTATAAATACTTGATTGGAAAGCAATGTTATTGAAAGATCTATTCCAAGATTAGGAACAAAAATACTAGCAAATGAGAGAAATAACAAAACAAGTACATTCTAATGGTGAAACAATCTGGTCCATGGCCCTTACAGACCTTTGTTTATAGTGAGAATAAAAACCACACACTTATCAGTAAGAGCAACAATAACAAAAACATTCACCACACTCACTGTAGCCAGAAATGTAAAGTGTTTGTCTGAAAGCTGAGCAGCTAAAAGCAGGTAAGCAGATTAAGGCCCAATCAGATTCTAAAGCAGGAACATTTACTTGGAAAAACAAGATGCCTATCTCAATAGTTACTTTCCCTGGCCAAAGATCTCACTTAATTCAATTAGCTTGGGCTTGTTTTATTACTTGAAGCCATATTTTTCTATTACTAAATGAAGTATTTTTCATTTAGGACAAATTAGTACAAGTAAATGAAGGAACGGGGTGATAATTTTATCATTATTTTAGCTTGGGGCAAAAAAAGAAAAGAGATCGTGTAGTGTTTTTTTTTGGTGCAAAGCATCTTAATAAAAACAGGAACACTCTGTTATGGGTCACTGATGCAACCAATCCAGGGCCTCATCTCTCATGGTGGTTGCAAAGGGTGCTGTGTGAAGATGCAAGCAAATTTTGAGTTCATCCATAAATCAAAATTCTACTAAACCTACTTTTTAGCACAACCAATCAGTACAGTTAGTACTTTAAAATATGCACATGTGCACACGTACCTAATCATATGCCTGTACACACATGTACACATACATACACAATGCAGGCTTAAAGAAACTGTCCTAGGACACAGAGCTAGAAATGGGCAGAGAAGGGAAATGAACTCAGCTATATGACCTTTTGTGATACCTTCATCATGAGGTGATACTGCTCTTTGTGTAAAAGCATTTCTTTTAGGCCCCTTACTCTAACAGTTCTAGGTTTGGGTGAACATGAATATGTTTGCTCTGCCACAATGCTTACGATTTTATAGATTTTAACCAAACCCATTTACCACTTTAAACTTTCCAGTTTATAATCTAAATTTAAGATATCGTTACATGGATGTCATGTCAATTCCAGTCTGTTTGCACCTATGTGAAACCTTCCAAACGCCATTAAATCTTTTTCAGGACATGTAATTAGAATGGTAAAAAATACAACATGTGGATGCTACCCATTTTTCATCACAAATAAGAACATGCTAGTAATTTGCTGTCAATCTCTTCCTGACAAACATTTTGTTAACCCTCTTGGCTATCCAGTGTCTACAGATAACAAGTGATTGTAATACAAGATTTTTTTTTCTTGGATCAAAATGATAGTTTTAGGGTACAGTTTGAATTACTACCCACCACACTGTTTTCCATCTTAGAATGGGCTGACAATCAGATAAAGATAACTTGTGGATCAAGATAACGTCTTTAGGAATGACAGCACATCAACATGCTGCAGAATTACCCAAAGCATTTTCACTATCTTCTCTATGTTCACTTATGGAACTGCATCTGAGAGACTGATTGTTATTTTGAAAGAAAGGAAGGAAGAGGAAAAAAAGTAGAAGAAAGGGAGGAAGGAAAAAAGAAAAAAGAAAAGAAAAAGAAAACGAGTAAATGAGTATGAGTAGAACATTTGCTCAGTTCAATGAAACAAATATCTATAGAGTACCTACTCTTAGTTGTAGCCAGACTATGCCCCACCCTATCTATAGTATGTACTTTATATGCGGCCCAAGATAATTCCTCTTCACTCAAAAAAAAAAGGACAAAAAAAAAAGTGGGCTATAAGCTGGACATGGTTAAACCTATACTTTCGGTTCTCAGACCAGGCCCTCGAATTCCTTCTTTAAAAAAAAAGCTATACAGTATGAAAAGTGTCTTGGATATTGATTATGAGTCAATTATATTGATTAAAGTATCTTTTGTAAAAGTCTAATATCATAAATACACCCATTACTTAGGAGATCAGTAAAAGCAATCTAATCATTTAAATATTTTTCTGCTAAAAAATAAAATGCAGTTGGCAAAGTGATCTTGTAAGACTTCATATAACATTGGCAGATGATAGGAAATTAATGAAAAACCACACAGCATTCTGTTTTATTGGCCTTATTATTATGATCAACATATATTTTTTGTACCTACTACATATAAAGTATTAGACTGAGCTCTGCTGGGATCAACATATGTAGCACTACTTACACAAAAACAAATATATGAGTGTAAGACTGCTAAGCTTGATGGAATCTGTGCTATTTATCAACAAGATAATGCAGAGAAAAATACCTTACCCATTAGGTACATCCTGTCCAGAGTTTAACAAAAGGAAAATCACTTGGCTGAGAACAGTTACACAAACTGTTTATGTAATAAGCTTTGTTTGACTATTAAGCTTTAGAATACACATTGCTTATATGTAAGCAGCATAAATTGTAGTATCATTGTCAGCACAAATCACGGGTCTTGATGTATAGTGAGCTTTTCTGACCAACATCTGGCTAATAGCCAAATGCAAGTACATAATTTAAAACACTCAATCGGTTTCATTTCGAGACATTTGTTTAGTGTCTAATGGCTTCTCTGGGGACAGGAAAATTACAAAAGCACATTGTTTTGACATGAGCTAAAAATGAGTCATTGCTCGTCACTACATTTTTGGGGATTTGGCATTAATCTTCTGAGACAATAAGCTATAAACATTTGAAACAAATATCAATTTTCCTAAACAGTTTAGTAAAATCAGGCTGCTCTTCTGATTGGAGCATTAAGATGGTATCCCTAAAGGAAAGCATTATCTAGCCATCTTATTTTTCAATCAGCATCTTGAACATTTTTAATGGCCAATCTTGTAAGGCCTAATCATTAAACCAATGCTAACATTTACTTATATTAACAAGTATTTATATTTGTTATAATACTTTATTACTTGTTATATATGACTTTACTTATTATACTTGTAATAATACATTTACTTATTACTTTTTATAACAAGTTAAACTAACAGTATATACCATTTAATCTGTTGGTAGAGTCTAAGCCCCATATCACACAGTATTCCACCCAGCATTCTCTGCTTCTCTTCATAACTGTCAACAAGATGCAAAGCAAACTGGCTTATTTATGACTGCTTGGATGCTCTGGGGTCTAGATCCTACTATCTGCATGCCCTATCCCTTCAGGCACGCTCACTCTGGGGTTTACTGGGTCATTTCATTTTCCTTTACACTAGTGGTCTTAACATTTTGCTGCATATTAGAATCATCAAAGAGCTTTTAAAAGTCCAGATTTCCCAGACCTCACTGATCCAGGAAGAATCTCCAAGACTTAAAAGTATCAGCAGTAATGAAAGCTTCCCAGGCAATTCCAATATGCTGCAGAATTTGGGTACTGGTGCTTTAGACTTATGTGGGAGGGCAACAAGAGGCAGAGTTAGGCCAAGATCAGCACATTCAGTACTTTGTGGAAATTCTGGTAAAGATCAAGTGGGGGGGAAAAGGTTGTATTAAATAACTTTTATGAAATTATGGTTTATTTGTAACACAGTGCTAAATGCATGGATTCTGGAGTTAAACTTCCTGGGTTGGAATCCTCATTATTTATGACTGCTCAGATACTCAGTTTCTTCATCAGTTAATGGGATCATAGTATTTACCTTACAGGGCTACTGTAAAGATGAAAAAGAATTAGTAAATATCATTATAAAGTAAGAATAGTGTTTTACACACTGTAAGATCAGGTATGTGTTACTTGTTAATATCCTCATAATCATTATCTCTGTTATTCATATTCATTAATACATGAATGCAAAAAGTGGAACTTGACTGTCTCGAACTGAACAGTCAAGTGGTTTTGATTTCCAGAATTTAGTCCCTATGAACTTTAAGAATGACATCATCACTGAATGTGTAAAATATTTTAATTTATTCATTGTATACATTACTAAGTACCCACTATGTACGAAACATCATTCTAGGTGTGTTATCTAGCTTCTCAAAATGTTTCAATGTACTTCTCTTAATTTATTTCATCCTAAAATTCTGACAAGTTGGTTCTGACTTTAAAAGACAAGGTTTCACAGATCCATTAAACAACATCATAGACAGCTTTTTAGGAACGTATTATTAAGAGTTGGCTAGTTGAATACAGTACTTACTACATGTATGCACTACTCTAAGTGATTACAGGCTATAACTCGATTAACACAACAATCCTATAAAGAAGGTACTCTCAGCATTCCCAGTTTATAGATGAGGAAATAGAGGCACAGAGAGATTGTACAACTGGTACACAGCAAACTCAAGATGCAAACTTAGGTAGTCTGGTTATTATCCTGGGAGTTAACGTGTACTAAAGAAAGATGCTTTGAAGGTGGACTATAGTAAAGTTTCGATCAAGAAGGAAGTGAGAGTTGGGCATGGTGGTGCACACTTGTAATCCCAGCACTTGGGAGGCTGAGGCAGGAGGATTGCCACAAGTTTGAGGCCAGCCTGGGTTACATAGTGAGTTCAAGACCAGCTTTCTGCACAGCCAGACCTTGTCTCAAAACAAAAAAGAAGGTAGTAGGAAGTCCGAAAAGTCCATCATTAGCAGTTCAGGAAGAGTATAATTTATGTGCGAGTCCATGTACTTCATTTTAGAAATAACTTGTTGAAAATGGGGTGAGGGAACTGCTAAGAAAAAGTAACAATAGTAATCATGACAATTATTGTATATACATCACAAAATATTAAAATCTACATAAACAATAACTTTTGATTATTTTAATTATACAATCATTACAATTCTTGGAAAACTTTTAAAAAAGAATTAGATGGAATATTTTCAATATGATCTTAAAATATGTGATTTCAACTTTTAATTACAGTGCAATAGTGGTGTTCATTATACCTAAAAGGATGCATGCATCCAATGAGAAATGATCAAAACACCCACAAAGTATAACTTGGTTTGGAAACCATAAATCTGCTTTTGAAAAATATAACCAAATATTCTATTCAAAATAAAATTGAGACTTTTTATAGGATGCAAAATAAAGATCAACATCAGAAATTATTTTCTTTTAAGAGATATTTTTGTTCGATCCCCAGAACCAAAAAAAAAAAAAAGAGATATTTTTGGATGAAAAGGAATGAGTCCTCAGTTTAAACCTCTAAAAAATGCACACATAAAAATTCCTACTTAATATTTCAAAGTATATTCACTATACATGTCTTTAAGATCCTAAATCAAAAGGCGTGACTACCTTTTTTCAGTATGTATGTTTAGTTCAGGTTTTCTCAGGTGATGTGAAATAGCTGAAGTCTGATTTATAGTAATAAAAAATTATGTACGTTCACATCTTCTCGGGTGATGTGAAATAGCAGAAGTCTGAATTACAGTAATAATTAATGAGTACTTTGAAACGAACCTAAACTTCTATGAGAACTTCAGACTCAGTATTCACGAACATATCTCACTTAATTGTACTTCCTTCTGATATTTTTATCTGACAGTCCACACATATTTAGCAACAGAAAACTGTGGATGATGTGGAAAATGTATATACATTTCAATGTGTGAGTGTGTGCATGCCAAAAACCCAGATGGAAATCTGTCAAGCAAACTTTTACTTAGTTGATCACCTCAGGTTTTTATTTAGAAAGGAAGAGACTACACAGAATGAGACTGGACATGAATCAGGGTAGTCCCCCTAAGACGGTTTACTTTTACCTAGTATAATTCATTTGAAAAATCTTTCATCCCACATACCCACAACATACCTCTAAAAATAATGTTACCTGCAATATAGAAACACATTTTTTGCTAACAACCTTTAAAACATTTCAAAATATGCAACAAAAAGGTGCTGCTCTCAAATAAGCTACTGAAGTTAAACCCAGCCTTCTTTTGAATGTTTCCTTCCATTCTGAGTATGATAACTTAGATAATTATGTTTAGAAATATATTTTGACAACTTAAAAAATTTTAAAAAATAATGTACTGGACACTTCCATGGTTGTTTGCTTAACTTTGACACATTATGGAGATATCTTATAAATGATCCCTCTGAAAGACCTACCACTCATCCTGGACATCCCCTTTTGGACAAAGTGAAATAAAAGAAAGTGATATGACAGTAAATGGATAACTAGTTCAGAACTGCACTTTTCCATTAGTCTCAGAAATATAACTTTGGTTTTCTATTTTCAGTATTCCAGATTTCCAGTCAAAAACATATTACCTCAGGATTCCACCAAAATACATCACATTTCTTCGGCAATAATAGCAATCCTTAAAACAGGCTACTCAAATCTAAAATAGCAAATTTTTTCTATAAAGGGTCAGGTAGTAAATATTTTAGTCTGTGTAAGCAAGATAGTCTTTGTAGCAGCTACTCAACTCTGTTGTTGTAACAGGAAAGCAATAACAAATAATGTGTAAATAAATGAGTATAGTTCTAGTCCAATAAAATTTTATCTCTGGGTTCTAAAATTTGAATTTCATATAATGTTCACATATCATGAAATAATCTTGTTTTTTTTCTGTATAAAAATGTAAAAAACAATTTTTAGCTTAGAAGCCACACACAACTTGGCAGTGGGCTACAACTGAGAGTGGTGGCACATGCCTGTAATCCAAGCACTTGGAAGGCTGAGGCTGAAGGATTTCCAGTCTGAGACCAGCTGGGCTACAGAGTAAGTACAAGGCCAGTGTAGACTACTTAATGAGACACTTTCTCCCACCCTGCCCCCAAATAAGCAGTGACTTGGCTATAGAACTTAGTCATGCTTTCTCTGTCACGTCTCATACAGGTAAATATAAACAAAAATTTATGACTACAAGTAAAATATTTATTTTTAAAGCATGAGACTTGACATTAAAAAAATTACACTACTTATGCTGATCTTAAAAGAGCAGGAGATGGAGGAGAGCAATTACGTAGCATTTGGGTTCTACAACATTTGACATGTGTTTAATATTGAGAGATACATATATATTCAACATACATAATCTTAGCATAAGTGAGTCATTCATGTTAATTATTATTCATTTTCAAATCTCTAATAAAAAACACCAATTGATTTTTTTGCCCAACCTGACAAATATTTAATAATCAGTAAGTCTTATTAAAACTAAAATTAAGTCTTATTAAATCTTACAAACATAGAGGTTGCTAATATCAGAAACATTTCTGCACAAAGCAAAACATAAATTTTTCTCAGAAGCAAATCATATATTATCTCTTTAGCTCTTTTCTCCAATAAAAACAATAGACCATAATTAAATTTTGAGACTTAAAAACACATTTCTTACTTATTAGTCATGTATGACAGACAACTAGCAATGGGATTCAACTCCCTTTTGTATTCAGTGATTTTTCTATTTGGAAAATTATTTTTTTCAAAGTAAATCACTGTGCTTTCAATTTGTTAGAAAGCAAACACTAATAAAGATATTGCAGAGCAAAAACACCAAACCTTTGTTCTTAGGTACATTGCGAATCTTGAATTCAACAGAGCAAGGGTTTAATTGCTATAGCAACAAATGGATCATAAATAGTTACTGTAGAATTATTTAAATAAAGATCACTTGGAAGAGTTATTTGGGCCCTATTTCTCTGTTCTCAGCTCATCAAAGTGATTGTTTTTAAGAGCTTCCTCACTTTTTGTTTTCATTACTTTAACAATTTCTTGACTAGGTTCTATCTTTTTTTTTTTTTTCCTTCCCTAAGGACTCTGTATGGTGGCTCAAGAGCTTTTTAAGTGACTGTCATTCACGAAGACACACAGAACTAAAAAATATATACATTTTATACACAGAAATGGTGTACTAATGGGGCATACAGACTTCCTAAAAGTAAAACAGTCTCTCCATAGAAGCATATCAATTAAGTGGCTAACATTAGGGAAACAAATTTTCCCTTGCCTTGTTATTGCCATATGCCTGTCATCTTCCTCCTATAGTTTCCATTCACTATTTCAAACATATGTTGCCACTTACTTGCCAGGAAAAGAATATCTGACCTTCCCTCTTGATGTATGATGAAATGGCAGACGGAATGGAGCCAGAGAGAGCACCATTAACAGTTATTCACACTTCTGTTTTCTCTTAACTTCCTTTTCTTTAAAGTTTATTCCTCATGTGCTAAGAGGGATGTGTAATCATAGAAACATCCGTGACTCATGCTTTAGAATATGGACACGCAGTAATTCTTTGCAGAAGCAAATGGTTCCCTCTTCCAGTGAGCTACATGCCTCCTTTATAAAAAGACTATCTTTATAGCACAGAGCTTGATCAAACATAGGTGAGGGAGTCCTTTGTCTAACCCTCACTAATTATCAACACAATTTTCTTGTTTAGCAATCTCTGCTAGAGTTTACCCAACATTTAATCACAGTCTTTTAATGAGGCACCTGTTTCCTGGGTGTGGGCTGCTAGGGGATTGCCCCAAATTAAGAGGGGAAAAATAGAAGAGATTGGTTAGGAGGGAAGTTGGTTTCTGTCAAAGATGAAAGGGATTTAAGGAGATGAAAATGTGGAGGTCTGGTATAGTACATATAGTAACAAGAAATGAATTTTTTTTTTTCAGTCTGCATTGAGTATCATATCATCTTTTGGCTTAACTAAAACCAGTCTATGGATAAGGAACATTGTCATGAGCAGTCCATTGTGGTAGTACAGGCCTATTATCCCAGTACTTGGTAGGCTGAGGCAGGAGGATTATGAATTAAAAAATAGTGCAGGTTACACAGAAAGAGCCTGAGTCAAAAAAAAAAAAAAGAAAGAAAGAAAGAAAAGAAACAATGCCATGACTTAATAGTTGTTATTATTGAACTCGGAGTTTCTTAAACTATATCCAGTAGACATTATGAAGAATTTAGCCTCTTTTGGAAAAGGAGAGTAGCTAAAACATAAGCATTTGTACTTGGGTAGAAAGGAAATACAATACCCTGAAGAACCCACAAATATTACCACTTATATGTTATATGTCATACGATGTAGTTAGAAATTTTTAAAAAGTTCTGCTGAGTGACAGCCCACTAAACCTATGAAAGCCACTGCAAATCTAAATTAGATTCATCTTGTAAAGAAGACTTTCCAGCAGTGAAAATGGGTGACTACAAGATGCCCAAAGAACATGCTGCCATGCTTTAATTCAGGAGAGCTAACAGTAAAATATAGTTAAGTTTCACCATCTTGGCCACAAGCACTCTCTAGGTTATGAACATTTGACTTTCCTCCTCTTTATAAAAAGCCAACCTGTACTCTGTTGAAAAGGATGACGCCTGAAGAGAAAGATTATTTTCGGAGCTACGTGATTTTCTTCAGGCCAGCTGGCCTGGGGCTACCATGAAAATGACAGGAAGGTATTCACCTGGAATCTGAAGTAGAAATCTGGAATGTATTTGCTAATAAATATATTTTATGTAGCACATAGATCCTCAGCTACTCCACAAAAAGCTAGTTGACCTGAAACATAGCTTAAAATCTATACATATGCAAATATATTGTCCTCCACTCTGTTGTAATAACCACACTATGTACAAACCTTATAAACTATGCTATTCCTATGTTACAAAATCACCGTTCTATTGTAATTAACTAAATGCAGGTTTTCAGCCTGATTATAGGGTTAGTAAACTGAAATGTCTTATAATGAAACTTTGAAATAGTCTATTTTGCAAGATGGGGAACTTCCTAAATATTGAAGATAAAAGTACAGTATTTACTTTCCTCCTCACTGAAAGAAAGCAGATTGTCCCAAGAACTAAACTCTGAGAGAATTTGGTATTACCCTATATTTTTTTCCATAAGCAGAAGCAACTATAAATGATACAGCCTTTTAAACCATCAAAAAATAATAATAACAAAAACAAAACAAACAAAAGAAGGTAATGATTACAATGGAGAGAAAGGAGCCGCACACCAGGACACAAAGCTAATGGGGTTGGGAAATCTTTGCCCAGATCTGGCACCAGACTTAACTCCTTTTATGATATCTACAACAGATAAACCAATGTGGTGGAACATCACCTGAACTATCTTCTCTCACACCTTTTCAGAGGTAAAACTTCCTCTGCACAGAAAGGGCACTATACTTACATACCTGTGTAATCCACTTAGTTTTTAACTAATCTATCGCTTTCTATTTTAATACATCTCCAAACAGCTGGTTTTAAATTCCTTAAAGCAGAATTGTGTTTTACAAAGGAACTGAGTTTACTGAAGCCTGTTTCATGCTGGTTCTACATTAACTGGCTTACTTCCCTTAAAATTTGTCTCACTTCATGTAGTAGGTACTTGATAAATGAATAGTGAATGTTGCTCAGTTTCAATAAGAAGAAAATTGTAAAGCAAGTAATGGAAACATTTGTGGACTCAGAAAAGTGGGTGAGTTTTTTTTATCTTCAAAATGTCAGGAGTAAAATTTAATTATATTTAAAAATATCTTATATTTAATAATATGATGCTGGTATATAAAAAAACTCTCAGCATGGAAATATGCTTCTATGTAGAAAATCAATTCTCTGTAGAGCACAAATGATGGTATAGATTAAAGCAACTGAAGATTACATTATAAAGGCAGTGAATTCTGATAAATTACACTAAAAGAATTAGCTATCTGCTTTCATCAAACAACATAATTCTTACATATCTACTATGATAGAAAAATACATAAAAATTCCTATCTTATCTAAAATCTAGTCTTATACCTGGGAGAAGACTTTAAATTCTATAAAATGGACATACTGTTTTTTAGCTTACTGTTAAAAAATGCTTAGATGCCAATTTTATTACTAGAGAGATGTACACCTGAAAGCAGACAGATATCTTCAAATGTCCCCACAATTCTCCCAGGGAACACTGTGAGAGAACAGACACACAGAGTATTCTAGGTCCTTCGTCTGATCAAGCCATAGATGATCCAAAGGTGAGAATCATATTTTATCCACATTCACACGTCTCATCACCTCTAATTCAGCTGTTTGTAGAGACAAAAGGGCAAGTCTTGGGGTGTGGGTATGTGAAAGCAGGGGAGCGATGAGTTACAGGAAAGGTTTCTCGGTTCCCGAGGAGATGCAAAAAGAGTTCTTTTTCTACCTCTGGGTTTTGTATGTCTGGATGAGATGCCTAGAAATACAAAGGTCATCTTGCTACTAGTGTGGCAGTCAAGACTTTAAGGAAGGAGAGATCAGAACCATAACCAGAAAACCAGAGTCAATATGCCACATTTAGAGCCTGCCCCAAGTGTTGATTTCTTTCGCGTGAGGTGATACATTTCACCACTGGAAGTTGATGTTTTCTACTGATTGCAGCTTGAAGCATCCTAGCCAATACGGCACTTTTTGAAGTTCCATTCTGGACCATTTGGAGAACTTGGTGCATTATTTCCAGGATAGGTCTCAAGTGAAGGCTAACAGGTTAAAGTTGTCATATCCTGGGAGCTCTCCAATGACACAAAACCATCCTACCTTATATGGTACTCTATACAAAATCAGAGACTTACCTAGTGTTGTGTGAAAAGCTCCCTAATTCACGAGAGCCTTTCTCAAAGGCATCATTCACATGAGAAGAGTTTCACATTCACATGAAGCTCTAGGAATGAGACTTTAATGACTCCTATCTGCTCACAATGGTTCACTGAAGGCACAGAAGGAGCTTGCTAACTTCTCTCTTAGCTTATCTCTTTTTGCACTAGACACTGGTTAATCTATGTTTGCCTCAACTATGAAGTAACAACTGTGAGAAATCAGAAAAACAGTTACACTCAATATGAATTTAGTTATCCTGGAAAGAAAGTAAAGTTTCCTATTAATGTATGGACTTAAGAAAGACTCAAACCTAAGAAGTTGGAGACTAAAGACTAAAACTTAAAAAAATTTGGCTAATAATTGATCTTATATTTAAAATGATGTTTAAATTATTTAGCAGCTGGAAAATCACTGGTGGCCTATTAGTAAGTTGAAATGCTGAGTGAAAATGCTGAGGCATAAACCCTTAAGAAGTTAAGCTAAAATTCAATTTATTAGCATGAAGGATCACATAATTCTCATATATTATTCTGAAATATTTCCTTTTAGATATTTCTTATGTAGTTTTTAGGTTGATTTTTAGTATTAGATTATATATATATACATATACATATGTATATGTATATGTATATACATATGTATATATATATTTATATATATATATGTATATATATATATGTATATGTGTATATATATATTTTGGATTAGATTATATTGTTCTAATGCCCATTGCTGATGGTGAAATGGAATAGCAGCCCTATTGTATTTATCACTAACATGCCCAAACAAAAACATCTTAAAATGCAAAATACAATACCTACTTTTAAAAATATACCTATGAAATAGCAAATTGTTAAAAAATATTTGAGGCCAAACACTGAGTGAAAGTGAAACTGTAGCATGGTTAAGCAAAGCACCAAAGGTGGCATTTTATTTGAGAGCATTTTTTTTAACTCTGTGTTTTGTCTTCATGGCATCATAGGGGCACATGGACAGGAAACAAAGCCTAGGGTTCTCCTGGCCCCACCTAAAGGTGGAACAGCAAAGAGTTAAGCTGTCAAAATAACGGTGATTTAGAAACAAAACCAATCTCTATGGAACTGAAAGGAAAACTGGTTTCCTTGAACTATGGCATTGGGAGTAAGGAGATAAATAAACTCCACTGAGAATGTATAATAACAAGATAGCCCACATGACAATTTATAGTCCAGATTCATACTAACTGGTTGATTTTTAAAAATCCCCTCAAAACAAATGAACAAATAGAAACAAAACCATAATGCCATAGGCCGAAAACATTAAATTCAAAGAGATTCTGAGCTGAAAATATTCCTTGGTACCTGGCACAGACAAACAGAAATTCTCTCTGGTGGAAGCCACCTCTATCCCATGGTTCAAGGAATTCCTATATATGAACTTGAACTTTGATACATGAGTTCATATTTTTAAAAATCTGAAGCACACTAGAAAATAACAAACAATGCTTGAAAAACAAAGAAATGACAGCAGAACTAGAGCTGCAAAGATCTCAGATACACACTTATTATGTTAAAAGAAAAACAGGAGGACTGATATTTCTACTTAAAAAGAGGACTACGAAAAGTTTCCAAACTAAAAGAAAAAATATTTTTGGAAATGAAGTATGTAATAACTACAGACCAAGAAATACAAATTAGTGAACCAGCAGGGGATTTAGCTCAGTGGTTAGAGTGCTTGCCTTAGAAGCACAAGGCCCTAAATTTGATCCCCAGCATACACACAGACACACAAAATAATTAGTGAACCAAAGACAAATCTGAAGAAATTTATTACAGAATATGTCTGAAGAGCAGAGCAAATGGAATAACTGAAAGAGTAGTTATGGCATAAGAAGACAGAGTAGGAAAGCCCAGTATCTAACATGTGACTAAGTTTTTAAAAATTAAAGAGAGTAAAAAAAAAAAAATTTTTTTTTTTTTTTGGTGCTGGGGATTGAACTCTGAGCCTCGTGCCTGTGAGGCAAGCACTCTAACCACTGAGCTAAATCCCCAGCCTCTAGGAGAGTAAAAAATTTTTAGAACAGAAGAAAGAGACCAATCCACAGACTCAAATCTCAATGAAACCTAGGAAGGATAAATTAAATAAAATCTATACTTAATTATACCACAATAAAACTGTAGAAAACCAAAGACAAAGAGAAGATCACAAAAAGAGCCAGAGAAAAAAGGAATGACAATTAGATTGATAACTCACTTTTCAACAGTAAGATGGAAAGCAAGGAGTCAGAGGAATAATATCTTCTATATATATGATGACAGAAAAAAAGTGTCAACTAAGAAGTGTACATGCAGTAAAAATCTTCTTAAGAACAGTGGCAAAATAAAGATATTCAAATAAGTACGAAGAGTGTGTGAAGGGTGGACTTTTACTAAAGACACTTTAAAAGATGCATTTAAATGAAAGGAAAGTGATGCCAGATGAAAATCTGTTAATAAAAGAAGGAATGATATGCAAAGTAAATATAAATAAGTTGTTACGCCTAAGCTAACACTGACAAAAATGACAATAATGATGTCATGTGGATCAGAAAAAGAGATGGAACTAAAATATGTAACCATAACAAATAAATCGGGAGGGCATGGTCAAAGTTAAAGTTTTCTATTTATTTTTCCTTTTTTAGAGGAGGATTAAGATATCCATCAGCTTTAGACTAAGGATTTTTTTTTTCTAGACTGAGGATTTAACATGAGATGAAGAATTGATACACTAATTAATCCCCCCTACAAGAACAGGAATACAGTGGGTAACTTATAGAAAGGCAAAAAATGAATAAAAATAAAATTGAAAAGAAGCCAAGAATGAGATAACAAGAACAAAAGGTGGTATAAAAGAACTATCAAAAAAGAGGGTACCTTGCAAGCACAAGGCCCTGAGTTCGATCCCCGGCACCACACACAAAAAAAAAAAACCCCAAACAAACAAAAAAGAGGGTAAGTCCAGATACATCAACAATCACCATAAATACAGACTAAATGATCTTGATAAAAGACAAAGATTACAAAAGTGGATTGAAATAATTCTTAGACTACTAATTCCCAACTATGTGCTGCTTATATGAGACTTAATAGCACGTAAGAATATAGTATGCTGAAAGTAAAAGTTCAGGCATATCATGCAACTACTAAGCTAAAGAAAGGTTATATACCTATATATTTTTTTTTCAGTGCTCCCAATTTTATTTTTTATTTAATGCTAAAAGTTAAAAGGAAAAAAGGTACTGTAAATCTGACAAATGACAGAATGCAGGTGATATTTCCATTATATACCTATATTAATACCAGACAAAAAGAATTTGAAGGTAAAATGCATCTATAAATGAATATGATATGAAGAAATTTCATTTCCTAGGAATAGTTTGAATGTACATCCACCTATAAATATGGTTTCAAAGATGTGGAGCAAGAATTGACAGAAAGACAGACTAATTATCATCACAGTGGAAAATTCCAGCACATTCCCCTTAGTAATTCATAAACCAAGCAGGCAAAAACCTTGGAGATGGTAAAACAAAGGAAAGAAGGAAGAAAGGGGGAGAAAGGGAAGTAAAAAGATCTGATATGTGTATGTACCAATTTCCCCCCAAAGTAATTATTGTGTATCACAAACATATACCAATGAAATGAACTTTAAAAAATTATTTTAAAAAAAATCAGTGAGGGTATATGTTAGAAGATTTTAACAACCCAATTAGCACTATTCTATTGAATAGTGCTAGAGTAGTGAAAACACTATTCTAAACTCCTTTGAAATATACATTCCCTTCAAGTAAACAGAAACTTGTAATAACAAGTACCACACAGTGGGACAATAAAACAAATCTTAACACATTTCAAAGGACAGATAACATATTCTCTGACTATAATGTAATCCATGACAAAAAGATACTTTCTTTACCCCAAAATACATGTTCAAAACTTAAGCACAGTTCTCTTTCTTTTTTTTTTTTTTTTTGATGCTGGGGATCGAACTCAGGGCCTTGTGCTTGTGAGGCTTAAACACAGTGCTAAATAAATAATAATCCAAAGAGACCAAAGCCCAGTACCACAGAGAAAAAACAAAAAACAGGAGTTCTGAGAAGAGACACATTTTTTTGGCATTGAAATCTATGATAAACTAAAATTTACTCAAAAGAATACAATCACAGAACTTTTTTCTCTGAAAGATGGAAAAACGAAGATAAAGTGTCTGTATCTCAACAAAGAGCATTCTAAGGAGATTCTCTTCTCTAATCTTGACTTCCACGGCCAATAAATAAAATTGCTGATACATAGCTAAGTATTCAAGAAGATGTACCTAAAACATCAAAAGCCTCCCTGTACTTGCAGTAGTGGATCAAACAGAGGCCTCTGCTAAAGTTATCATCAAACAAAACAAACTCATTCATATTCAGACGTTATTTATTTAGAGGTATTTGAAGTCTTTTGAAATCTTTATTCATCCACGTTTTCTTTGGAGAAAACTTTTTCATAATTACTTATTAAGTAAATGGCTCAAGAAAAACCATTCTTTAGCAGCCATTTTGAATATTTAATGTCTTTTAAAAGAAACTTTCCTATTTAATTACAAAGTCATAGACTTGTTTTGATTTTTAGGGTGGACATTTTAAATTTTCCAGTGGATCCTGCTTTCCCCTCAACCTCTCTAGTGATAGTACTGAAGGTAATTACTAATATATAACAGGGCTGGGGTCCTCTGAGTTGTTTCATATGTATATATTACACTTAAATATGAAATTAAGAAAGAACTTTATAACAATGCCATGATTAATTTAAAACTGCTTTCAATATATTATTCAACTGCTCAAAAGCTCTCTGTTACCCAATCTATAACCAAAAACCTACTGCTTGAATTTTAAACCCCATTCACAGTCTTGCCTCATGTTATGTGATCTCCCTCTCAGCCAGGCTTACAATGGACATCACATGAATAACAGCCTGCAGAGGTCCAGCTCTGCTCCATAAGAACCAATTAGTGACTCCAGTCAACCCAGGGGTCCTTTACTTTGTCATTTTACTTCCTGAAATTATTCACTCACCCTTCAAGGCTCTATTATGAACACTGAACAGATAGTTCTAGAACTGATACTTTTACAAAAATTTTTCAACACAGAATCCCAATTTAATATTAATTATTATTGGCTTTGTTTATTTATTTGTTCTATACACCCACCAAAATCTGGGACATGCTTTACACTTCCTCCCACTACTGCCACCAACTCAGCATAGTGATAAATGCACAGAAGGTACTCAACCGAGAGTTGCTGAGAGAACACAGTGGATGTAGACTAGGCACAACCCTTTTAAACCTGTAAGTCATCTTGCATGTACACACACACACACACACACACACACACACACACACACACAGAGTATTCTGCTTCAATATCATCTCCCTCAATTTAGAAAGGAAAATGTAACATGCTCCTGCCCCCACCCTGGTTCTGAGGATAAATCAACCAAGGTCTTGCCACTCAGCTACATCCTCAGTCCTTATTTATTTTTAAATTTTGAGACAGGATCTTGCTAAATTGCTTGGGCTGCACTCAAATCTGTGATCCTCCTGGCTCAGCCTCCCAGAGTGATGGGATTACAGGCATATGCCACCATGCCCAACCACTCAATTCCTTTGCAATAAGCAAACGTTACGAACAAAGGTGGGTATTCTCAGAAATATCTTTATGCAGAAAAAGTACTATTAGTTGTTGAAAGTCACCATTATTGGGTGAAAAGAGACAGTATGTAGCATTTAGGAAATAGATGCCCCATTCCTGATCTAAGGAGTTGAATTCCATTATTCCTCATTTTCTGTTGTGGTTGTTGGGAAATGAAAGTCTGCACGTGCACATGTACAGCCACCATGTCTGTGCATGGGTGCATATGCAGACTGGAGGGAAGGAAAAGCAGAAGGATAGGTATCTGGTTCTCCAAAGCTTCAGTGAACAAGAACCACAGACAGATTATAGGTAATGAGTTGTTACCTAAAAGTTAGCAAATATCAAAGGTCAAATGAGACCTAAATCACTGATATATTTTGAGTCTAATGATGTATTTTTAAAAAGGAAATGAGGAAATATCAAACCAAGTCTATGAACTCTTGCTAAATTTTAAACACTTGCATTTAACAAATAAATTTTGGCTAGGAGTAGTGATGCATGGCTGTAATCCGAGCATGGAGGATGAAGCAGAAAGTTTCCCTAGAGTTTCAGGCTAACCTATGCTACATAATGAGTTCAAGACCAGCCTCAACAACATAGTAAGACCCTGTCCCCAAAAGCCAAAAACAAAACAAAGTAACATAAATAATATTTTTTGTCAGAAAAAGGAAGACAATGAAATATAATTGCCTATTCATAAGATACTAATATTTGTTTAAAAATTAATTTTAAGGGCTGGGATTTAGCTCAAGTGGTAGAGTGCTGGCCTAGCAAGCTCAAGGCCTAATTTTATAGCATAATCTAAGTGTCATAATCTAGTCCAGTTATAAAACATAAGCAATTATACAGTAGACTTGTTCTTCTACCAATTTTATCGAGTACACTGACACTTGGAAATAAGTCTCAGATGTAGGGTGGAAATCACTGAGGACATCAGGTCCCACCAAATGGCCCTCTGGGCTGCTGGAGAAGTGAGCTGTGTGACAGGCTCTCCTGGCTTTATGAGGGCAGTGGCCACACATGGCTGAGTTTGCATGCTACAAACTCAGTTGGAGTTTTTGTTAGACTTGATTATGTTTAAAAAGAAATCAGCAATATTGTTTACTAGGTTTTGCCAAGAAGTCACTGAGAGGCCACAGCTGACTGATGAAAGGACACTGGTCTGCCCCTCTAGTTTTCACCCTTAAGTTCACAGGCTGTCAGAGTGGCCCATGACACAATTTCCCCTACTTGCATAATTAAAACTTTTCCCATGGATAATATTTCATTAGCAAATAATATTTGTGGTCAAGGAAAATTAAGTAACTCCATTAAATGCAAGAAGGTATAGTTCTGGGCATAGGTCTTACCAGTATTCAGCTGATTCAAAAGAATGAGAGCCAAAATTGATTACTGAAAATAGCTTCCCATCTTATCCTGTGCACATATTTGCCTTAATGGCTGTGAAATAAATGGCAAAGAAACGAACCAAAAGCTAATAGTTCATAGGGTGAATACTTTTTGCACAAATTGTCCTCTCTTTCTCCTGCTGGATTCAGAGCACTTCTTCCCATTTATTTTCTCATGCATCAGGTTTGCAGAATGCCCAGTCTTCATACAGAATCTCATAAAGTGGAAAGGAGGTTTGAGATGTCAGAGATACAGGGCCACGCAGAGAAAAGTGCACATTAAGCTCTCAGTAAATATCAGCAATTCCTTTCCTACTACCTGGATACTCTTTCTAGAAGTGACATATTTGAGCTGTGAAACTTCATTCAGTGAAATTTTAACAATATATTTGATGAGATTCTGAAATCTATGTCATCATATAAAAAGATTAAGTTAACATAACAAATTCACGATTGGCAATAAATGTAAATAGTTTGAAACATGGCATGGGAGGATTTTAAGTGATTCTTTTCATTTCATTTCTATTGTTTTAGCTCTGATAATGCCATAAATAATTAGGGAGAGAAAACAGTTGGGGAGGAGAGGAAAAAGACAGAGAACAAATTGTGTGAAGAACAAACACTTTCAAATTCTGCAGTTAAAAAGCACTGCATTCTGGCCTGAGCTGTTCCCATCTGCACATGCCTGAAAAGACAGCACAGCCCGGGTCTCAGTTCCATAAACTGTAAGATGATCTTCAAGACTCACTCGTACTCTTTCACTCCACTGTACAAGCCCAGTGAATAAAGGGGGCAGATAAGAGAGGTACAAAGGTCTGTGATTTCAAGTCAGTAATGTTTATCCCAAATTGAAATCCTATTCGAGGACACTGAATGTGATTTCTACCAAAAACTGCTGAAGTGAATCTACAGTTCAAATTCCGGTGCCATATTTACTAGGTCTGTGATCTTGAACAGGTTAATTAACCTCTCTGTTCTTTAGTTAACTAACTCAGTGACCATTACAGGGATCAAAGTTGATATTGTATGCAAAACAGGTAGTACCTGGCATTCATTAAGCATTGAATATATTGTCTACTATTGTCATGGCTGCTTTGTCACAGATGCAATACAAATGAGACCAGTACAGAAGTAATTACCCTAGATTATATCACTAAACCAGTACATGATGAAAACACTTAGATGAGTGATTGTTCATTAGAAGGTTAGTGATGAGTAAGGTCAATGACTCAACAGTGTGATAAGACTGTCTAAGGTGCTAAGAAAATCTGTTTACACAAATAAAGACACATACATGCGTACTCAAATACAATATACAACAGGAGGATGGCTCTGATACTACTGAAATAATTTATGCTGGAACACCAAACTTTTGGACACAGGGTGTGAAACAACTCAAATAATATCAAATAGAAACAGCTGAAGATTAGGAAAACCATTTTCAAATACTTAAACGCTATCATGTTAAAGCAATGCCTCTGATCAATCAGCTGCAAGGAAAGACCACAAACAATCAGTGGAATGCAGTAGAGGTCAGTTTTCAGTTTGGAATGTAATGGACTTATGGGGAAGTAAAAAAATCTCTGGAGCCATTCATCACTGATTAATGGCAACTGGAGGATGCATATACCAATTCTTGTACAAAATACTGAAGTTCTCATTTGAGAGAGAATAAGAACAAGTGTCTAAGGGTGGACACAAGAGTTTTGACATCTCTTCCAGTACTATATTTTATGCTGCAGATTGGATACCCAGTGACATACATTAAATAGAATTTCTCAGGCACATAATGACTAGTCAGCAAGCATGGAAGATCACGGGAAATATTAAAAGTTCATAATGCTCAATTAAATTTTTGGCTAGAATTGCCAACATGTGGCCACACTTTATGGCTTGAATTGATAAACACAACCTATAAGATCTTGTATTTAAAAGAAATGCAAAATAGCCAGGTGTGGTGGCTCATATTTATAATCCTAGCACTTGGGAGGCTGAGGCTGGAGAATGCCAAGTTTGAGCCGAGCCTGGGCAAAGCCCTGTCCCAAAATAAAAAGTAAAAGACTGGCTGAGGATGTAGTGCAGTGTGAAGGCCACGAGTTCAATCTGCAGTACTGCAAATAAGTAAATAAATAGCAACAAAAGATTGCATTTCTAATCTGTGAAGTAGAAAATGTTCTAAATTATTTCTGCAGTAAGCATAACCTAGATAAATTATTGTAAATATAATGATTTCAGATACATTCTTTTCTGATAATTCTAATCATATTGTTTAATTTACCATTTTTTCATTTCCTGAAAGAAACATGTGAGCTCATAAAACATAGTGCTTGGATCACTGATATATTATGACCTTGGGGCAAGTCTCTAATTCAACCTCTGTTGAGAGCTGCAGATTGGATGCCCAGTGACATACATTAAATAGAATCATCCCATCTAAAAAAATCATCCCATCTAAAAAAAAAGAAATGGGGAGTTGCAATAAGTGGATTCTGTTTTCTAAGGTCTTTTACACTGAATTGTGTTTTTAGGATGGGATCCTCATTCATATTAGAACTCAAAGTACAATTCTTCTTAATTTGTTCATCATTTTTGCCAGTGAAGACATTGCCAGCCATAAAATATAAAATAGGGAAGTGAAACATTTAGTGTAAATAACACTGCGATTGTGTCTATGAGACAGTTTTATTCTGTTCATCTAGAGTTTGGAAGAAATTGTCAGTCAGAGGATTTTATAATTAGAAGCCACCTTCATATTAAATTTGCTATGTAAATAATGAACAAAGCAAAACTAGAGACAGAAAGGGAGACTATAAAATATCTCCTTTATAAAAATAGTCTTAGAAGGAAATGTTTAACTCTTACCTTTATTACTTCCTAAATTCTTTATCTTTTCAAGTTTCTAGACCCATCTCGATGAGTTTATATGATTAAATTATATGATTAAAGTTTGTTCTCACACACTGTTACATTTATTTCCAAAGATAAAAGAAAACATAAATTTAACTTATCCACGTGTTTTGCCTTACTTGGTCAACTAATCCAAAGACATCCTAAACTATTTCAGTGACTAAAAAAACCTATTCCAACTACAAAAGCCCGTTAAATTATACTTTGAATGCTTTTCTTCACAAATATTTTTACCTTTATTACATCAAGTCCATATCCACATGAAAAACAATCTGTCAGAGTAATTTCTTTTAAAATGCATTACTTAAGCTATAGTGTACAAGCTATTTGAAAAAGTCCCTTTAAAAAATGGACTAGATAAAATATTGAGAACAATCTGTACTGGCAAGGAACAGGAAAGATGACCTAATAGGTCTTTTCCTTCTCTAATTTTTGTGATTCCAGCATTTTTTCACTCTTGCAGTAATACTTGTGAGTTCAACAATTTCTCAAAACTATTATTAGTTACCAAGGAGACGCAAAACTGTTTGTAGGAATAAATAAGCAAATGAACTGGACCTAAATAACAGGCTTTTCCTGTTTCCCAAGTAATGGTGCTGTTATATTATGGACTCTCTATTCTCTCTAAATTGACACGCTTACTCACTTGCTCACTGGGGTTCCATAGCCAACTCATAGCATCCCACATACACCAAGTTCAAGAGGTCTCCGGTCAACACAAGATTCAACACTAAACCTAGACTTCCTTGTTTTACTTGATTAAGAACAAAAGCCATAGTAATGATACAGGGTGAAAAGAGAGTGGCTGGTTTTGTGACCACCATCTCAAGGGAGAATATGTAAATATATGCACAAAGACACATAACATAGCCTTTCATACACATACACAGACAAACACACAATACGGTATGAAAACTACTATGTTTTACAAATGCTTAGAAGATTGAAAGGAAATACATCAAAGTTAATAGCTGGCAGTATTCACATGGTAGGACTATGTGTAAAATTTTCTTTCTGCATTTCCAAATTAGGAGGATACCTATTATTTTTTTTAAAAGAAAACAAAAATGAACTATTTCAAATTAATTTTTAAAAAAACAATTCACTTTAACATTAATAAAAGACTTCCCAGCCCCAGTCTCACCATGGATATCGTTGCTGTTATCAGCCTGAGTTAGTGCCAAGGGTGTAAGTTGCTGTCCTAGAATGAAAGTCAGCTGAAGTATTAGGAGTAGTTGAAATATGTCTAGAAATATCAACATTGATAGGGGCCTGGAACTATAGATTGCTGTGGATAAGAGTGAGAAATTATATGTATATCCAGGTTCACCACAGTCTTTATGTACATTAGGGTTCAGCCCATTAACTGCTGGTTAAAAGCTCATGGAGCATAGGGTAAAATGCTGCCCTACCCATGGAGTAGTGTACTTTGTGTGTGTACCTGTGTTGTCCGAGCCAGGCAGGTGGCACCTGGGGAACAGAAAGAAGAGTGAAAAGAAAAGGTCAGTTAGAAAAATGACTGTCCCAGGAGCATGGAGAACGTGTTTTCACCCCTAGATATCTTCTTTTGCTCTACAATTGCTCATACAATTACCTATGTATGGCCACTAAGTTCCTTTACCTTTCCTCCTAACCTGAGTAGCAGCAGAGGAGAGACCAGCACAGGATCCACAAGAGAGCTACCTGGTGCTCAGAGGCAAAGCTGCTCTGCAAGAAGGCTCTCAGCAAGATGTTAGGAGGTACCTTGGTGCAGCACATCTTAAGCACTAGAGGCTCGTATTCTAGCCAATCCAACTGTAGCATAAAGCACAGCAGGACCACGGAGTTCTGTCTCTCAACATACCATCCAGCATCTGTCCCCATCCTGTTCAGATTACCATACAGGACGAGATACATAATAAGAATTGCTATTTTTCTTTGTTTATACAGCAATCCTTTATCTGTAAGGGGTAATGGTATAAGATGTTCTGCAGATGGCTGGAACTAAGAATAGCAGCATTGATCCTTATATGAATTTTGTTTTTCCTAAACATCATATCTATGATGAATTTTCATTAAAAAGTTAGTCATAACAGGGACTTTATAATAAGAGAACAATTACAACAATGTACTGTAAGAATTAAAACTTAGGAGGTGTTTCCATTTAATAATTTTCTGAACCATGGTTAATGGGGATAACTGTATACTGTTTCAACATTCATTATTTAACGGAGTTGAAGGAGCAAATGTCACATTCAGAGTTAATCTTACTATCTCAGAGCTTGTAGCACAGTGCCTAGGGAGGACAGTACACTATCCTTTCACCAGTGAAAGACCCAGCAGTGAAAATGGAAGATTCAGCTAACTACTGCTTTTCTGGCACTTACTTGGATGACAAAAAAGAAACAAAGTCAAGGAGAGCAGACATGAAAGAAAGTAAGAGCAATTACTTCAAAAAGTGAACTGGGCCTGACATGCTTAGCATCATGCTTAGCAGTTTAATTTATTAAACCAATTAAATAATGGTGGCAACCTGGTTTGGTGGTGCACACCTGTAATCCCAGCACTCAGGAGGCAGAGGCAGGAGGATCACTACGAGTTCAATCAAGGCCAGCCTGGGCTACATAGTGAGTTTAAGTTCAAGGCCAGCCTGAACTACATAATGAGACTGTCTCAAAACAAAAAAAAAACAAAAAAAACAAACAAAAAAAACCAGCATTGTCCTTATGATTAGTAGCGATTGACTTTACTAATGGCAACTGCTGTAACCATTGTAATAACCTCCTTCATTAGCTTGAACCAAGGCAATCTGCTGAAATCCAGTGGCTTTTGATTATCTAGAAAGTAATTTCCTAAGGCTAAATCCAGTTGATACTTCCTGGTTTCCAGCCTTGTCACCTACAAACCTCTTTTCTCACATCAGAAAGTAATTAGATACGGAGGAAAATTCCTTTTTATCATTTCTAAATAACACCTTAAAGCTGATGCTGACTTAGATTACTAATTTAGATTACTAATTGTAGATGGGACCTTAATTTGTACGTATGATTATTTGTAGGACATTCCTGATTGTAAAATGAAAAAAGAATCCTATAGTAATTGGATGGATCTAGGACAGGAAGTAACTTGTTTTAGCCAATTTTGAGGTACAGTGGTCATAACTCTATTTGTAGTAAATATATGTCATAAATTAAAAGAAAAATTACCTCTCAAAAGAATTTTCATAGGAACAGAGAAGGAAATAAAAGCCTACTCATCAACTCCTGTCATTAATGGAGCACAATACAAGTCCCTCCAATTTCTCAAAACTCTTGACTTTGATCTGTAGGAAATGATACTCTAATTTTATTAAAATTAGACACTCCGGTTTTATTAGAACAAGACATATTGCTGTTATCTCCTAGAAAATTGTCTTAGCAAATACAGAAATTCATAATGTCTCCCACTTGAATGACACCTCCTAGAATCAGTCATTGCACAAGCAGGTGGGTATGGTGTGCAGGTTTAAAGGAGGGTGGGTATATGCTTTCCTAGTTCAACATTTAGTCTACAAAATAAATATTGAAACTCAACTAAATCAGAATATTCTTTTACCAGCTCCTCCCCAGATTCTTTCTTTTTTTGGTGGGGGGTGCTGGGGATGGAACTCAGGCCCTTGCACTTGCTAAAGCTACCCTCACCCCACCCTGCTCCACCCTGAGATTCTGAGAAAATTGTTCTGAGAAGCCAAGTTCAAGGCTGTATTAAACATTTGCCTCTTACTATGGGTACAACCTAGGTTAGGCCACTTCACCCTCCCAAGTGTGTTTTTTCACCCGAAAAGTATGGGCAACATCACCTCCTAATGTAGTGTGAAGATTAAGTGATGGAATGCAATTAGAGCATAGTCACTGGGCATGATCTACAAGCTCAATAAATGAAGGTTATTATTGGTTACTGAAGAAAGTGGTCACATACCATGACCTTAGTTGGAAAGCTGAATCACTGCTGGGTCAGAGACCAGTGTTTCTGGGAGCAACAGGGCACCAAGCAAGGCAAAATAGGAGTAGTAGCCCTAGTAATCTTTCCTCTGGCTTCAAGAACCTTGGATAAATCTTACAGCCATTCAATTTCTCTACTTTCAGAATAAAGCTATAAAATGGAAGAAATGGTACCAGAAATAATAAATATTTCATAGGGAAATTAGGAAGCCAAAAGGATGAACATAAATGCAAAATATGAGAACTAAATAAGTGGTAGTGTCAAATTTTAGGAAAAGTCTTTGCCCCCAAGAGAGGGAAAAAGAGGCAAAAAAGCTATAGAAGTGGTAGCTTTAGGGTAAAGGTAATTCATTCTCAGTTTGGGGGCGAGACCCAGTTGTTTGTGCTTCAAGTAACTTCTGTAAGTCATTTTATTGTTTGTAATTAAAAAAAAAAGACGTAGCATGAAAATTATGTTTAATAAGTATGAGGCAAGCACAGAAAACTAAAAAGATTAGTGTATTTCATAAAATTAAGGCAGAGTAGTAAAACTAACAAACCTACATCTAAAATAAAAAATGTAAATCAACTATTACAATTTTAATTCAGGAGGAGGGTATGATCATTCACTTCTCTTTTAACAATACAAGTGAAAAGCAGGAATGACTTTAGGTTTCTCAGCAGTATTCTAGACGAACCAGCAGTGAGCCGTTGGTTTAGCAAAGAGGGCATAGGTTATTTCTGTGTTCTGCATCTTTATTTCATATCATTTTCACTAACTATATAATCCTGGAACCATCATTTCTCCACCCCACACTAAAAAAATGAAACAAGCAGACTATTTTCATTATTCCTGTTTGACAAAACATATGGGAACAATTCCACAGACATATGTACATCATAATAGGAAGCAATCCTATTTTAATGTAATTTAAAAATAAGTTTTAAATAGACTCAAGCTACTAAAACTATTCAACTCATTTGAAGCCTGCAAATAAGGCTGCCACGTCCCTAATTTATTTAGCAGATTCATATAGTTGGGCGAGGACTTTAGAGACTGCTTTTCTTACTTATGTTCAAGATAATTAAGAGGCTAATTTTCATTTACTAGAAATGGGATTTACACAAGTAAATCTGTCCCCCACTAGAGGATAATAGGCTTATTTCAATCACACTTGGCCAATTTCTTCTTCTGTTTTTTTGTAATTTTCTTTTTTTGTTTGTTGGAAAAGAGAACAAATAGATTGAAACTGGTCCTAAAGTTCTATTTTCATACTTTGCCAGCACAAAACATTTAATTTCTTTAGAAATATTTCTCTGCCAACTAATCTGATTAGTTTTTAACTGCTTTCGTTAAAACACAGGCAAGCAGAAAGACATGAGGAACGAGGAGATTCTTTCGGTAAAAACACCGAAAAAATAAGATTTCATCTGGCCTTCCCATCATCACTTGAAGAATTGTTTGGTAGTTACATCATCAGGAAATAAAATACTATCCTCTGAGGACCCCTACTCTTTACAAAGAGGAAAGAGACGGTTTGAAGTCTAAATCACCCCTGGAGATGTCCAAAACCACACAACTTCTCTTTCCCGCCTCCCTCCAGGAACTAAAAAACAAATGTAATAAAAATGCATTTCTAAAAATTTACATGAGACTAACAGGATGTATATTTAAGAATCCAAGGCATTAAGATAAGTTTTAGGGACCCAGAGGGAGAGAGAAAAAGTTACAGGCGGATAGACCATGTCCCTCCACGACTCGGTTAGCCTTGCAGGAGGGCGCCGGCGTCCCGGGCCCACCGCCCCTTGCCGCCGCAGGGAGCTGGGACCGTGGGTCCACACCACCGGGACGCCGGGACGTCGGCGGGAGCCGAGCGCTCGGCTGCAGAGCCGCCAAGGGTCTGGCTGTCACCGGCGCCCCCGCCGCCCGCGCAGCACACGCGGAGCGCCTTATAAGGCTGCGCAATGACGTAACGCCCCAAGGCCGGGCGCGCTCGGCATCCCGCTTGCATTGTTCGGGCGACTCCCAGAGCGCGCACAGCCGGCTCGCAGCGCGGCCCGACAGCGGCTCCGGCTCGGCCCGCCCCGCCCGGCGCGGCGCAGGCAGCTCAGGTAAGCCCGGGAGAGCCGCCGTGCTCCGCGCGGGACAGTGCCGTCGGGCAGCCGGGGAGCTTGAGGTGGCGGTTAACATGGTCTCAGCATCACGAACTGCAGACAGGTTTCGCAAAGCGCATCCAGTGAATACTGGCTTCAGGACCTTTTTCAACTCACACAGAACTTTAAAAGTTTCTCCGGCGGAGAATACAGATCTCGGATTTAATTTTAAATGCTGAGAGATGAAAGCTAGTTTGTGCATTCCAAGTGAGCTACACATTGAATCCTGCCGGTGCTGGAAAATCTTTGAGGAAAGGGTGGGGGAAAATATATTGTAATGTAACAACTTTACTTCCATATCCTCTCTCCTGGAGACCTAACTTGCTCAAATCACAAGAGCAGAATACAAAACACTGCCACATGGTATTAGATTTGTTAGTCCCCTTCCGCCTCCTGTAAAATCTTAATATAAAAGACTAAAAACGAATATATCTTAGCATTAGGATGAACTTAATTCAAAAAAAAACTTTGTAAATTTAAAGAAATCTTATAAAGTATGTCTTTAAGCATATGTCCGTTTGTACAAGGAAGTAACTATCACAGTTTTAAGTTCTAACTTTCTACTTCAATTCCAGTAATTGTGTAAAAGATAAGCTGCACTTAAAGCTCTCCTCTCACCAGAGTAATAGTTCGGATAACATGCAAAAGCCACTAATTTAAATAGTAAAGCCTCTAGAATAATTTAATCGCTGGCATTTTGAACCATTAATAATTATATCTAAACCCTGAACAAGCTTTTCTCTAAATGAACCCTTAGAGTATGGTAACTAAACACTTGACAGATGTTAAAAATCGACGCAATATTTTACTTTTTGAAAATAAACATCAACAGAGGAATTAAAAATAAAAGATATGTTTAGAACACTGGAGTAAGAGATGAAAAAATGACCTCACTCAAACTTTTATCTGGTGTTAGTATATATTGTGAAAAAAAAAACTTTTTAAGAACTGTGTGACAAAATTATTTCCCTTTTTAGTTTCCATGTTTTATAACTATACACAATACAAAATCAGAATCCATAGACTCCGATCTATATATTGCCTTAAAGACTAAAAGTGCTTAGTATTGTTGATACCGAAAAGACCATTTAAGATAACTCTTTGGATGTGTAGTAAAAATGTAACAGAAAAGTACAGTAACCACCTTGGGGGAGTGAGTGTTACAAATTCATATTTAATTTATATTTATCAGTGACGGGCAAAGTCAGATTCAAGAAGATATTTCATTTGAAACATTTCTAAAAAATATGCTCAAAATTTGGGAAATACCTAGGTTTCTAGTAATTACTGTAGTTGAGTTTTTTAGAGTGTATGACACTGGCACCTACCATTTTTGCTTCTTAGAAGGCTTTTTGTTTTTGCTAATTTTCTTTGGAGCAAGGCAAGACACGGTTTTTATATTCTAAATGAAAAATTATGGGTTGTTTGGACTGAGGATAGGTTAATATAAACTGCAGGTTAGTATTGTGAAGTAGGATTTCCCCCAAATTATTATTTCAAACCTACGGAAGCCTACCATAATGAAAAAAAGAGAGGCCAACACCCAGGTCACTGTGTAGTAGTACAGAATATGCAATTAAAGAGTTGTTTATTCACTATACGCAGTAATTGGAAACTGAAAAATTCCTGCTTTGGGAAAAAGGTATTCTACACTTTTGAATCTAGTAGAGGAGGGGGAAACAGAAACCATCAATTATTGTTTCAGCTATACCCAGAGTACCATCTGCTATACCCAGAGTACCATAAACTATGGTTCAACTGTTGAAAATCATAACCTCTATCAAAGTGCTAACAGCTGTGTTTCCCAGTCTTTATTTTTTTAAACCAGGCAAACACCAATTTTAAAAACTTCTATATGACACACTTTAATATTCCACAATTTTTTCCATTTATTAGCTTTAAAGCATAGTTCAAAAAACAATTACATATTAAGACATCTTTTAAAACTGAAAGTTAAACAAGATTTATCACGGATATACATTATCTCACAGTGGGCTCTTTGGGTGAGCATTCCTTAGTCCTTAGTGTAATCTGTAGGATGGAAAACAATTCTTTTGAGGGAATGAATGTGAATTTAATATTTCCAAATAAAACATAGAATAATTTTGTGCTTAATAAGTTCATTTGCACCTTCATAGCAATTAACCTGTTCATCACTAGTATTTCTGTGATATTTTTCTAATGTTGTGATAGAATCTATAGTAAAAGTCAATGTGAAAACACAATTCAAGCCTTGACCATCTTAATTTTCCAGTCGTCTTGCAATTTCCATTAATTGCCTTTTCAAAAAACTGTGGATTTTGTTTTAGGGTTCTCTGTCCCTTTCACTCCAAAAAATTACTTTTGCTAATACGTGGATTTTGAGATGAAGTAGTGAAAATAAGGGAGGAAGGATAAAATTCCAGTAGTTTTTCTTAGGTCATGTTTTGTCCCTATGTAGTGCTTCAGGACAAAGAGAGTATTTTACAAGGTGACTAGGGCCAAAAAAATATACTTTTTGTTAAAAAAAGAAAAAGGGAGCAAGAAGAGAACTGTTTATAAAAGATGATATTATGGAGTAATAATCAAGGGATGTAAAGCAATATAGGTCTCTACCTCCCTCAGGAACTAAAGGGTCCGGGTCCCATCTGTTGTTCATGCAGCTAGTCATTCACTTTGAAAAATTTAACATATCTTACCTAATCTTCTATCTTTAATTTAAATGATTTTTAGTGTTTACTTAATTTATGTTTGTGCATTTAGCTTCAACTTAACTGATTTGTTTCTGTAAATTACATTCAAAAGTAAGGATTTAAAGACACTGAGATACTACATAAGCAGCAAGGATCACACACATACAAGGGAATATTTCTATGGCTGCTTTTGCCATTGCCTAAGTCTTTCTGAGCTACCAACCTAGCCACTTCTGCTTAATGCACACTGCAAAGACTTTTAGAATTTCCTCTAGCTGATCATTTGAAGTAAGGTGGAATATACATGTTTTGAATCATCAACATTAGTAAGCTGTTCCACATCCCCACTTGTCTTAAAAACAAGAGTTGAGATTCTTCTTCACCTTCATCTGCAGTAACAGTGCAGTGCATCTGACTGGGAAAGCTGGGCAAACAAAGGTGGAAGGCTTGCCAAGCCAAGTTGCTTGATTCCTTTTCAGATAGGAGAGATACACTCCCTCTTCATGCTTATTCTCTCAGATGCTTTAGCAGATTGGGATAGACAGCACAAGTTTTAATTCTGAGCCCAAGAACAGTGAAGAACATTGACAGTGTTCATTCTCCAATCTGACTATCCCCATATTCCCATGCTCTACTGGCTCCCAAATATAATTAACTATTAAGAATGCAATATTATTTTCTAAAGATAAGCTTGAGGAATGTGTTTATGTGGGAGGGAGGAAGGTATGTAAAAGAGAGTTAGGTGAATTTTTGAGACAGATAGGGGTGCAGACATATACCTAACTCTTTGCTATTTATGATAACTCCTGATTCTAGTCCAAAAGACAGTTATCAGCCAAAGAGTATATATTATATCATAGTAGCAAATTTCAACCCCATAGATGTGAGCTTGAGAAGTACCTTGGTAAGTTCTCCAAATGGATAATGGGATACCCCAGGTCCCAGAAAGTGTGTACATACACACTCATCCACACCCACCTCTGCCACATAATATTTATAGAACTCTACAGCTGGAAGGGCTGGTGAAGATCATTTGATCTAGATACCTCATTTCATAGAATAAACTGCATCCATTGTGTAACTTGCTCCAGAGATACAAAGCTGTTCAGAGAGGAGAGCCAGGGTCCCCTGCATTCTTGGACTATAACCCACCATTGGTTTCTCCTTTAATTAGCGATAGGAGGAGAGGCCAACAGAGCCCCAAAAGCAGCCTTGGCACTGTAGGTGGTAATTTGGATAGAGAACTCATTAAAAAAAAGAGAGACTTGGAAGGTTCAAAGTTCTTGTTAATAAGTAAGGCAAAGAGAAAGAAAGGTGAAAATACAGTTCAGTCATGCTACAGTAATGGGAGGGAAGTAAAAAGAGGACAAAGAAAACAGTAAGTGCATTAAAAGATCATTTGGATAGTAATGCCCACTCTCTACCAGAAAGATGAGAGGCGCCCTGGGGTGCGTGTTCTGTGTTCAAAGACATTCAGGTCTGAACTACTCACTTGACAAGTGACTTTTCAGTATCTTCCAACTAAGGATTCTGCACTCCTCAGACTGCCTCAGCCAGCAAGTTCTCTTTCAAAATTCAAAGTGATTCAAGGTCTTCAAAAAACTTCCCTCGCCAAAATGCAAAGGAGGTCACCCACGAAGGCTATCAGCTCCTAACGATCACTTGCTTTATTTTCCTTCATACTACAAATTGTGAGGTGATGCTGAATTATACATTAACTAACTACACTTGTTCATTGTCTGCCTCTCGGATTATAAACTCCTTCAGGGTCAGTTTTGCAACCAGCTTTTTCTTTAGCACCTAGCTATAGTTAGTAGTTGTGTCATTTGAGACAAAAATGTCAGATAAATGTAAGAAAGGAAATTACAACCTGGAAGCTTCTTACATGGTAAGATTTCTACCAGTGGTGGACTAGGAAGGGACCCTTCTTTTAGATCTTGTCCAGGAACCCCAAACAAATCTCTGTCACTTGTAAACCACATAGAACTAACTTACAAACACAAAGGCCTGAAAACAAATTATGCTCAGTTTAAATCAAGGTAGTGAAATCTGCTTTGTACTATACATTTTATGTTGTGTAGGCAGACTAAGTCAGATGCTTTGGTCTCTGCCCACCTCCATCTACTTCACTTTAACTCCCTCCCCAAAATAATGAGTGAAGGTGGTGAAAGAGTACCAGGTGAATCGCCTTGGGGAACGGAATGTACAAGCAAAATATGGACAAGCATAATACAGTGGTGTTAGCCTTAATGAAGGGTGGATTCTTCTGAATTTTTGTGTTCTCTATGTCTCAGCCAGGGGCCTAGAAGATGCAGTCATGGTATTATCCTTGTAGTAACTAGAAACCAGTAGCTTGCCTTTTCCTGAGCACATATTTTGACTCCAAAGTGTCTGGCTACTCTCTATATCTAAATTTATATCCACCAGATGTTACAAAAGCGGAGTAATTTTTCTGTAATTTCACAGCTGCCCTCTCCTTATCTGCAGGCAATAATCTAGCTACACCTATTAGCACTGCCAGCATTGCATTAATGGCAAGGATTAAGATCACCAGTGACTCTTGCACAAAGGACTTCAATCATGGTCTCATCCTTGTTCTTTTTGAATGGACTGATAAAACAATGTAGATAAGAGAGGTCAGTTGTACAGAAAATTGTGGGAGTATTTTTTGAAAACTACAACAGGATAAGTCAATTGCCAAGCTTCCTTACTAGTGACACGGAAATGAGATGGACAAATTGTGCTGTCTCAATGATGAGACTAAATAGTAATACTGGGTCAATAAATTTGGGTTCTACTTTTCTTACTTGGCCATTCATTCATCGGGTTAGACTCCTGCATTTCTGGTTGCCATGAATATCAAAAAAAAGAACAATGTTATTCATCCCATGCATTTTTAAGTACTGGGTAGAGATTGTATAGTGAGCAATAACCCCTGAGAGAACTCTGATCAATTACAGAAGAGTCTATAAAAAATGCTAGTTGTTGATCATATCATTACAGAGACACATCAGCTAAAGAAAATGGAGGTAATATGAGGAGGTAATATGTATGTGCATGAAAGCCTAATATAACTGTAGCAACTTAAGCCTGAGGACTCCAAATCATTGTACCTACAGCATCCTCAAAGATGAGGTCAGCTCTCTGAGACATGCTGTTCTGACAGAAGCAAATCTGCCAGATTTATTGTATCTTATGGTCCACTAATCCTGGAACAGAAGTTTAAAGGTGGACTGAGGTTTTTTTTCCTCTTAAAAAAAATTGTTTGAAATAAACCCAACAAAAACAAATCCTGAAAAGAGCATAAGAGGAATGTAAAATGTTCATCACTTTTGGGCTGACAAGACTTAAGTGTATCCTGCTGATAATCTGAAGAATAGGAAGGAGCTGTTTGACCTAGGATCCTGGTGAGAATAAGAGAAAGTCCTCAATTCTGGTTGAAAACAGGAGAACAGAGAGATGCTGTAGAAATTCTTCTGCCTTAGCTTGTCAGTCTGCTAACTGGGAATGGCAGAAAATGTGAATCATTCTGTGAAATATCAATACTTTGTGTCATAAAACTGTAATTCATCTAAAAACTGTAACTCATTCATCTAAAAAAATGAATCCCTTTCTACGAAAGGGAGAATTACTATTTAAAAATAACATTGCAGTGGGATTATAGCTCAGTAGTAAGCACTTGCCTACCATACTTGAGGCCCTAAGTTGGATACCTAGCACCACAAAAAATAAAAATAAGATTAGCTCATGTATTATTAAGATAAACACACATTATTAAAAGAAATACATTATGTTTGAGGTTGCATATGATCCTTAAGCTTTCATACAACTGGTCATATGGGGGCCTTTCAAATAAAGGTTACAACAGCTCTATCAAGTGATTCGTGGTTCCACTTATCTTCTCCCAAATCATACCCCATAAATTTTTTCTAGTCTCATAAAACTCAATAGGCTGACCAAAGGATGCGAAGAATCACAGGTGAAGTTAGGATTCTCTGGCCAATTTTGTCTATCTGTACTTCATCTAAATTTGTCTTCAAGTGAATTCTCACTTCACTTAATAATTCTCCCTTTGCAGAAGTGACAGGAACAAGAGTAACAAAGCTCTACTTGTCCTCTGCTCTAATAACAAGAGAAAATTTTGAGAACTGTAGGCACCCATTCAGCCCTAAGAGGGGGTTATATTTCCCTAAGAAAATGCTTCTTGCCTCTCAATCATTTGGTCATCAAGTATGTAGAGTTCAAACCCATGTGGGGGATTCAGAAATATCAATATTTTGTGTCACAAAACTGTAAGAACTGTGAGACTTGAGAAAGGGGAATCGCGGGAAAAGGGAAATCAGACAGGATTAGAACATTCACAAAAAGATGAGAACTAAAATGTAAATAGAGCTTGAATGAAACATTCCAAAAAGGATGGCAAATTTATTTCTTGGAAATTTACTATGAAAAGACAACCTGAGGTAAAATGAGAAAAAAGGCTAGGAACTAGACTCTGATTATTAAATATACTATTTGGCATTCGAAAAACACATTTTTTCCTTTTAAAGACTACAGCAAATGCTTTTCATAAAAAAATGAATGAATATGAATCTCATGAAATTTCAATTAAGGTTTTCAGTATAGTTATGAACCACTGAGAGCTGACAAGCCGTAAAATCTCTTGACATGTGAATTTGTATACAACCCTAAATAGGAAACAAGGGAAGAAAGACTTTTAAAGGTTACTGGAGGTTTTTATTTTGTGAAACGAAATTTGAGGATCCTCAGAAGCTTTCTAAATTGTAAGAGGTGAAACAATTGCTTTCCCCATGTTGCAGCTGAAGTAACTGGCAGATGAAGCAAGGCCAAACAAACTTGGTAGTAAGATTTTGGTCCAGTATCTCCTGCTTATTGGGATACAGGGCTTCTCTGAAAGTGGAAAATGGATTTTAAATTGTTTAAGAATTGGGTTTGGCTTTTTTCTTTGTTTTTGGTTAGAATGGGTGAACTCCGAAAGTGAGGGATAGTAAAGTCAGTCCCTTTTCAGAAACTTTCTTCAACTACTGAACACATGAAATCATTTGCCCTACCTTAAAATTAAAGTCATGATGTAAGATATGGTTAAGGCAAAAATGGATAGATATTCAAACACACATGCAACACACTACTGCCTTTTCTTTAACTTTGTGATAAACAACTTTTCTTAGATAATCATAACAAAATAGGAGAAACTCCTCTTGCAGGGCAAAATCAGTAGCAGACCCAGGGCCAAAAGTAGTGGGATACAAAGTCATTATTCTCATCTTTGGCAGACCTATTGGTGATCACTGTTACATAATATGTATTAGAGTGGGTATTCAAATACATACATCTCCAGTCCCTTTTTCAATTTTATTTTGAGACAAGGTCTCACTAAGTTGCCGAGGCAAGCTTTGACCTCCCAAGTAGCTTGGATTATACGTAGGTACCACCATGCCCAGCCACTGTATTATCTTGATGGAAATGTCTTCATCACACAAGCTTAATATACTCTGTAGAACACATTCATCTTAAGAGAACTTGACTCAGAGAAAAAGTATGATCAAACTCTGTGATTAAGAGTTCTGTCTTCTGACCTCAGGAGTAGCAGAGAAGGAAAACACAATCCAAATACTTGGAATTATTGGTCGAGGAAAAATTAAGGCTCATGATGACTGAAATAATTTTAATTTTACAATGGATACAAAAGGACACACAAAACACCACAAGAAAAACCATCATTTATGTTTCAACAGAGTCTAGAATAAAACTTTCTCACCTGTCTATAATTAGACTTTACATATGGCCCAAACTCTGACTCTTCAAAAATCGTGGAAGAGACATAAACCAGTCAACCTTAAGAACTAAGAAAAGCAGGTAAGGGTAGACGGAGGATACTTACTCACTGTGGTTCATGGTCTGATTATTTGGTTAGCAGGAAGTCAGAGCACTCCAATTGCCTTAACTTGTAAGTACTACTAAACGTATTAAAATTTCCTATTTCCCTTGTATCTTGTTGACTTATTACAGCTAAAATTTAAAAATGTAAAAAACAAAACAAAACAAAACAAAAACCAACCTAGAAGTCTACTCTTGGTTTCATGTCCACTCTGTTTCTACGGTAAACAGTGTGACTTCAGCTTCACAGTAAAATATAATCCTCTGTGGGTTCTAAACTTCTAAAGTTTGAATTTCCCGCTAATAAGTTTGGAAATGTTTGGTTTCCAAGTATATTATGTTAGCCGCTGCCTCTGTGTAGAGAGCCAGACTATGAGGAGGTGAAAACCAGTGAACTCATGGACTCTGGCACATGACTGGTACTTGCTTTGGCTTTCTGTGATCAGTCTGGTTAACAGAACAACAATTAATTAATGTTTTAAAAATAGAGGAAGGAGGCCTTTAAGAAAATGAGAACCAAGGCTTTAAGAAAAATGTACTTTTTGGGTCAGAATATGGTCTGAAAAGGAATACACTCTGTAGTTTTTTTTTTTTTTTTAAAGGAGAGAATTAAAAAAAAAAGAAAAACAACAAATAAATGAGTAAGTATTGAGAGAAAGGGATCATTTTAATCTTCCAAAATACTTTATTTGCAACATTTGAATGAGAAGAAAGAGAATCAATGGAGATTACAGAAAATTTAACAGCTACCTCAGAATGTTTTTCTACAGAATCTATTTTTGATTTCTCAATCTACTAAGATGCAAAAAAGAATATCTAAATATATATGGATTTTAAACAGTACAAGAAATGCACATAAATATTCATAATAAGATAAAGCACATACATTTCTAAGGTTATACAGTATTATGCCCTTGAAGTCTGACTAAGAAAGTGCTGCCTGTTAAAAGTATTTTCCGAGAACTTTAAATTCCTTGAAATGTTCTAGAGAAATGGTATTTATGACAAACTCACCTCCTCTGGGGAATATGAGATGTTATTACTGGCAAAGTCACAAATTTTAAACCATCCAAACATAATTATAGATGTATGTCAAATGACTGAAGTTGCTATATTATTACAGTGATTAAGAGACGATTTGCTGATGTCTCATGATTGAGGTTTAAAATAGCCATGAATCTACAGTAATATACTGTCACAAAACAATGTATTGCTAGTGGTAGTGATTTTCTGTGTCTGACAGGCAGAATATACAACTGGTAAGAAGAAAGCATGAGATACATGAGATAGGAAGTATGGATATATGTATGTCTTGGTGGTAAGAAACAAGATTTTGACCATAACCAATATTGACATTCTGGCTTTGCCAATTACTAGCAGGACCTCTGACAAATTATTTAAGTTCTCTGAGCCTGAGTTCTTACTTTAAAATGAAGACAATAATACCTGCTTCCTATGATTGTTTCCAAGACTAACATGGTATATAATAATTGTTCAATCAACTGTTATTTCTAGACCATGGAAGGGAGAGACGTTGTGTATCTACTACTTATAGTTTATAACTTTACTCCTTAAAATATCTAATTCAGAAGTAGAACAGTAGTAGTTCAGATATTTATTGAACACCTATTAAATACCACGCACTGTTCTCAAACTGAAATATAGCATTGAATATAATAGACCAATAATTGGCCAGTTATTGAATAAAATATGCACATATCCATACATACCTAACTACAAAAAAGTTTATATTATAGAAGGAAACAGCTAATAAGTAAGTACAAAAAATGTATACTAGATGGCACTAGATGAAGTGAAGGTGAGTCCAGTGGCTCCTGGGGAAAACAGCCAGCACGAAAAAGCACATGAGCTCTGTTATGTTTGACAGAAGACCAAGGAAGCTGGTGTGGCTGGAGAACAGTAAGTCATGGGATGAGTAGGAGGAGGCAGGACGGGAGAAAGAAAACTCTTCTGAGGTCAACACTTCAGTCTTCTAGCATGTAGCCTACTTAAGTGAAAAAAACTTACAGGCTTTGCAGTCAATGTATTCTTATTTTGGTCTGGATTTTTTTGCTGTTCAGTTAATTATTTAACCTCTCTAAATTTTTATTTTTTTCATACATTCACCATCTACAAAGTGGGCATAATACTGCCTGCCTGATAAAGTTGTTATAAGGATTGAGATGAAGTGGCACAGGATAGACCTTCAGTATGTTTGTTTCTCTATAAAAGTCCCATCTCACACTGGGAACTGGAACTACATCCCAGCTCCAACACTCATGGCATGTAATCTGCCTAGGCCTCCGTTACTCACCTAAGAAAATAAATACAGGTGTTATGCAGACATTGTAAAGACATATATACAATTAAAGAGCTACTATAAATAAAAAAACTTTTTCCTTGAATTTAATAATAAAAGGTTTCAAAACAGCAAAAAGTATGACTCCCATACCTTTGTACACTGTTCCATTTTTTTCCCATTGTTCCATTTTTCAAAGATCCTACAGTTTCATTTTTATAGCATGGAGTTTAAAGATTTACTTCACAATCAGGTTAATTTCTATTCCCTTTTCTGCCCCTGCTTAACAACACTGACCTAATGGAAAAAATCTCCCAGAAATGTTTAACTGCAAAAAGAAAGATGCTGAATGGTATCTGTTAAGTTAAGTTACTTTTTGTGTAAAAGGAGAGAATAAAAAACTGTATTTGTTTGTTTATTCATGAAAAACTCTAGAAGTATATGAAACTAGTATCAGTGGTTACAGTTGGAAGATGATGAATGAAGTGGGAGAAAAGCTCTTAATAGTGCATCTTTTAATATATATATGTTTTAAATTGTATAATATATATTTAGGAAAACTAATCTAAAATCAAAGACTAAAATTCAGATTGCTTAAAGAATTAAAAGTATGGAAAGTAAACTGCAAACTTAATTATGAAATAATAAGAAAACCCTGCACCACCTGTTTCTCAGATAATTTGGGTATCTCTCAACCTGTTGACTTGTATTTTTTTTCTGAAGAGTTCAAAACACATTAACATTCTCAACATTTTTTTTTTAAACTAAGGATACTACATTCCCACAACAGTATACATATATAGAAAAAAAGCTGTTCCCTTCAGGTTCGTTAACCTACCCCGCCGGTTCGTTAACCTACCCTGCCTTTTGAATCCCCCCAAACAGACAAGTCTGTAAGTATCTGAACCAGTAGGAAAAAGGCATGATCACATTCACAGAATGGAGCTGAGTACAGTGGTACATTCTGGAGGCTGAGGCAAGAGGATCTTGGGAGTTCAAAGCCAATCTCTATTACAAAGTGAGTTCAAGGCCAGCCTGGACTATATAGTGAGACCCTGTCATCAAGCCCTCCACCAAAAAACAAAACAAAACAAAACAAAAAAAAACCCCCACACACAAAAAACAACCTCACACATTGAAGGAACAAAAGGCAAGGGTAAGATAAGCTGAACATCAGAGAGACTTTGGAAAGTCAGCTATTAGAATCCACTTTGATATGCTGGCATTTCACTGGATACTGCACAAAGCATCATTTTCTTCTTGAAAGAGAGAAGAGCTGTAGAGTAGATCTGTGAACAAAAGAGAAATGGAAAGTAGTGGAAGATCACACTTCGGCAGCAGGAAGTTAACATGAATGCCACAGATAACTAACACAAATAGATCCAACAGAAATGTTCCCCAAAATTGTATCCTAAAATGGTAATCATCTATCAGACAGACCCCCCTCCCCCAGTATCCCTGGGAACATGTGAAATATCTGGAGACTTTTTTTTGAGGTCACAACTGAATTAGGGGTAGAGGGTTACTTCTAAAATTTAGTAGCTAAGCGCCATGGATGCTCCAAAACATCCTATAATGCATACACAAGATAACCTATAACAAAGGTTTATTCAACCCAGATGTCAGTGCCAAGGCTGAAATCCAACCCTAACTTAAAATGACAATCACTATAGCTAAGAACGAGAATAGGTGAAAAGCCTGCAGGTAGGCCATAGTAATCAAACCGGGTAGCGTTAATTTTCATTCCAGTGTGAATTCCTATTATTCCTCCTGAAGGTGGCCTTCTTGAGTTTAGCCTGTTGTGCCTCAGCTCTTCTGCTGTGTTGCCACAACTTTGTCCTTTTTTCTTCTCCTCTTCCTTCACTTCCTCTTCCTCTTCCCAGTATGTTGACACGTAGTACATTTATTTATCTTGGAATTACTTACATTTGCTTTTTAATTGAAAGAAAAACTATACAGTCTATAACAGGATTTGTGTGTATGTGTACTTGAGTGTACACATGCACATGTGCTGTGTATGTGTGGTAGTTGGGATTGAACCCAGGACCTTGGCACTGAGGTATACTGCCAGGCCTTTTCATATCTTTTATTTTGAGACAGGGTCTCACAGCATCACTAAATTGTACTAGTTGGGCTTAAATTTGAGATTTTCCTGCCTCAGCCTCCCAGAGTGCTGGGATTACAGGCATGAGTCATCAGGCCAGGCTACAACATGATGTTTTGATACGTGTACACAGTGTGAAATGGTGAGGCCATGGGTTCAATGCCCAGCATGAGAGGGAGAGACAGAAAGAGGAGAGGGAGAGCACATGCCAGGCACAGTAGTACATGTCTACAATCCCAGCACTCTTGGAGGCTGAGGCAGGTGGATTGCAAGTTTGAGGCCAGCTCGAACAACTGAGCTGAACAACTGAGTAATTTAGTGAGACCTATCTGAAATTAAAAAATGTTTTAAAAGGCTGGGAATGTAGCTTAGTGTAAAGGCCCTGCGTTTAACCCCTAGTATGCCCCTCGAAAAGACTAAATTAAATAAAAAAAAATCTCCCTTCTTAATATTCTCCATCCTACTTATAATAATAATGCATATATATGGTTGCCAGATGGTATATTAAAGGCTTTTGTGTGAATTTTTACTTAATCTTCAGACTCTTAGTAGGGAGTCCCAACTCTTAGTAGGGAGTCTCTACTATTGTTCCCATCCTATAGGTAAAGAAAATAAAACTTGAAAGGTTAAATTGCTTACTCAATTCACACTAGATACAAGCAGGGAAGCTAGGATTCTGTTCTCAAAATCAAACTTTAAAATCTGAATCTAGCCTGCACTATCCTGCCTTCTGTAGTGTTCTACTGCCTCTTTCCCATTGGTGATTCTGGGCTGCAAGGGTACTTGCTCCCTATTAGGGAGCCTGTCCGCCCTTTAGCATTCAGCCAGCTGCACTATTTACTGCCATCTATTGGCCCTATCTGAAAGAAGGCAAATATACAAGATACAAAGAACATAGATCAGAGAGAGTACAAAATAAATGGCAGAAAAAAGGATGGAGGAATGGAGAGAATGAAGAACAGTAAGAATGTTAGGGGGGTTGGGGATTTAGCTCAAGTGGTAGAGTACTTGCCTAGCAAATGCAAGGCCCTGAATTCGATCCCCAGCACCCCCCCCCAAAAAAAAGTGTTAGGGACTTGAGCAGAAGCCCAATGGCACTGTCACCCTCTCACACTTAAAAATAGCTATGCATGCTATGTACTAAGGGCAATATCGAGACTGTAAGAATGCACGTATGTGCTCACTTCGGCAGCACCTATACTAAAAAAGAATGCACATATATTTGTAGTAATCCAAGCCATCACATGCTGAGTGGCCTTTTGAATGCTTTCCCCTAGAGCAGTGGGGGCAAACCTATGGCACACATGCCACAGCAGGCACAAAGAGCTGTGAGCCAAGTTGCCCCAGCACTGCCTAAGCACACCTTGCAATAAATGTGTTTTGGGTTGCAGGTTGGGCACTCGGTCTCTAAAAGGCTCACCATCACTGGTGTAGAGGGACAGGACAATCCAGGAAAAACTTCATGGCTGTGGTAGGACCACGGAGACATACCCCAGAAACTTAGTCTAACAAAGGACCTACAGTCTCAATGTGTTGAAAGATAGGCTCATGTATTGTTTGGTGTACTAGCAATCAGAATGTAAAGTCTGGTAAAGAAAAATGTGTTACCCATATCAGTGGTATTCAGTGAACATCCATTATCTAAAGGTTCTCACTGGAAAGCTATACTGATACTGCACAGAAGAAGTAGAAATCATGTAATTCAGGTCTAAGTAATTATCCTAGTACAGATTATTGTCACTCCCCATTTAGCTCACATTTCCTCTCCCAGGGCCAGCCCAAGGATCTTTTCAAGTCTTCACCTGGCCTTTGATCAGGGAGGGGAGAGAATCTTTCCTAGTCCAGATTTCACAGGCACCTCTTAAGATGAAACCATTCTCATAACTGCCTGACTTTCCAAATTCTGTGAAGGCTACAGGCTCTCAGACTGGCCTTTTTCTGGTCTTCACCTACCAGCAGGAAACTATTTCTCTCAGTTACTTTGCTCTTTCTTCTTGAGAGCCCTAGTTAATCTACTCAATTTGGGGATTTCATAAGCTCTTCTCAGAATCCGGTTTATTGCTAAAACCTCCAAGCCCCTTATAATTAATAGGTCATTTCACTGTTTGTACCTTATTATTTTACTTCCCCTTACCTGTGGGGAGCCAGATGAGATTGTTCACATAATGAGAAGTCCTGACCCATTTTTACCATATATTCCTCTCAGTTCATGTCCTAATTCTTTTTTCACAATGAAGAAAAAGAGTGTATCAGCTTCTGAATCTGGACCCATTTATGGTGTCTCTAAATGATCTCAATAATAATGACAGGATCTGCAGTAACAAGGACATAAAGCAGACACAGATGTACTTCATACTTGGCTAGCAGATGCTAAAAAAAAGTGTTACTGTTCTTGTAGATCTTGCTGACCAAGTCAAATGAATCAAACATTACATTATGGCTGTGGTATGCTGAGCTGTAATTAAAAAAAAAAAAAAAACTTTGACTTGTGAGATAGATAAAAGGAAGCAGTATACATAGAATAAAAAAGACTGGTCATATCTATTTTTATGAGTGCTCTTAAAAATCAGACTAAACAGTGAAAAGCCCCATTGAAAAAGCTAGGAACACAACAAGGAATCATAAATAATAAGCCTGATTACTGAGAACCTATCTCAAATAAGGAAGTTTTCTAATAAATTCCATGTAATCACTGTAAACTACTAGACCTCTAGTTATTTAACTATAAGCACCAATGAAGAATTAAAAATACATGTTAAAGAGGATTACCAAAAAAAAAAAATGAGGATTACCAAAAGACAAATTAGAATATAATCATAACCAGACTATCACAGTGTATACTGGACAATCACAGCAGATATAAAAATGATGAAAAGCAGTGTAATGTATATAGTTTTCTTCTTAGTAATCAACATGTTAAATCAGGAAGAAAAAGTAGTATACCAAACTAACTCTGCAATAATGAGAACAAATACAGGGATTGAAGCCCATGAGAGTGAAGTTATATACAATATTTAGGAGTAAGATGAGAATCACACTATTTCAAACATTTTAAGGGCAAACAGATTTTGGTACCATCATACAATTTGGTAATTAATGGGTGACTAAGTTACAATCAGATTGATATGTGCAAGTATACAGGCAAGTTTCAAAAGAAAAAAGGTAGAGTGACAAATAATAGGCACAGTGCTTTGTACATAGAGGCAACTAACTTTATTTGTCTTATAAACACCTGAAATGAAATAAATCTCAGCTAAACTGCACTACTAATGAACCCATTTTAAAACCCAGGGAATGCAGTGGTTTCTATGCCCTTATGCCAGACTGTGATTTCAAACATTTATTTAACTGTATCCACATTAAAATTATGGAGATAGTTCTAACTGGGACATAGGAAATTTTAAAACAGAGAATGTTCCATCTAAAGATAGTAAGCAGCAAATGAATGGATTCATTAATGATGGAAATATCAAAGCAGTGACTAAGCCTGTGAATTTGGGGACTTCACCAGGTTTAAGCAAAGGACTGACCAGTGACAGCCTGAAGAAGCACAGAGTAACAGCCCTAACCAGAGGATTTTCCAGAGAAAGAAATATTTGCCACTTTGTTTCTGCTGTCTATCCTCCAGAGTAATGGTTCACAAAGTGTGGCCCCCTTCAAAAGATCTGGCAGGTCAAAGCTCTCTTCATAATAACACACTCATTCTCTCAGAAGTGTACAAGTTGTTTTCCAGAGGCTACCTGACATGTGATGACATCATTGCTATGACAGTTAAAGGAATGTGTGGAACTGATCTGAGGATCCAGCTGTTTTCAATTAAGCTAGACATTATTGTTTACAGAAATGTAAAACATTGTAATTCTCATTTAATTTTGTGTATCAAAGTTATTTCTTACAAGAATATTCTTTATGTTAAAATATAAGGGGTTTATTATTTTTAATGAATAAATGAATTTTTAAAAGTCTTAGCTTGAATTTTAATGTACTACTGATAGATATAACCCACATCCTCAAAAGTTTTTAGGGTCTTCAGACTTTCTAAGAGTGCAAAGGGGTCATGAGACCTAAATGGTTACAACTGCTCCTCTGGATCCTTTATTAAATTGTGCTGAAACTATCTGTTCATTTTTTACGAACAGCCTAAAAACTCTTTGAGAACAGAATCCTGCCTCCCTGTTCACCTCAGGATAGCCTCAGTTGTTTTGTAAATTAAATGAATAAAAGTCTTGCCATAATCCCTAACATCAAAAACATTAAATTCAAGATCTACATCATGAATACAGTGGAATATTTGTCTCTTTAAAATGACAGATGTGAAACTAAACTGGTTGTTCACTACTGATTTCTGCAGCTAATAGAAACAATACATTGTCATGAATGGAATTGGTTCTGTTAACTGGTAATAACCCTAAACTTATTTATATGGGCCATTTGCCTGAAAACTGGAAAAGAATCTGCAAAGGTAGAAACAATTAATGGGTCAGGGTAGTCACATTATAGATGAATTATTTCCTTTCCAACTTCATTTGCTATTGATGTCATATTACTTGGGTAATAAACAAACATTTGTATTTATTCAGCAGAGCTCAGGACTGGGAGGGGAAAAAAAAAAGCACTGCTTTGTTTTCAGAGTTGAAATAACCAAGAGAGTAATAAGCTAGCATGTAAATATTTACCACCCATCTCTGTTCTCCTTAAACAAGCAGACACGTACAGTTTTAAGGCAGGGGTTTGAAGAAAAAAAAAAGAACTGTCCCAGGAGTCTTGATTCCTTCTAGAGGCTACATAACTATGAAATAGAGACAACACTTAAAGAACACTGACTAGAAACTCATTTATACCTTTTCTAAAATGCCTAAAACACCCCCATGGTAAACACTAGAGAATTTTCTTTTAAAAAGATGAATAAAGTTGCTTAGAACAATACTACAGTGTTTTCCACAGGAGGGCGTATTTATACATTTTTTTAATCACTAAACACACATACACAAACACACCCCTCATGCGGTTCCCTCCAAATGACTTTGTGATAGGTACCGTAAAAAACAAAAACCACTAAGATACTCATCATATTTGTATTTTAGTAGTGTTGATTATGGTGTACATAAATAAGGCAAAATCAAAAGTAGTGACAACTGTAATATAAATTCTTATGGGTATCACTGGCATTATAGCACTTACAACGTTTGCTTCATGTGTATTATAAGAATATTACTAACAGTTATCTCACAGAGGAAATAAAATGTAGGTGTGAAACATGTATGTGTATAAATAAAAACTGAAAAAATTCTCTGAATATATAATTTGTATTGAAGACCCAGCATTATGGTTGGTACCGAAGAACACTCAAGATGACAGATGTGATATTTTGGAGGGGGAAGAAAAAAACAAGTAACTAGTATTGCACATAATAATAGTGATACACCATAGTGAGTTACAACAATTTTGAGCCATAATAGAAACTGTGAAAAAAAGCTGTAATAAGACATTGCTTTAAGCAAGTTTGGATTTAACTGCCTCTCATTTGTGTCCATAAAACTATCTTCCACAACCTGTTTTTATTAGGCAGGATTCAGTGACTGTTTCCGTAGTCCTGTAGCATCAGTACTTAAACATGAATATGAGTACTCCAAGACAGTCTTTAAACTGAGGTATATGTACCCCTGAAGGCACACCAGTACTTTGTAGGGGTACATCTGCATTACACATTATACACACACACAAAAAACCTTTCCAAAACTGATCTCCCAGAAAATTGCTTGTATTCTATGAGTCCTTTTCCAGAAATCTTTGGGAAATAGCTACCTTGCTTACCAAATTCTTACTAAGTGCACCTTGCTGGGTTGGAAATCCCTCTGAGGCATCAGACAGAAACAACTTTTCTCTAGACAACTATAGAAAACCTTACTCTTCAAAGTCCCAGGCCTTCAGAACCAACCACTGGATGGACCGCTGCCTTGGCTTAATGTGGAGACAGATCAGGGCAAGTAAGTTTCTGTGCCTCATCTGTTAGAAGTGAGACTACATACTCTTTTACCTAAATTAAAAAAATGAAGTCAGACTTTTTTTGAAAGAATGACTGCTCTGTTTGTCTGATTTGTTAATAGAGACTTTTATATAATGTGGCAGACATTAAAATATCTTGATTGGTTAAATCCCCAGTACCAAAAAGCCAAAAGAAATATATGTGTATATATACACATATTAATGTCCTTTGCAAATACTTAAACCTTGAATTAAAAAATCTAGGTGCTAGCTTAAAATATATGAAGAGGTTCCTGGTTTCAAATAATTGTTAATTTTCAGTAGAAAAAAATAGCACTGTTCTAAAAAATACAGACTAAAAACAATCCAAGAGAATGACAAATGAGAATTTTTCTTTAGGTTGAGTTTCTCCATTCAGCTAATATTCCTTGATAAAGAAACCTGCGTTTCTGGTTGGAGAAGTAATGTGATGTAGGCAAACAGCACAGGCTTTGTCCCTTCCTGACTTTTCTGAGCCTGAGAATCCCATTTCCAAGAAATATCTGACATGTAGAGTAAAGCCTTGCTACCCAGTCAGTCCAAGAGTAAGCAGATGTGGCATCATCTTGGCATTATAAATGTACCCCCCCATTTGGAGTCCGAAGTTGAACAAGACTCCCAGGTGACTCAAATGCAAATTAAATTATAAGAAGCACTGTTAAAGAACAGATCATTAGCAAGGAAGAAACAATCACCAAGAAACTTTTTGGTATACTTGCTTAAATAAAGCCAAATAAGGGAGGGCAATGGAGATTACTTCTAAAGATAGACTGACATGTACACATGCACTTAAACACACATACACATGGAGAGATCAGTTGTTCTCGCTGGTTTCTAATCTGAAACACCTGAGTTGATGTTAGAGCTACAGATTTTCCTACATATAAACTTCTGTTTTCCTTCCTGATAGGCTTTAGGAAATTAGGCTGTTGACTGCCCCATGGTGTGCTTATCGGTATGGTACAGGGACATAGCAAGTTATTGGGAAATAAGTAGTGAGGAAATAGTTGGAGCAAATGTACTAGGTTTTATGTGCCTACTTTTAAATGTAACATGGAGCTAGAGGAGCAGATGAGGATACTAGCTAGTTTATAAAAACCATAAAAAAAAGAAGCATTACACTTGCTAAAAAAGATGCATCATGTTTACTGCCAAGAACACTGAAATGGTGGAAACAACTAAAACTTTTTCAAAATCTTTATCAGTTATTGCACTATCAAGATTCATTATCACGTTTCCCCCAAAATAAAACCTACCTGGAAAACAAGATCTAGCGTGATTTTCAGGGGATGTCTCTTCTAAGATCATGATAGGACTTGTTTTCTGGATAGGTCTTATTTTTTGGGAAATACAGGTAACCACTATTCCATTTTAATGTTCTTTTCACTGTACTGCAAAACCAATCCTCCCTCCCTAATATCCTAAGAAAATGGATCCCTTTCTCATAAAAATGAAACAACATATGCTATTTTTAATAAGTGGAAAAGAAATCCTTAAGAGTTTTGGTGAAAGTGTTCTTTAATAAAATTATAAGAACTGGTATATCAAGGGGAGACTATTTCACTACGGTTATGTTCAATGCATTGTCAATACCATTAGGTCCATTTTGAATGCTAAGGTAGGAAGAAGCACTTTGCCAAAGTATCTGTAACTGTTTTACCACCAAAGCATTTTATAAACCCTCAGACTCCACCACTGAGTTGCAAAGTCCCAAAGTCATCCAGGAAGGAGCTGCCACGTTTCTCTTCTTAGGTTTCCAGTTGATTCAACTAGGGAGTAGGGATCAGCCAGAAGCCAAGAACAAGCCTTTACCAGGATCTAGATGAAATCACCATCAACCCCGCTCCAGCATCCTGCTTAGTCTCTTACGAATTTCACAGGCCACCATCCTGAGCCAGACTCTTGTCAGGTTATCCAAACAGGAAAAACTAAAACTGGATCTTCTCCACAAAGTTTGAGAATTTTACATTACATAATTATTTTAAACATGTTCTTCCTGTGTTGTGTAATTATAGAACACAGCTGATTAGGATCTCAAAACAGGATTTTTTATTTCTAAGCAAACAGCCCCAAACTGGTTTCCTTTAAAAATGTCCTTTCAATCCTTAACCTTCAAAAAGAACATTCTGTGAAAAGGATGAAAGGCATGCATTGCATAATTAATCATTCCTAGTAGAAGAGATATTAACAAACTATGAACTTTTTAGGCTTCATCAGAAACCAAGTATTTACATTTTTATTCATGACAAGTCCTTTCATTAAATTCTTCAGGGATTCCATTCTATTTTAGCTTTTGTATAACAATATTGTAGAGCTGTAATTACATCCTCTATAATCAGTCCATTCCCAGTGTAATCAAGAGTGCCACAAGTTTAAAACTACAGTCTCACTACTGAGGTAACAAAGTGTGTGGAAGAGTTTATTCTGCATTTAAAATGCCCTTCTGTTACTCAGACAAATTTAAAATATAAAGGAAAAATAGCATGTTGTAATAGTCATCATTTATAAGGGAGTCACTCTGTTCTGGATAATAGCTTCTCCTCCACCATTTCTAGCATTAGATTCTCAGCAATAGTCTCCTTCCTACCAAATTCCTTGCTCTTCTCATATGTTACCAAAGCTCCAAACCCAGTCTAGATGCCTCTCAGTTCTGCTCATTTAAATGTCATTCACTAGCTGGATAAAGATGTATGTGAAGTGGTTTCCAGGATAATGTCATGCTAGTATAAACCAAGTTTTCACTGGGGGGGTGGTGGTGGTGGGGGAAATCAGTGCGTAACTTCCAAGTAATGTGAATAAAATTTTATCTCAACTAAAAATCAGGGAACTGAAAACCAAATATTAAGATATCACATATTTGAATGGTTCAAGCAAGCCATTTGATAAATATTATAATCATAATTTTAAAAAGAACAAGAGCAACAACACATCAAATGTTTTCCCATGTACCAGAACTGTGATTATTTTAGATGAAATACCTCATTTAATAATTTTTACAAAAAGCCCCAGACGTAAATATAATTATTGTTCCCATTTCTCACGTGAGGAAACTGAGGCTCAGAAACATTAAGTAACTGCCCAGGTTAGTTAGCTGGTAAGACTAGGTCCAGTCTTCAAGTCAGGTCTAACTGAATCTCAAGCATACACCCATTTTCACAGCCTTCATGATTATGTTACACAAGTAATACAAAACAGATGTTCTTGCCTTTCCTCTTCTACTAAGCCTCTTGGTGAACTACACTGTTATTCAACTGTTACTAATCAATGGTGGTCAAATAAAAAAGCAAGGTATCTATCAAGATTCATCAAATTCAGGAACTTCTTTGAGCCGATACAATCTTTTTAAGTTATGTAAATACTTATTACAGCCAATGAGTTACTGAAGTAATAATCATAAAACAGAATACACTCTTGTATTTTTCAGATTAAAGAAGCTTATTGATCAAGAAATTGAGTCCCAGGAGAAGAAGGAGCAAGAAAAGGAGAAGAGGGTCACTGCCCTGAAAGAGGAACTGACCAAGCTGAAGTCTTTTGCTTTGATGGTGGTGGATGAACAACAAAGGCTGACAGCACAGCTAGCCCTTCAAAGACAGAAAATCCAAGACCTGACCACAAGTGCAAAGGAAACACTTGCTAAATTAGCTCTTGCTGAAGCCAGAGTTCAGGAAGAAGAGCTGAAGGCAACTAGACTAGAGAAAGAACTGCAAACGCAGACCACGAAGTTTCATCAGAACCAAGACGAAATTATGGCAAAGCTCACCAATGAGGACAGTCAAAATCGCCAGCTCCGACAAAAACTGGCAGCACTTAGCCGGCAAATTGATGAGTTAGAAGAAACAAACAGATCATTAAGAAAAGCAGAAGAGGAGCTTCAAGATATAAAAGAAAAAATTAACAAAGGAGAATATGGAAACATTGGTATCCTGGCTGAGGTGGAGGAGCTCAGGAAGCGTGTGCTAGATATGGAAGGGAAAGATGAAGAACTCATAAAAATGGAGGAACAGTGTAGAGATCTCAATAAGAGGCTTGAAAAGGAAACCACACAGAGTAAAGACTTTAAATTGGAGGTTGAAAAACTCAATAAAAGGATTACGGCTCTGGAAAAATTAGAAGATGCTTTTAACAAAAGTAAACAAGAATGTTATTCTTTGAAATGCAATTTAGAGAAAGAAAAGATGACTTCAAAACAGTTGTCTCAAGAACTGGAGAGTTTAAAAGTGAGGATCAAAGAGTTAGAAACCATTGAAAGCAGGCTAGAAAAGACAGAATTCACCCTAAAGGAGGATTTAACTAAATTGAAAACATTAACTGTGATGCTTGTAGATGAACGGAAGACAATGAGTGAAAAATTAAAGCAAACTGAAGATAAGTTACAAGCTGCTGCTTCTCAGCTTCAGGTGGAGCAAAATAAAGTAACAACAGTAACTGAGAAGTTAATTGAGGAAACTAAAAGGGCACTCAAATCCAAAACTGATGTGGAAGAAAAGATGTGCAGTGTAATCAAAGAGAGAGATGATCTTAAAAACAAATTGAAAGCAGAAGAGGAGAAAGGACATGATCTCCTGTCAAAAGTCAATATATTGAAAAATAGACTTCAATCATTGGAAGCAACTGAGAAAGATTTTCTTAAAATTAAATTAAATCAAGACTCTGGTAAATCCACAACAGCATTACACCAAGAAAACAATAAGATTAAAGAGCTCTCTCAAGAAGTGGAAAGACTGAAACTGAAACTAAAGGATATGAAAGCCATTGAGGATGACCTAATGAAAACAGAAGATGAGTATGAGACTCTAGAACGCAGGTATGCTGATGAACGAGACAAAAATCAATTTTTATCTGAAGAGCTGGAACATGTTAAAATGGAACTTGCCAAGTACAAGTTAGCAGAAAAGACAGAGTCTAGCCATGAACAATGGCTTTTCAAAAGGCTTCAAGAAGAAGAAGCTAAGTCAGGGCATCTCTCAAGAGAAGTAGATGCATTAAAAGAGAAAATTCATGAGTACATGGCAACAGAGGACCTAATATGCCACCTCCAGGGAGATCACTCAGTTCTGCAAAAGAAACTAAATCAACAAGAAAACAGGAACAGAGATTTAGGCCGAGAGATTGAAAACCTCACTAAAGAGTTAGAACGGTACCGGCATTTTAATAAAAGCCTCCGGCCCAGTCTCAATGGAAGAAGAATCTCTGACCCTCAAGTATTTTCTAAAGAAGTTCAAACAGAAGCAGTAGACAACGAACCACCAGACTATAAGAGTCTCATTCCTCTGGAACGAGCAGTCATCAATGGTCAGTTATATGAGGAGAGTGAGGACCAGGATGAGGACCCTAATGAGGAGGACTCTGTACTGTCCTTCAAATGCAACCCATCAATTCCCCTTCCTGTGAACAGGAAGCTGTGGATTCCTTGGATGAAATCTAAGGAGGCCTACCCTCAGAATGGAAAAATACAAACTAAACCCAATGGCAACTTTGTACAACCTGGAGATCTAGTCCTAAGCCATACACCTGGGCAGCCACTTCACATAAAGGTTACTCCAGACCATGTCCAAAACACGGCTACTCTTGAAATAACAAGTCCGACCACAGAGAGTCCACACTGTTATACAAGTACTGCAGTGATCCCAAACTGTGGCACCCCAAAGCAAAGAATAACCATTCTCCAAAATGCCTCTATAACACCAATGAAGTCCAAAACTTCTACCGAAGACCTCATGAATTTAGAGCAAGGCATGTCCCCAATTACCATGGCAACCTTTACCAGAGCACAGACCCCAGATTCTTGTGATTCTATTACTCCAGAAAGGACAATGTCACCTATTCAGGTTTTGGCTGTGACTAGTTCAACTAGCTCTCCTGAGCAGGGACGCTCCCCAGAGCCAATAGAAATCAGTGCCAAGCACACAATTTTCAGAGTCTCCCCAGACCGACAGTCATGGCAGTTTCAACGTTCAAACAGTAATAGTTCAAGTGTGATAACTACTGAGGATAACAAAATCCATATTCATTTAGGAAGTCCTTACATGCAAGCTGTGGCCAGCCCTGTGAGATCTGCCAGTCCATCAGCACCCCTGCAGGATAACCGAACTCAAGGCATAACTAATGGGGCACTAAACAAAACAACCAATAAAGTCACCAGCAGTATTACTATCACACCAACAGCCACAACTCTTCCTCGACAATCACAAATTACAGTAAGTAATATATATAACTGACCACCCTCACCCTCGTCTAGTCCATACAAGGAAGGAACTCAATCCTTTTTTAGTCATCCCTCCACATCGCCCGAAAGACTGACTGAACTTGTACTTTGGGAAGGTTTGTGCATGAACTATTCAAGAGTATCTAAAACTAACGAAGTATTGCCTGCATATTCATATCAAGTGTGCACTTACTGTATATCTTTTCATATACATACCTGTATGGAAGAGAAATATATTTAGTCTGCACTTCTATAAATACATCTTTATGTATTTTGTTTCCATAACTCACTTTAATTTGAATGTAACTTGTCTTGGTGAAAAGCATTAACATTATAAAGCAGTAAATAATTTTGTTATTTTTACCATTGCTTGCTGAATGTTCTTTTGGTCAGTTTGTGTTACATATTTGCATGTCCGATATAATTTTTTTTGGTCCAATATAATTTTATCTCCAATTTATAATGTCTTTTGATTCTTCCTTAAAAAATAAGCAGGAACTACTTTATAGTTAACTTTTGGTAACATTAAAGGAGGAGAAAATGGTTGAATAAAGTTTACATCTGTGTGACTTCAAAGTAAAGTCACAATAAGATCTCTCACGATAAATTTAAAGTCATTCTTGGGATATATCTTAATATCCTTAGTGCCTAGTACAATGGTTAGCATACACTAAGAAAGTTAATAAATATTCATAATAGAAAGTTAATATTTTATAATAGATAAAATAGTAAATAATTTGCCTTTAGCAAGCACATATACCCCTATAGTGAAAGTAAAAAGCTTTAAAATGTGATAGGAAGAAGGTATCTTGACAATCAAGAGTTGACTGTATTTCTAACACAGACTAAAATTTGTGTAAAACATCATGTAAAAGATATATTTCATCCAGAGTGGAATCAGTCATACTGACAAGCTTTGAAACAGTTTGCTTCATATCAAAAGTGTCATTCTTCTTCCTTTTTCCTATGTGGTTCCCAAAACAGTTTGGATTACTTTATTATAGGGGCTATTTTACCCTAATGTTTTTAAGTAGGCTGCAGTCAGAAGCATACAATTTGTAGGTGTGTATGTGTGTGTGTGTGTGTGTGTGTGTGTGTGTCTTTTAACCTCTCTACAAGTAAATACAAACCAAAGATGATTATGAACATAAATTATAGGAAAGGCTTATTTTTTTAAAAAAAATCATATAATATGTCAACAGAAGGCATTAATATACATTGAATTTCTTCTGTGATCACTGTTATGCCATTTATAAGACAAGAAGGAAAGACTCTGTAAAAGCATCCTAAAAATACTAATAACTTATTTATGGGACTCCCAAACCATAATCTGTACCTCTGAGCAGTGAACAACAGCTTTCATAGAAACATTTAAATTACAAATCTGTTTCCCAACTCACATTCCATAAAGATAATTTCAGACAAAGGAGCTCATGGCCATTTTTCTTTTTCCAACCTTTTAACTGTTAATTTAGGGTTCTCACTGTTACAGTATTGCCAGTTACTGATTTTAAACACAATTCATTTAGACACCCAGGCAAACTGTGAAGTTTCTTCAAGAGTAAAAGGAATCTTTCACAATTATCGTCCTTTTCTCTGCAAAATCAATTTCATGATATCGAGGCAAGGATTTGTTGACAGAAACACTTCCATGGTGATGAACTGCAACACCAACGCTGTGGGCTTGCATCATCATTAAATAAATTTGGATGAAAGCTGAGGCTGATGATGAATCAGAAAGCTTCTGTTTAAACACATTTATCTTGGGAATCGGCAATGACCCAACTGTATTACATGTATTACATGTATACATGTATTACATGTATACATGATGGTCTAAATGTTTTTTCAAAACTATTTTTATTTTTAAGTCAACTTGGACTAGAACTCTAGAAGAAACTACACAGTTCATTTTAGCTCTTTCAAAGTAGAAAATTAAAACACTGCTGCATGAGATCTTTTCTGGTTAATAAAAAAGACAGGGTACCAGTAAATGTTTTGGAAGATGTCTATCAACTAATCATAAAGTTAGACACAATAAGAATTAAGAACAGTCTTCCCAAATCTGTCACATAATGACACAAACAGAAGAAATGTTTGCCAAGGCACTGCGAGAAAAAGAAAGGCATACAGACCCAGCCCAGGGATTCTCACCATCCAAGGTTCTTCCTGGATGTCACAGTGATGGAGATGGAGATGGGGGGAAAATAAACTCTTGACACACCTTTAAGTAATAGAGTGTGGGAGTTCCAGCTATTTGTCAGCCCACCTATTTTCTAAGGATTAAATATTTTATACAAGTCAGCCCACCTATTTTGTAAAGATTCAATTTTTCATATAACCCATAGCAATTCTCCACAATAAAGTTAACACAAGTCCTGTGTGTCATGATTATAAGGTACAAATACTCATTTTATCATCTCTCCCAGATCTTAACTATCAGTAGTCTTCCTAAAGTAGTTAATCTAACTGGAAATTAATTGGACTTTCAGGATTACATCTTTTAGGACAGATTACCTGTGCTAGGAAGATTCCTTCAGTGCAATAATTAATAAAAGCATTACAATGAACTTTAGAAGACTGTCAGACTAATAACATACACATATTGTTAAAAATGCCATTAACTAAAGTTCACACTTTAGACAGTATAATTCTTGCAAAAGCATCTTCCCTTTTCTATAAAATTACATATAAAATGATGTGATTTTTGGCCTTTAATTTTAAAAAGTTTATTTTCTCTCTTTGTGTGAGAGACAGTGCACATGCTTAAGAGAGAGCATGGGCAAGCAAGAGAGACAATGAGAGATTGCAGAACTTCTTTTCACTGCCATATAATCATAGATCTCCTTTCCCCAAAAGCCAGGAAGGAGAAAGGAAGTGATGCTGAAAAATCTTAATATGAAGTATGTGACAGCAGAGGGTTGTATTCTTTGAGAGGCTCACTGAAGACCATCTGATTTTACATATATATGTGGAAAAATCCTATCTTTATTTCACTGGTCAGAGACCCAGCTTCCGAACCAAGTTTTATGTTACTCACAGTCCCACTATCTCACTAATTCTTTGAGCTGTAGCTTTTTACCACAGATTTGAATATTTCACCACATTCTTTTATCCCATTTAAAAGTAATGGCAAAACTTTCCACAAGAGGATGCCACTGCTCTTTAGGGGTACTAGCAAAGCAAGCAAGTAAGCATATTACAAAGAGACTCCATTACCACACATAGATCTTTATATATAAAAGAGGCTCTCTATACAGGTTAAATATCTCTTATCTGAAATGTTTGGGCCAGATTGTTTCAGATTTTGAATTTGGAATCTTTGTACATATACAGTGAGATATTAAGGGGAATGGGACCCATGGCTAAACACAAAACTCATTTACATTTCATATATACCTTATATATACATAAATTTCAGGTAATTTTATACTATGTTAACATAATTTTGTACAAGAGATGAAGTTTCGAGGTATGGAACTTTCCACTTGCAGTTATCACATCAAGTTCTCAAAAACTTCTAGATTTTGGAGCATTTTGGATTTCAGATTTTCAGATTAGGGATGCTTAACCTATACTTGTTCAAAATGATGACAAGGTTATATAAATCCTACTCAGTTCTTTGTAACTATGTCTTGCAATGCTAAGACCTTAGGAATGATGTTTTCATGACACCCCCAAATTTTACTAAACATTTTTAGACACTTATAATGTAAGGATTCTATGGTGTTTGCTGATAGAAACATCACTCCAAATAATATGTTTTTGTAGCTTTTTTTTTTTCCTGCAGTACTGGTGACTGGACTCAAGGGTTCTCTACCACTGAGCTACCCTGTCCTTTGTTTCTATTTGGAGACAGGTTCTTGCTAAGTTGCTGAAGCTGGCCTGAACTTGTAATCCTCCTGCTTCAGCCTCCCAAGTAGCTGGGATTACAGCTGTGCACCACTGTGTCAGTTTGTAACTTCTTCGACATTATTTTCAACATGTGTCTTCTTTAAAACAAGTTATAGAAAGGAGGGAAAGACCTTTTAAATTGACCATTGCTCTAGTTTCCCTATACCTTGGTTTCTGCTTTTTTTCCTCCAAAATAATCATTTTCATTGCAATCACAAGAAAAAAGAAAAGCAGACAAAAATGCATGTACCAAACACTTACAAATCAGTGTTTCACAAAGTAAAACCCAAGATCTCTGTATGAGAATGCCCTGATGGAACATTAAGTTCTACCCAGAGCTCTCAGATTACAATCTCTAGAGGGTAAGTACCAGAAAATTGTGTTTTAACAAAGTCCTCTCCGAATAAGTTTGCATCCTTAAGGTGTAAGTCCACTGCTTTAAAATTCCTGTGTTGATAAACAATGTCAAATGTGTTCTTTCCATCATCTTACTCATAGAATGAATTACACCTGTCCCAGGAAGTGTGAGTATTCTACCCTCTAGTGGCTGGAATGACATGCAGAAGGTTTATTCTCCAAGTTTTGGTTTTTTTTTGGAGACAGAATCTCACTATGTAACCCAGGCTGGACTTGAACTTGCAGCGATCCTCCTGCCTGGGCCTCCTGAATGCTGGGATTACAGGTGTGATCTACCACACCTGACTCTTCAGGTATTCTTTTCAAAGAAAAGCTCAACAGAAACTATTTTATTGAGTGGGGTAGTTCACAGTTTTATAGCTGTACTGAAGTACAGATGCTAGAATCTTTACCTGAACTGTAGCAGGCTGTCTGACATCTACAAGCTCGGTCCTAAGCTTAAACCTGTAATGCCTCTGGGGAATGGTCTAGAACACACATTAAAGAAAGCGGAGGGAAGAACCCAAACAAAACATTCCATTCATCTTATGACAGAGTAAAGTAAATGCAAGAAAGATAAGTGTTTTACTAAAGTTCCCAAACCTTAAAGATCTTTAAATTCATTTCCATTGAAATTAAACCCTAAGCTGTTTCAAACTGATGGGCCCTTTCCATTCTTCAAATTAAGGTCTTTTGAAAGAAGGGTGCCACGAACACCTCAGAGCAGGCAGCCCCACAAAAGGCAACACCTTAGATTAAAGAATCCTTAATGAGTTCACCAAGTTAACTAGCCAACAGCTCTATGTACTTTTTAGTCTGATAAAGAATTAACACTGTTCACAGGGCAGTACTTATGAATCTGTCAAATTCCATCAGGATACTAGGTTTTGCACTTAGAATGCTGCTATTGAAAACCATACTCCAGGCTAACCTTTGGAATTGCAGCCAGCCATCCCAGAGAAACCCTCTTTACTCGTGGCTTCGTTTTAAAATTTTGGTCACAATTATTATTATTATTTTTTAAAAGAATGGCTTTAATCATCATTTTAAGTATACTGTAGGCAGGGGAAAGTATGCTTTAATTAAATATATATCATACCAGTGATGCTGGCAAGACTGAAGATTACTCCTACTATTCATGGCTATAAAACTAGTCTGTATATAACAAGACAATGAGAAGAAAAAGCAACCCCTTTGAAACAAAATTTTAAAATTAAAAAATGTTCACAGTGGTTTGTATCAACAGTATGCATTTTATGACAATAACATGTATAGAATTCAGAGCACCCTAGGGCTCTCTTTATATTCTAAAGAAAACAAGCATTTACATTATTCATGGGTTGTACTGAATTTAAAAAAGATCACTTACACACTTACCCCCTTCCAGACAGGCTAAACTGTCCTGGGGTGTACAGTTTTAACACCATCATTAAAGTTGTTTGCAAAAGAACAGGGAATTAAACAAAAACAAAACACTTTTCCTTGGGAGTGGAGTGTCTTTCATTTGCTGTTACAACCAGCAAATGCCATTCATAAAAACAAAAACGAAAGGAGAAGCCCCCACAAACACAGATCTATCTGAGCAAGCTGTTGGTCACAATTATTGATCAAGAGAAGTAAAATTATCTGGTTACTTGAAGCAATTTTTTAAATGCTTGAAACTAATTTTCTTATTTTTAATGAGTTTTTTTTCCTCCTTATAGCCAAATGTTCTTAGACTGAGACTTTTTTTTTGCCTCTGTTTCGTTTTGTTTTTAAATAGCTAGTCAGGTCTGAACAACTAACAATGTTAAAATATAGAGTACAGACCTACAAAGCCTTTCACATTCCATAGATAGGTGAAAGTGGGCTTGCTATTAGGTGCCACTCCTGCATCTCAGTGACATTCACAGTGCCTCAGCACATACTGTCTTTTCCTCAAAGCAATACACGGACACAACTGACCAATCCACTGTTCATGACATACCCGTGTACCTGCTACCGGTATAATGTTGGGGCAGGTATTACAGAGATGGAAGAGTCACTGCCCTTGATAATCTGAGCAAGGAAATGAGACAAGAAATAAGAGTACCAGAAAACACTTAATCAAGAGGGAAACTACATTTCAACCGCTAAGCTGGAGATTAAAGAGACAATTGTAGATTTACAAGTCTTCGTATAGAATTAGATAAGTCGAGTGACTACAGATAAGCAAACAACAGAAGACAAGATTCTAGCTCATGCCTTTTCCAGTCAGCTATGGACAAGTCATTTAACCTTTGTGAAATTAAGAGAACTGCACCTCGTGACATCTAAAATCTTGTGTAGTTCTATCTAATGAATTCTGATTTCTCTTGCCACCTTTCTTTAAGATTCTATTGAGAATAAGGCTGAGGCATAAGCAAACAAATCAACGACCTGTATAAATTTTCTTTCCCTTCAGGTATCTTTCCACATAAAACTAACATTTTTTGTGATGAAGAAGTGGCAAATCTCCCCGTGGAGTACAAATTTATGTAATCTGTCTGCTTGGTCCAGACACAATGCAAGGGAGCCAGCACGGTCACTAGGAAAAAAAAGAGTATGATTTCCTTTTCCTAAGCAAGCCAATCAATGCCTGGACAGTGGCTCAGTCCCTGTACATTCTTCAATTAATGGGGAGAAATGCTTTCTTAGGGGTTTGTTCTTTGGAAGTTAGTGAGACTGGGTGGCCTTGTGTGGGGGATATAAGAGCACAGTATGAACCAACAAAATTCATTTCTCAAGCATTGGAAAAGCAATGTGGCAGTACCTATGGTGGGACAAAAGAGTACTAAGTGAGGAGAAATTGTTTTCTCCCTGGAGTGTCTCAGACACTTAAATGGTTGACAGTTTCTTTATGATGATCCTCAAAGCAACATCTTCAAAATTTCGATGCTACCAGAAAGTTCCACATGTACTTCAAATTTAGCATGTGCTCATACGTCCATGCACTGTCTCTTGTGAAATGCTCCTTGTCCTGCTTCTGGTGATAGTTCATCACCTTCTCCTCATCCAGGTTCACCACCTGGGAATCATTCTCCACTTTTCTGACTGTGACTGTTTACTGTGATATCTCAACTTGACTGGAGCAAGAAATGCCTACCAGATTAGCAAAGCACAGCTCAGGGTGTGTCTGTGATGACTGACATGTAGGCCAGCAAACTGAGGGGGGAAGACCCACCCCAGCTGAGGGCAGCACCAAACAATAGTTTTGTAGTCTTGACAGAATAAAAAAGGAAAAGAAGGAAGTTTGCTTGTTTTGAAGAGTTCCAGGCTTCCAGTTTTCCTCAACAGGAAGTTTTGCTGTTGTCACCTTCGAACACTGGTCTCCAGGTCTCTAAGTTTCTTCAGCCTTCCAATGTTGACTCACACCAGTGACTCACCAGTGAGCTTCCAGGCCTTTGGCCTTGGACTGGTGCTGTATCCTTAATTTGTCTTGTTCTGCAGCTCTTCTCTTCTTGGGCTGAGCAGCTACTGGATCTTCTTGTTCTCCAGCACACAGATGACTTCTCTTACCTCTGATTTTGCAGACTACCACCATGGACTCTCCCACCTCTGATCCCGTCAGCCTACCTAATAAACCCAATAGAAAAATTATACATATATTTTCTATTGAGTCTATTTCTCTGGAGAACCCTAACTGATACACTGCTCATCTTCCAGATCCACCCAGATGCTCTACCCAATTATTTCTTTTTCCATTCTGTTTCCTATTTGTGCTACTATTCCCTAAGTCCAGATCTTAGCATAGATAGTGCTTTAAGATAGTTAATCTACATTTAATTCTTCGCTTTTATAACCAACTTTCACCCTAAAACCATTCCGATCACTGCGATTCTTCAGGATCCCCCAAACACCCCTTACCTAGTAACCAAATAATAGCTGCACAAGCCTTCTACTATGACTTGCAAGTCTTTCCTCATCTTCTCTTGAAACTCTAAATATACCCTTGCCCTCACCAGTATATAGCACTATCCTCCCACATACCATTAAGTTGTCTTACCCTGTATCTTTGCCCACGCAATTTCTAGGGCTGGAATGTTCTCTGTTGGTTCCTCATATTGAAATCCTACTTATTCCTCAAGAGCCACTTCCTCAGTTTTTAAATGTCTTATGGTTGTTCTAAACACTTTGTTTTGCAGCTCCATTAGAGCATTTCATTCTCTTTTGCAATATAATTGTTACCTCTCCTATATGATAATCTTAAAAGTAAGAATCAGCTATCATTTATTTTTAAACACTTCGATCAATGTATTGTATAATGTAGTCACTGACTACCTATATTAGAATCACCTAGGATTCTGCTGATGTCCACATCATACTTTGACATAAAAAGATATATAAAATGCTTCTGGTGAACTCCAAAAAAGGAGTCACAATGACTAGGCCAAGTAACATAAAGAGGAAATAGGATGTGCAAACTGTATCCAAAGGTGGCTCAGAAATTGGCATTGCTTATTCAACAACTCTGCTGCTTGGCAAGATATCTCAGAAGAATAAGTGGAGAGAAGAGAGAACAAAAGATAAAGCAAGAAAGTGATATATCATCAAAGATAAGTTAGGATTATTGTCAAGAAATAGGAGTCTTAAACTTATAAGGAAAAAAGCAAGGACACCGATGATAACAACAATAATAAGCAACACTTATCTGGCACTTTGGATGTATGAAGGACTTTGCTACATTGTATCCCTAGTCCCCAGGAAACTTAAAACTTGGTATTACATTCTCCAGCAGAAGATTACAGGTGAAGATACTGAGATTTACACAGGCCATACAGTGACGCACTGCTAGTTACTGCCAAAAATAGAATTGGGCTCCAAGTCTGGCTCCATACCCTGTGCTTTACTCACATAACTAAAGCTCTGGTAAAATGTGAGCCTCAAGACAAGAAGATTAATGAGGGAATGAGAAAGAAAAGGAAGGGAAGAAAGGGAATCCAAAATGAAAAGAAAAAGCCAAGGCAAAAGGAAAACTTGACAGATGAATAAAAGAAAGAGGATCAATAAGGAAGGCAACTACTCAAGGCAGGTATATTTTAACACCTTTCTACATGTGAGGCTGTGTTGGGCACAAAATCTAAGAAAGTGGGTTAGAAGGATTTTAAATACTGTATTTCAGTGTTTATTCTTGGATTATCCCCAGTGCTCATGGTGTAATAGAGATAGAGATTGGAAATTGACTAGGTATGACCGAAAATCACAGTATATCATAGAACAAAGGCATCAATTTACTCTAGTGCTCTGGTGCTCACCTCACAAACTGGACAACTCTTTCAATCACAGCAAAGGAACACTATTTAAAACCAAATCTTCTCTCATAGTAGGTTATAAGGTTTCCCTTTGAAAGATATCTTTCCACATAAAACTAACATTTTTAGTGATGAAGTTTTATTGCATAATGGGAAGTTTTAAGAAAATCAAGAGGGGAAAACAAAACAAAACAAAACAAAGCAGCATATGACACTTAAGGCTATCTGCCAGATTCATTATCTGTTATTTGTACACACACTCACACACACACACACACACACAAACAGCAATTTGCCAAACAACATAAAAGACAAAAGAAATGACAGCAGTAACATTTCAAGGATATTTTGCTCTAATTTAGCATTTCCTCCTTTTCAACACCATATCCATCATTATTACTTGAACACTTTATCATTAATCACTGAGATAAAAACAAAAACACAAAAGCACTGTCATTCTGGTAACACATGTTTTTGACCAGGCATTCCACAGCTGGGTTCCTGGAAGAGCAAAGAAACTCTAGATCCATCTCCCCACCCAAATTCAATGATCACAAGTCAGAATGACCTTCGGTCTTTGGGAGTCTTGAACTTCTCAATATCAAGAGCTAAAGGTGTGATGAAGGGCTCTGGAGTCCAATTCCCTCCTGAGAGAACACTGCTTTATCACACAGTATGTTCCCAAGACATCAGCAAAAGTTCAGACAATTTATGAAATTAATTCATTCAAGAGAAAAGGAATATCCTGACCTGAGCTTTCTAAGATCTGACAGCTTCCTCAAAAATGCTAATTTTTTTTTCTGGTATATTTTCGTATGTTTGTCTCCATAATAATGTGAAAGAATATAATGTAAAAACTGGGCCACGGAATTGAGGGTGAATAAAACTGAAAACATTTCACCCTCTTAGGCTTCTTTTAATAAGTAAGACTCACTGCTATCTGATGATTTGATGCAACCAGGGAGATGTATAGATTGCAAGGTTTCTTTTTAGAACTTATGGACACAACAGACCAACACTTTTAGAATTTAATGGATATAGTTCATAAACATACTTCTTTTCTTTCAACTATTCCACAGAGAAAACCACTGCTTCTGCCTCACTGAACTCATCATCCCTCAGACTTGTAATTCATCCCAAATATCAACCTTCACCCTGTACTAAATTAAGCATGTTTAAAAAAAAAATCTTTATCTTCTATGAATGAACTTTCCGGTTTGCATAATCTCCTCCAAGACATCTGCTTTCTGATGAAACCCAAGTACCTCCAATTCAGAGCAGAACATTCACTGTTTGGTCTTACAAGAGCCATATGCATGGATTTCTCTAGCATATGTACTCCAAATTTGGAAAAAATTTTCTTGGAGCTACTTGATATAATTCTCTACAAAAATGATCCAAGATATGACACATTTTAAATCTCCATACTTCATTTATTGAAATAAGTCCAAATATAAAATTCATACAAGAAAAAAGGCATCATTTTTTTTTTAAGATTTGAGGGAATGACATTTTGGGTTGTACTAATAAACTAACCAGCCTTTGTTGCCACCTAGTGGTAAAAACTGTGCACTGAAGGCGTTACCAAGAAAACAGAATTTAAAGCACCAAACACGTGGAGCTCAATAACTTTCACGAAGCTGGCCCTATCAGTGATCACCATCCAAACCACATTTTTTTTTTTTTCCACTAACACATCTGGGTGAGTCCTGGAAAAACAATAGTGTGTTCCAGGCAATCAAAATTTCACACACCCTGACCCAGCTCTAAACAATCTAAGCCATAGGTTCTGACAGGAGGCCTGCATATCTGTTGTGTTTTAAAAGTACAATAGATGATTCTGATCTTTATAGATAACTACTAGGCCAAGATGCTTCGGCCTTTCTTGGTGGTGAACTACACATACTTTGATAGGTCAGAGTCCGGGTGAAAAAACTTAAAAGCTTACACCTGAATGAGGTTCAACTATGACAACCGTTGTCAAATGTGTTATGTTGACCACCTGCAACAGAATAAATTAAAAGTGTGTTAAAAATGTGGATTCATATACATCCAAAGACATATGAATTACAACTTCTGGGGTAATGCCAAGGAATCTACAATTTAAGTAGGATCCCAACATGGATTTTTGTACACTAAATGGGAGAACCAATCTAAATCTCCATAAGTTAAAGACATCACAGGAACCTATGTTGCAAAGACTATTAATTAATGCTATGGTCACAATAACAGCAAACTTGATTACTCTATTACTGATTTTCAACTGTGGCTCCTACTGCTCATAGTTTGGATGATACGGTTGATGTTCACAGAAATACTCTGATCTCTGAGCAATTTCCTTCCTTTTTTATCTCTTAATTAGTGCTTCATTTTCTGTCATTATACAATTACAGAAAATGAGGAGAAAAAGAAAAGGCACCTATTACTCCAGTAACCAGAGTTAACAGCGTGTTTGTATTTTCATATTGTATTATCTTTTAGCAATTCCAGCAATAAATGCCTAATCTACCACTTCACATCAAAAAACTTCCTTTCTTTAGTCTAGTAGACTTCAAACTCTTTACCATGATCCACAATCCCCAATAAGAAATACACATTATAACCTGCTATGCAAATGTGTGTGGGCACACATGAATATACACATATATTGTGAAACAACATTTACAAAACAGTTCTTAGCCTTATTACATGTAGTGCATTCTGATGTTTTTCATTTTCATCTATTCTATCTCATTTTATTTAAATAATGTTAACAAACTTTTCACCAAATGATCAATTAAGAGTTAAAACATCCAATAACATCAGACTGTATTTTGGGGATGCAAAAGAAAATTAAATTCATATGTTACATTTTTTAAAAGTGAGTATGTACACAAAAAGATAAAGGGACTTCATTGTACTAAATCAGTACAAGAAAAATATGAAAACAAATTTTTGTAGAATGAAAAAGAATTATAAAATGGTCTCCCATTAAAACAGCATTAGAAATCCATGATAAAAAAACTACAATGAATTTTCAAGATTTTTTAAAAAAAGATTTGTAAACTCATAGCAAGAAAAGAATAATACAACCAAAGGGAAAAATAACAATAATCAACACTGGATTATAATGGACCATCTAGAGTTAGGGGAGTCCTCTGTCCCATCTCTTTACCAACAAGTATTCTTATCCGTCTTGTTTACTGTTCTCGTTGCTGAGACAAAGTACCTGACATCCAAAATTAAAGAAGGAAAGATTTATTTCTGCTCACAGTTTGCAGAGGTTTCAGTCCATTATTGGCTGGCTCCAAGGCAGAAGGGCATGGCAGATGAGCATTGCAGAGGACAGACAGTTCATGGTGGATAGAGGGCAGCAAGCAGCGGAATAGTGAAGAAGTAAGCAACAACCACAGCCCTTTCTGTCCCTTATATTCTATCCAGGCTATCTGCCCTTAGGGCAGGCAGCACTCATGCCCAGTTTGGGGCAGCCCTAATCCCAGCATCATCCTGAATCAATCCCAGCATCATATCCTTAATCACAGCGTCACACATTCTAGCTGTAGCCACCTCCCAAAACTCCCACCAATGACCGCATGAGGCTTTAGGGGGACGTCTAGATATAAGCCATAACATTATCCAAGAGTACTTTTCCTAAAAGAATGAAAGAATACATTTCTAAGCTATTTTTCACTCCTACCAACCTACTCCCTTAGTCATCAGTGATGGGGAACCTTTGAATTTTCAATGATACAAACACACAGGCTGTAGGTTTGCCAACCACTCGTCTAGATCACTCGACGTATCTGTGAAATCTTCTCTCATTCCTCATTTATTAATCAGTGAACAACTATTAAAGACAATTTTATATCTGTGATGTAACTCCACTATTTTCTAATAAACATAAACCCTCATCTATAAAATCGGTATAATTCTCCTATTTGGTCCCAATCCACATTCCCATCCTGCAACTCACATATAATCTACGTAATTTGAAGCTACTCCATTTTTCGACCGCGTTTGATATTTTCCTAGTTCAATGCCATTGCCAAAAGCATTCCTTCATCCTACTGGCAAAAGTAGTCCATTATCCTGGAATGCCCTCTCTCATTCCTGCTGCTAAAAGCCCTATGAGTCTTAAAGCCCAGATCAAATGCTACTTTTTTCATGAAGCTCTCTTAGACTCCTCGGTTGAAATTAACCTTTCTTTGGCAATCCTATAGCTCTTTGAGATAATTTGGGACACTACTCTTGTTTACCTTCTGCTACAGTCTGATTGCCAAAAAGCAAGAAACAATCTATTCATCTGTGTATCTATCACTATGTACTATCTGGGTCTGTGAACACAGCATATATCTAAAACATGTGGCAGAATTATCTGCTGAAATTTTTTTCTTCAACCTGACAATCTTCAATTTGATATGTTCCTCAAACCTAGCACTTTCAAAGCCAAACCCTCCAAACTAAATTCATGTCTTGAACAATATCTGCTTTTCCAACCAAATGTACCATTAACTACTTTGTTTGTTTGTTTAATTCAAGATCAAGGAGGTATGCAAGCAGAGAATCCCAACGTGGATCCCTAAACCAAAATCTATAGGTATTGCAGAGAGTTCCACTAAATTCCCATCAGGGCCCATGAATAAGCCTATTCACCAAAATGGCTGTGGAAAGCTACACATCATAAGGACTGTCACCTCTAACACTTTCTTCCACATGGGAGGGAAAAGGTAAGCCATACTAATTGCATGCTGGATACATTCACCTACAGAAGTACCTGAAAGATGTATCACTATGGAAGTACCTAAGAGGTTTCACTGTGGAAGTCTAGAGAGGAATGGCCATCTCTCTAACAAATGTGAAGCAACAAACTGTCAGATGGTTCCTTCACGGGCTGATAGACCTCATCAAAGAGCAGCATGCCTACAATGATCTCACCTCTGCATGTACATAAATGCATATACAAAACCACAGGTTCAGACTCATACCCCAAATCCGCCCAATTCTCCATGCTACTGTAACTCAACTTTTATGATGAGATCTTATATGTCCCCCCAAAACTCACATGTTGAAAGCTTTGACTCCACCTAATGGCACTACTGGAAAGTGTTGGAAACCCTAAGGGGTGGGCTCTAACTAGAAGTAGGTCACTAGGGCATGTACCCTTGAGGGGTATACTGGGACCCTGAGCCATTCTCTTTCTATGTTTGCTTCTCGGCCACCATGCAGTGAGCAGCTTTTCTCTGCTATATGCTCCCACTTTGATGAACTGCCTCACTATAGGCCCAAAAGTCACTGGGCCAAATGACCATAGACTGAAACCACAGGCCGAAATAAACCTTCCTCCTTTAAGTTGTTTATCTCAGGTATTTTTGTCACAGCGATGAAAAGCTAATGTACCAACCCAAACTAGACTATATCAGCCTAGAATTGAAATGAATTTACTATAATAATTTAAGAACTGTTGTTGAACAATGGAGTAATCATTCCTCAGAACTTCATTGGATAATTATATTTTACTAAACGTGCTAGCAAGAATTTCTGATCTGCTTCAAAAAAGCTGGATCATTTCCATCAAAATGGGAAAACAATTATAATCAAACTTTAAAGTCTAAAACTATGACTTCTTTATGACCAGAGGGAAAAAAGTGCTTCTTTTACACAGAATTAAGGAACAAGAAAAATAAGTAATGGCTTAATATATCCTTTGTATGGCCTACCTGACAACTACTGACATGTATACAGTTGACTGCTGTCACTCAGACTATCCTTTTTCCAGTACGTCGACCCTCTTATATATAACGGGCCATGGAACAATATTGCTAGGCTTGTCAGACAAAACATTTTAGCCTACTTCTGCTGCTTTCTATAATAAACAGGACATAAGAGAATCAAAGGTCAATAATACTAACATTACTGTCCTGGGTGCTCAGAAAAGAAAACAACAATGACTTATCATCTGTTTGAATATTCTTTAATTACCTCTGTTCCCTGAATTAATTCTATAGAAAAAGCAGTTCATTCAACAAAATACTGGCATCAGGAGACTAAAATTTTAATCTTAGACTTTTCACTCACATGACAATGAGTTTGGCATTTAGCAATGTAGGCCATGAGTTTTCCTTACGTAAAACAGGAAACTAAAACATTTCCTCAGGTCTATTCAAGTTGTGATAACCCACTAGTATGACCACTGACAAAATGCTGGCTTGAAATAGCTAATTCTAAGAATGGACACAGTTCCCTTTCCTATCACATTGCAAATTCTCTAACTGAATCAAAAGGAAGGTGTGCTTATAATTCATTTTGGACAGAGTAACACAATGACATTTTACAACAAGGCTTTTTTTGACAGAGAAAATACAGTTACATTACACAAAGCAGAGTCAGAGAAAAAAATTTAAAAACCAAAAAGACCTCAATGAAGAGCATGACCTGGTGTTTTCTGTGATCCTCCAAAAACTGGAGACATGACCCTGGAAGAAGTACTTGTGGTCAAAAACTGCTTTAGCCAGCTGTCCTGGGACGGAGGCAGCAGAGCAGTGACAAAGGAATTGTCACTCCCCATGTTCATCTAGCTAAGTGTGCTTCAATACAATGATGCCACTGTACAAACAGCCCAGGGCCCATCCAGTGTCCAGGAGGAGGAAGAAGAGGAGGAGCTGGAGGGCTGAGCAGCTTTAAGCTATGTAAGCCATCAAGAAAGATGATATAAAAAAGTCCCCACAGGCAAGTGGCAGAGGAAGAAGTGGGAAGAGCAAGTGAAATAGAAGTCTGAAATGAAAAACTCAAAATTAAAGGAAAGCAATAAGAGAGCAGAGGAAGGGAATGGACTACAAAAGAAAATGAAGAAGCTCTGAGACCAAGAAGAACACACATGTGTAGGGTGATTTTTAGCTCTGGGCCTGACACAAAATGGGTATTTGATAAATCTTGACTGAATGTATGAAGAGTCAAAGAAAAGAGAGGACCATTCAGTCGAGACATAAATAAAGAACTGTGCTAAAACATGGTAATGATATATGAAAGGATTAGGAAAAGCAGCGATGTTTGGTGACATTCAACACTGGGAATTATACTAATAGAACCCCCACAGAGAAAATCAGATAAATCAAATAGAAGCAGGAAAAACAATATGTACCATTAACAGTCTCAGAAAAACAAGAATACCCTGGAAGCATTTTACCTTGAAAAGGAATATAAAATATGTGATATGTTAGGTATTTCAAAATTGTTTCTTCTACCAGGAGACACCTTCAGGTATTTTTGTTTCATTTTGTTTTTTGAGACAGAGTCTTGCTACATCAAACTGGCATAAGTTCAAGAGCAAGCAAGAAATGAATGACAAGATACTGTACAAAGTATATACTAAAAAAAGACTGGTAAAAAATGGACATTTCTATGGCAACCACCAGAAACTCATTTTTAAACAGTAATAAAGTTTCTTTATGAGGAAAGTATTTAAAATGTTCTATTTAAACAAAAGAATTACCAACACCCTCCCCCAAAAGGCTTATTTTAAGCAATATCTTAACACCAAAATGTATTTCAAAATGCAAATACAACAGAACTGCGAATTGCCTTCAAAGTACAATTTGGAGTCCACCAAAACAGTGTTTAACATACACCAAACTCAACTGAATCATAAAAATCCTGCCACCTGAGCATAATCCTGAATCTGCAGAAATGTAGCTCTTCTGAAGAAAGACAAACAAAAGAAATTCTAATAATTCTAGAGTGACTGTGGTCAATTAAAATGTTAATAAGTAAGCAGATAAAAATCCAAATGAATGAAAACAAATGAAATTGGTAAACAAAATTTTAAAAGGACTGATAATTTTATGTTAGAATCGTTTACCAATCCTTCATTTATTAGCTTCAGTGATTTCTTGAAGTACTCTTAAAACTTTTTGGAATCAAGTGTCTAGTTTTAACCAAAATGTGACCAGTGTAATGTATGACTGATAATTACAGACTGAATAATGGAGTAACTAAGGAAAAACACAAGTTTTCTCTGGGGTATGTTTCAAATCCTTCTTCTAAAGAAATATACAATTCAGAGTCCAAATTTGGGGCTGGGATGGGGTCTGTAAACTCTAGCCATAGGCCAAATTCAGCCCAATGTCTAGTTTTGTGTGGCCTGCAAGCTGAGAATACTGTTTATATTTTAAATTTTGGGGAAAAAAAATCAAAAGACTATTTGGAGATGTGAAAATTACATAGAATTCAAATTTCACTGTTCATAAAGTTTTATTGGAACATATTTATGTTTAGTGTTATTTATGACTGCTTTTACACAGCAACAGTAGAACTGAGTAGTTCTGACAGTAAACATCTGCAAAGCCTAAAGTATTTACAAAAGTAGATTTCACAAAAAACCTTTCCCAACTCCTGGTGTAGTATGAACTAGACTGACAAAAGAACTCAGGAACAAAAGTATCATCAATTGCTAATTATTAAAAGCAATACTTAAGCAACTTAAGAAAATTAAGAATTCTATGAAAGCTGATAACAAAACATTTTAAGCTGTTGGTGATTATATTTAGTAAAATGTATAATTGTATGAAAGCATATAACATGTTCCACTAAAGAACATAGGATTAAAAATATATCAAAGGATTTGTGCCACGAAGTAATATAATGTATTATTAATGAATCTGAGGGGGAAAATCAAAGCATTTCTAGGCCTCCTACATTTATGAATGTTTTGTAAGAGTTATGGACACTTGGCAAAATTAGAGCAGCAACTGTATGATTTGCAGAAAGATATGTACAGTTGAACTTTTAAACTTTTATAATTTTGGTCAAGAACCATTAATTTAATCGTTTGCAAGAATTGTGGAAATTAAATACAGTAAAGTAAAACTAGCTCATGAAGGTTAGCCAAATGTCTATCTGTTATAGTCTTCAAGTACAGAACAATGAATATTAATGTAGTCACCTTTTTCTTTCCTTCTCTTCACTTTTAAAATTTAATTCTGCACACTTGGCCCTTGAATCTGTTTTGATACTATTTGCATTTTGATTGAACACCAATGTATAAATCCTATGATGTTAGCTGATTATATTTTCTTCCTCTAACTCTGTTAATGTTTTAAATGATACTAAGTTGAATAAATGATTTTGAAAACAATATGCCCTGAAGTTGATTCTATGTTGAGTGTTATCAATCTCTACTACAAATATTTCAAATCTGAATTTTATATGTAGAAGCAAGGCTTTAGAAAGATCTACAATGCATGGCTGTCTATACATAAAATTAATACTAGAAAGGTCTAACTTTGGTATTAAAAAAAGATAAAACAAAACTTGGTTATTAGGTTTCATAGAAAGATCTGATGTTTCCCCCACTTTATGATTTCCAGAAGAAATTCTGCACAAAGCAAAGTGATTTGAAGATACCATAAAATATTGCACACCTCCTACCACAGTAAACATTCAACATAATGCAAATTGGTATTATTACCTACTCTTGCCTGTCACTGTTCATGGAAGTGTCTTAACTCTTCAGTTTTCCAGGTAGATGCCTGCTAAGACTTGGCATCAAAAACTAATAGTGATGCTGGGCATGGGGGTACATGCCTATAATCCCAGGACTTGGGATACTGAGGCAGAAGGATCATTACAAGCTTGAGGGCTGCACAGTGAGTTCAAGGCCAGACTGAACTACACAGTGAGACCCTGTCTCAAAAAAATCTCATTATGAGCTACAGAAGAATATGAAAAGCTTGCTTCAAAAGGCTTGGAGGCTGAGAGGTGTAGAACGCTAAGAAAAACCTCAAACCTCTTTAATAGTAAGGTGTGTGCAAGTTATCCTTATATCTGTTTCTCTAGCCCAGACTCAATGCTGGGGCTCCAGACTCAAAGCTAAATTGTACTAGATTCTACTTGGTAATTTAATAGGCATACCACTGGAATACAAAGGGAAAGCAGTCAGTATTCTCTCCAGTAAATGATCAACTGATTACTTCTAACTGTAAACTCTCTTGGCTTTGCTCCACCTGCAAATCACAAAATCCATGCAGTAACTGAGTTTTCAGTTTCACATTGACCTTCTGGGAAGATGGCGGAGCGGTGAACAGCAGAGAAACAGCCTCTCTAAGATTTGTTGTCGAGATGCTGGAATGTAACAACACTAGGAAGAAGAGATGGAGGGAAGTGGGTTCCCGGGACCCAGCAGGGATCTGAGGCAAGAACTGAAGCCCATGAGGAGAGCAGAGAGAGTCCTCGTGCAGAAGGAGGAGGTGGGGAAGGCGGTCCTCCCAGAGCTCCGCCGGCAGTGTGGAAGAGCCAGCTCCAGCCTGTAGACGCCCCGCGGAAAGACACACCAGCGGAACCGAAGAGTGCACCCGGCGGCCTGCAGAAGCTGGTGAGTTATGTGGGTTCAGACGGCCCCCAGGAGAGGGCGATGGCCAGTCGCCATTTTGGAAAGGGGCAAACAGAGCTCAGAACTGGAGGGCAGCTGCCAGTGACTCTCTGCAGGAGCAGGAGGGACAGAGCTCGCGGTCACGTGGGCAGGAGGGCAAGGGGCCAATTGCCAGCCAGCGGGGCGCCAAGTCCGGTGAGACTCAGTGTGTCTCCAGCTGAACCAATCAGGTTCCGCCCTCGCAGCCAAAGACCAGGCTGAGCTTCAGGGGAATCCGCGTGAAGTCTCGCTATTGAACCCAGCTGGGACGCGCACTGCCGCGCCATCAATCTGCCGCTGGGTTAGTGGACACGCGGGGCCTGCCTGAGCGTCTATCAGTGACAGTGACCTTCCCTGAGTTTGCATAATCTTCCCCTGTCCTCCAGCCTTGCTTCTCATCTCTTCCTCTTCTTCTATTTCTCTATTTTTTCCTCTTAATCCCTTTTGACTCTTCTCCCCTGAGGGTAAAATCGCCATAATAAGGGCATACTTATTGTATACAAGTTTCTGGTTTATTTTAGATATTGTTACATAACCACAAATCTAGTTCATATGTTTAAAGGTGGCAAATTAATAGTTACCACAGTTTGTCAGTTTCCAGGCTGTGTTTGATGTTATTACTAACTGTACTACTATAGCCAAGGTGACAGAACTGTTTTAATCTCTTGTTCATCCATGTATGTCAAGACTGTGATTGCCTAAGGGTCATAAACAACACTATAGGCCAGGGCCAAAGAACCAGGGGCTAGCCAAACAGACAGAAACTTTTCAGCCCCAATAAATTCAAGAGGTAGGCTGTTGTAACAGACTCAAAACCCGAAAACCAGCTACACCTGGAAGACATGTCTGAGGAGGTAGTCATTTCCAAAGGGTTCCCAATACTAGGAATAAAGCTATATATGCCATAAGCAATTCACAAGCATCAACCCAGGAATTAAACTTAAAAAAAGAAAAAAAAGAAAAAGAAATGAAATGCAGTTCCAGACTTCCAGCTCTTCAGAGGCAAACCCAGGGTAACAAGGTAGAGCTATCCAAAAGCCACCCACCCTGACTCTTGGAAGTGCTAACAGTGGAAGTAACAAAGCAGATGAAAGAAGCTCTAGCAAAAATCAAAACAGAAATAATTTCCAGAATGAAAGACATGATTAGTGACTGTAAAGAAATACAGATTAAAAAAAAATAGAAGAGCTTAGGAAAATGATTAAAACTAGAAACACCCAACATTGGAAAGAAATGGAAACCATGAAACAGATTCAAACAGTTTCACAGTGAGAATGTACCCAAGCTTGTCAACTACATTAAAATCTTAGGCATCGAATCAGCTCACTTCAGCATTAATGTTTTGAAATCACGATTCTCCTACAAGTATTGCTAACTATAGGGCAGTTCAGATAGTTTCTGAAGGTAGGCAGAGAATAAGGAAAGTACATAAAGTAGTAAATAACCTTTAAATAATCCTGTGCTCTGATGTGTAAAGTAGACTGGGCTGCACACTCTTCAGTACTGGCAACTCTCAGCTATCTTATTCTGTATCAATGACCACCAATAATGTAACAAACAGAGTGACCAGACATTCCAGGTAGATCAGAACAATCCTAGCAAAATTCTAATAGTATAGCCTTCCACTCTTAAAAGTGACTAGATTGTATGAAGAAGTGTATGTCTGCCTACCTACATACATTATCACCAAGAACTCTGTATAGAAGCTAGCATGCCTGCATGTATTCATTCATTTTGCTAGTATCTATCAGACACTAAGTGCCAGTGGGCGCCAGTGCAATGCAGAACTCCAACAAAAAAAATGACAGATCTTCAAGGAGCCATAAAATCTTAAATTACATACCAGATCTAAGAAAATGAGAGAACAGCCAAAACACCACAGTTCCTTAGATGGCCAGATAGTAAGTAGTAGCTAGCTAGATATGTTAGGTATTATAAAGCATTCATAACCAACAAATATTTCTTGACTACATGACAAAAATGCTCTATTGCCTTGCCATCATGATTGTGAAGTTTGAACAAGTGACAGGGAAAAATGTTTATTTTTAATAGGCAACTTGCATAATGCCCAACAGGATTAAAAGCACCATTACAGCAATGTTTCCTTTCTCTGACCTAAGGTACTATTTCTCCTTTGCCTCTCAAAAATTAATTCAAATATTTTAGGCGGATCTTTCCCCATTAATAGGAAGAATGAAGAAATCTGTAATCCCAGTACTCCGGCAGGGTGACACAGGGAGATTGCAAATTGAAATCCAGCCAGGCAATTTAGCAACTTAGAGAGGTCCTATCTCAAAATAAAGGGCTAGTAGCTTAGTGTGAAGACCCTGGACTTAATGGCTGGTACCAGAAAAAAAAAAAAATCTGACTTGTTCAGTTATCATTTATTCCATGGTGGAAATGCTATACAGATTATAGTAAAGCAAATCATAGTAAGTCATCAAACAGATGTCAAAGAAACCCATATGCCTAGTTTAAAGCAGTTAACAAAGCAAAGACCCTGACAAATTTAATGTCAACAATTTCCAAAGCTTATTCTTACAGCTGGAAGGAATTTAAGAAGTAGAGTGATCTGGGGACTCAATATATTGCCTTAATGGGAATCCTGGTAAATGAAGGAGGCTGTAGCACTTTAAAGTGGCAATAAATTCAATGTTCAGAACTGCTGAGCAGTAAAGCCCTAAAAACAGATGACCTTTAAGCTCCTTTCATTTTATAGATCATGATTCTGAGGCTCAAAGAAGCCACACAGTGAATAGGAAAAGTATGACTCTGCAGATCAACCATACTTATCCAAACTTCCCACATCTCTTCCTCAATGTGTGTTCCTAAGAATATTACTTAATGCAGCTCAGTTACTTCATCTATAAAAACGAAAGTAACACCTCTTAAGGATGTTATGAAGGGCCTGGGGATTTAACTCAGTGGTTAGAGTGCTTGCCTTGCTAGCACAAGACCCTGAGTTCGAGCCCCAGCACCAAAAAAAAAAAAAAGGATACTATGAAGATTAAATGAATTTCTACTTATTAAAAACATCTGGCATTGAAGAGATACGCAACATGTTGATTGCCTTTCTATATGGGATGATTAACTTGGGAGTTACACAGCAGGTGAGGGGTAGAGGTAAGATTAGAATTGGCGATTGGAAATTACTGGTTACTAATCAAAAGAAAGGCAATTATTTCTTAAATGACCCCTATCCTTGAAGCATGCCATAAAGTACAGCTTTTAACATCTGAGTCAGGGTTGGGGATGGTCACTAAAATAAATGAGGACCATCACAAAGATACAAAAGCATTTGTGACTTCAGGTGAAGAGACACATTTATAAGAAGAAAGGCTGCAAAATCACGAGGTTCAACCAAGAAAATACTATACTCCCTATCTTTTCAAAAATAACATGTGTGTAGTTTGTCCCCAGGCTGCCCAGAAGGAAACAATACAACTGAAGCATGTTATTTTTAATGTGTATTTCATCAGTCATTTTTCAAAACTGTTTAGAGCAAATAGGTATCAAGTATTTATCATGTGCAGGACCCTGTTGTCATGATAAACACGAATCTGACTTTGGTCTTAACCCTCAAAAATCACAGAAGCTGAGTGAGAAGAGAGTGACTTTGAAGAATGATTTAAGAAAATGGTAATAATTGCATATTAAGCATTATGGCACTTTAAAAGTTCAAGGCCAATCTGGAGCAGGGGATTAATACTACTCTATTGAGGGATAAAATGCCTACTGCATCCAGAGTGGTTACAGTGGTATAGCATAGTAAGACTTATTCAAACTGTGTTAAATGAATTCTAGTCTTATTCCTAACATTATGTGAACTTCTCAATTTAACATGTTTAGGTCATATTTATCTGGTGAATTCAAAGAGATGATCATTCTGGCTCAAATACTGTATTCCAAATTACATGATAATGACAGCAAGAAAAACAACAGCTTATATTTACTGCACATATAGTATATGTGCAGAAGCGCGTAATTGTTTTTCCTTTTTTTTTTTTTTTTTTTTTTTTTTTTTTTTTTTTTTTTTTTTGAGACAAGGGTCTCTCTGATGTAGCCCAGGCTGGACTCCAACTCGTGATGATCCAGCCTCAACCTCCCAAGTACCAGGATTATAAACGTGCACCACCACGCTCGGCCAAGGCGCCTAATTGGTATTATCATCATTTAATCTTTTTAACAACTTCATTAAAAAGACATTACTATCCTTATTTGACAGATGAAGAAAAGCAGAAACTATCAGAATACCAGAGGGAGTCGTGATTTGAATTGAAACGGTCTAAACCTAGTTCAAGGCAACCCTTAGATTGCTTCTCTTCATGAAAACTGGCTTGTCCAATCTTAAGTCGGAAAAAAGAAAAAAAAAAAAAGAAAAAGGAGAAGAAAAATAGCGCTTTAAGTCTCTCGAATCACCTGCCCAGCGAGGACCGCGCGCTCCCACAGGGGCGCGCGCCACCTACGGAACTGCCCGGGCTGTGAGGTACCGAAGGGCTCGGGGTACCTGGGCTGCTGGCTGCTCCTGCCGGCTGATTCTTCCACCACTCATCTCCAAGATCGTCTGCCATCTACGCCCGAAACTCGATATGCGCGGACCCTAGCAAAGCGGAGGGTAGCTTGAAATCCGCTGCCTCAGAGCCGGCAACCGGCGTCACAGCACGCGGGACGCCAGCCGGACTCCGTCGCCTCCGCCCCGCGGAGATGACGTCACAGCCCCGACCCGCCTCTCCAGCAGCCGCGTCGCAGTTTCCACACAGGCGCTGAAGGGCTGGATCAATCTGGAATTATAAAATAAATCCCCCCAGCATACAGACGGGAAGACCCGTAAGACAAAAAAATCAAGTCATCTGTTTGGATGAGTTCTTTCAAAATATTTCAATTCTATTTTGAGAAAACATTATGTCGAAAGTGTGAGACATGATCCTGACGTGATTTTTCTCTGCTCAATTTTCAAAGACCTAGAGCCGCGGGAGAAGATCCCAGCACGTGGATGTGTTTTTGCTTGTCAGTTTATACGTTATGTGTTTGTACAGTTTTGTATTTGTATAGCGTACGTTTATGTATTTTTACAGTTTGCCCTCAGAAAACGTGCACGATAGTTTATGACCATGAATGTCGGGCCTTTGCTGTAAATGTGAGTACTGCTGTTTTTGTACAACATGAGTGAAGAAAAGTGTGATTAATCAGGAAAGGCTCATCCCCGCAAAGACGCAAGTGGCTCAGAGACTTGAGAGTCACCTGTCCCGTACCCTCTTGCATGTGGCCTACCCCATCCCTCTTTGTGAAACGAGGAAAGAGGTGTCCATTGCTCCCTTGCTGTAGGTAAGAGACCTAGCGTGCTTCTTGTCTCAAACCAACTTGAAGTGTCAGGGATGGAAGAGGAAAACCCACTGGGCGCCGAGTGCTTGGACCAGCTGTAAGGTAATTGTGGACAGTTTTTTTAGGATGGTCTTCATACACAGAAATATAAAAAATTCAAAATGCATTAAATTGCACGCAGTGTGCCTAGCACGGTGTATGGAAGAGTGCATTAAAGATGAATAGAATATGAATCAACCTTCCAGGTGTCATGCGAGTAGGGGAGATAGAACCTGTAACAATAAAGGTCTGTACTTCCAAAATGCTACATCCTTGGAAATAACAAGACACCCATAATCTACTGGGAATAGGAATGGCTATATGTAGAGAATTATCTAAAGCCCACCCAATTTATAAATGGTGTATAAATACGTTACTGATTAGACTCTGTCAGCACACTCTACTCTAAAAGGGAGGGTATTAGGCATAAATGTGTATAGTGTACGTTTATGTGTTTTTACAGTTTGCCTTCAGAAAACGTGCACATTAGTTTATGACCATGAATGTCGGGCCTTTGCTATAGATGTGAATAGCATGTAAAATAATCTGTAGTACTTGAAAGTAATGTCTTTAAGAAGGAAAGGCAGACAAGAGAAAGATTTATTGGCTGACAGATTAATGAAAAGCAAAGGTAGGTAAGAAATACCAGTGTGGAAGAGGAAGTGCTGTGGCCACTATCTGGAGACTACCAAAAAAAAAGGCCAACGAGGTACTATTTTTTTGTACATTAAATGACAAAATGAAGAAGTCTGGCAACACTAAATTATGGGGGATATGTGTATCAATAAAAGTTCTCACATATTAACACAAATATAAGTTGATATAACCACTTGGAAAAGCTGTTTGGCACCTTGTTAAAAGGGGAACAATTCACACCTCATGGTCCAGCAATTCCACACCTAAATATATACACTTGCGTAACTTAAATATGTGTACCAGGAAACTATAAAAGAATATTAACAGCCTCACTGTTCATTATAGCAAAACACTGGAAACAACCCCAATGTGCTTCTGTGGGAAAGTGGGTAACTATAATACACTCACACAGTTAAGAAGAGCAGACGAGCACACATAATGTAGATGCACTGTATCTTGGAAACATGATGCTGACTTTTAAAAACCCAAGTCCCAGATACCACTTTTTGTAAAGGTGAAATATAAGGACAATTAAAATATATATATATATATATATATATATATATTTTAAATTTAAGGTAAGAAAATAGTAAATAAAAAGTTTAGGGTATGAGTTAGTGGGGAGGGATTGTCAGGGAGATGAAATTAGGAAGGCAAATATAAATGACTGGCAAAGATCCAATTAGAAGATAGGGTGGAGAGGTCACAGGTACACAGATACACATGCTTTATAATTTACTGGTATGTTACATATATTTTTGTGGTATCAATATTTATTTACATTTAAAGATATGAGGAAAGATCTATCTTCTTATTTAAAAAAAGAAAATTTTAGTAGAGTTAAATTAGGTGCTGTCTGGCAATTAATAAGTGAATTTTCACTACCAATTTCTGTGTTGCATCTCTTAGTATACTCACAGCAGCCAGACAGGCCTACTACCTTTTTCACATGTGTTTGCTTTCTCATTGTTCTGATCCTATCACAGAATCAATCTTCATCTTGTCTCCTGGGTTCCTACTTCTTTTACCTCCTAGCTGCCTTCACTTCGGTCTCAGAAAGTGGCAGCACTATTCAACTGGTTACATTCTCATTTGATTCACCAGTAAGTTTGGTTGGATTTAACTCCAAAATATATACCAAATCTAATTTAAACTCCTCACTACCTCCACCATTAGACTCTTTGTCTGAGATACCATTCCGTAGTTCTCTGCTGGGCCTCTCTAATGTATAGCCTTTTAATCAATCTCCTGTGTGTGACTTTGAGTACTATATGTGGTCCCTGACTCCTTCTCTGGCACTGTTGCCCTGCTCTACTTCCCACTGCCATGAAATAAGCATCTTTGCTCTGCCGTGCCCTTCTTCCATGTTTTTTCTGCCTTGGAGCCAGCCGACTGTGGACTGAGTCCCCTGAAATATGAGCAAAGTTAAACCTCTTTTTTAAAAAAAAAATTATAGTTGTTGGGTATTGTGTATTAGTGGATGTGTGTATTGGGTATGAGTGGTGGGAAAGCTGACTAATACAGTTTCAGAGGTTTCAGTCCAAAGTTGCTTTGGCCTATTGCCTTTGGGCCTGTGGCGAGCCCACAGCGTGTCATCATGAGCCATGTCGAGCATGTTCCCAATAACCTCCTTCCTCCAACTAGAACTCTTGGAGTTTCTATCACCTCCCAGTTGTGCTGTCAGTTATGGCCCATGTCTTCAGTATGTAAGCTTTGGGGAGGTATCTAAGAACCAAACCTTAATAAAGTTAAGGCATGCTAATAAACTTCAGGAATCCCATGAAGTTTGATGATATATTCAAACTTCTGCATCACTTAGGCAATAATAATAGTAACAATAAAAATTAGAACATACCAGCTAAGTATTTTTTTTTCTTAGTTTCAAGGTACTCTAATCCATTTTATTTTTTAAAAGTGTATTTATTTATTTTTATTAGTCCATGTTTGCAGTATATAATGCTTACATTACTTGTGTGGAGTTGGTACATGTACATAATACACTTAGTTCCTTTCTTCATCTTCTTTCCCTCACCTCCTTCTCCCCTCCCTTCATCTCTTGTTCCCCTTCCCATTTGAGAAAGAGTTCTGTCACCTTTTTTCTATTATCTTTTATTTTCTTCTTTATTTATAATTTGGGTTTCTCATGTAAAAGAAACCATGCAAAACTTAATCTTCTGTGTCTGACTTATTTCACTTAACATTTCAGTGTCAAGGTACATCTATTTTCCTAGAAATGATTCAAGTTTATCTTTATTCATGGCAGTATACATTGTAATTAATCTAAACATTATAACTCCATGAGATACTGTGCTGGATTGGATATTTCTGTTTGGCATTCTACCTTTCTAAGCTCTGAAACTGTGACATAAATGTCCTATGAGCTCTGGTTTCAGATTTATGTCTTACAGATTGGAGACATCAATAAGAAATCAAAGGATGAGAGAAAATTGATACTTGCCTTGTCTTTTCAATAGTAGGACTAGAATGAGGCAAGCGGAGGCTTCGAACACCAATTTGAAGGGGGCATTTACTCTCATACTAGCACTGGCACAAATCTGAGTGTAAGGCGGTTCTTAAATGTTGTGCCTGAAATGCCTGCTTGCTTTGTCCTATTCCTGGTCTTGATCACTTTACTGAAGGCCACAGCTCTGGTTCAGCAGCTCTTTCCTTCTAATTCTTCCTTTGAAGTCTAATACTTATTCTCTTAACCCTTTCAGAGTTGGGATAGTAAGGAATCTCCACCATTCCTAGCCTTGTGATTGTGTATCATTGCTTATTTCTCTAATACTACTCTATGTTCGTAAATACTTCCTTTAATAAATTCTTTTCAATTACTAAGCTAAAATTGATCCCCCTTCCCCGTGAAGACCCTGATATAGTCACTGCATTATTTTGGGTTCCCCTCAAAACAGCCTGAGACAAGGGCCTGGGGGGATGTAGTTTATTTGGTAGATGATCCTCAGGAAGCAGGAACAAAGCCAGGCAGAATGGGAAAAAAGGAAGCAAGAATGAGTATTTTCAGTAAGGACAATACCTGGCTCTTTATCTTTTTTGAGACCCTCTGAAAAATGGAAGGAAGGAGGAAAGAGGAGAAGAGAGAGAGGAAGGAGGGATGGAAAAGGAAGCAGAGGACATTTCAAATGAGGAAATCATTGGATTTTGGGGCTCTGAGATCTGCTTGCATTTTCAAAGCTGGCTGCTCTATAGGAATGGTAGAAGCAGAAAGACCAGATTGGAAGCTGTCATAATTATCTAAGTGAGATAGCTACTAGTAGCATGGAATATGACAGCAAAATGGAAATGAAGAGAACTGTGACTGAATAAGATCTCTTAGGGAGAAAGTATAGAGAAGAGAAAATGGTCCCTGAGCCTCCACTATTTAGATGCCCAAGTGGAGAAGGAGAGCTCTAGGAGAATATGGCCACACATGGAAGATCAGGGCCAGGCAAATGTGATTTTATGGAAGCAAGAAAGAAGAGTGGTCCCCAGACAAGGATAGGCTGCTGAGAGTTAAGGGAGAGGGGATAGTCATAGGAGTCCGGTACTTGCAGAGGGGAGCAGATAGAGATTCAGAGCTATGTGTCATCTGCTGGAGCAGAGTTACTTCATTTTAATGATAATACTGGAAGGGTAGGAAGAAGGAGGTATTCCTACTTTGTGACTTCTGTTTTCTCAAAGAATAATGAGACCTAGTAATGATGTAGGACAGTATTGCTTTGCAAGTCTGAATGCTTGGTAGAATTTCTTGCCGAGGTTTATTGAAAATATAAAAATCTTGTCACTACTTCCCAGAAATTCTGATTTAGTAAGTCCAAAATGGGACCTGAGAATTCAATTATTTTAAAGAATTCTCAGGCTATCTGATGCATTGCCAATTTGGAGGATGATAGATATACAGCACTGGATGATATTTTACTTACTTACTTAATTATTTGAGACAGGGTCTTGCCGTGCAGTTCAGGCTGGCCTCGAATTCATGGTGGTCCTCTTGCCTCAGCCTCCCAAGTGCTGGAATTACAGTCATGCGCCACCATGCCCTGCTGGATGATATTTTAAGGAAGAAATGACAAGGAAAACTCAATAAGGTGAGCTGCCATGAATTATTTCTGAAATACATCTTTCTTAATCGAGTGAATCTTTATAGTGATTTTTAATTATTCTGTTACAATAAAGAACCACTGAGGACATCCCCCTTACTCACACCAACTTTCAGATCTGCATAAAACCGGAAAATCCTTTAGAATTTATTCTGTGATGTTAGTCCATCTGGAATAGTTTTACGTATAGTGTCCAGTTTATGTTTGGGTCTAATTTCACCTGTTCTCCTATGGGCAATCTGTAGTGTTAGCACCATCCATTTAAATGGCACTCCCTTTCTCCAGTGATCTATTGGGACATCACTGTCATAATCAAGTGTTCATCTGTAGGACAATTTCAGGACCCTCAATTCTGCTTCACTGGTTATTGTCCATCTCTGTTCTAGTATCACAGTGTCTTAACTAGCTTTGTCAGCTCTAACCTACAGGTTACTAGTTACCTCTTTGGTTAGGACTAATATGCAGCGCTGCATCGATTAGGTATACAATATGGTGTGTGTGTGTGTGCACATGCACGTGTGCATGCTCATGTGCACGTATGTGTGTGTATTCCTGTCTGTGGGATCCAGGGCCCCCTTTGGATATCAAAATCCTTAGATGCTCAGATCCCTTATATAAAATCATATCATATAACTTACACATATCCTTCTGTATACTTTAAATCAGTGATGACAAACCTTTTAAGCTTTCAGTGGTACAGTCTGCTGCAGCATGTGTGCCATAGGTTTGCCACCACTATTTTAAATCATCTCTGAATTACCTGTATCTACTACAGTGTAACTAGTTGTTATACTGTATTTTTGAGGCAGTAATGAAAAGGGAGGATGTCCATATATATTCAGAATAGATCTGATTTTCTTTCAAAGTATTTTTCATCTGCAGTTGTTTAAGTCCAAGGATGTGGAACCCATGGGTATAGAGGGTCAAGTGTACAGTTATGAGCCACCTGATAACATTGTGGTGGATGACTATCTGCATAGTAGTTCCCTGAGATTTTAACAGACCTGAAAAATTGCTGTCGTCTAGTGATGTCATAGGTGCCATAATGTTGTAGCACAATATGTTACACCAAAGTTTGTGGCCGTACTAGTGTAAAGACTTCATTGCACTTCCAATTGCATAAATGTATAGCATATACAATTATGTACAACACATAGTACTTGATAATGCTGCTATGTTACTACATTACTGGTTTATATATTTATTATACTATACCTTTTCTCATTACTTTAAGTATACTTTTTCTGCTTATAAAACATTTTTAGGGTAAAACAATATTCTGTAAACAGCATGCAACAATTTCAAACATGTGATATATATAGTACTGGGGCTCTTGATTGTATCAAGAGGCCACATCGAGTGACTTATAGCATCTAGATTTGTGTAATTACCTTCTATAATGTTTGGACAATGATGAAATTGGTGTCACATTTCTTAGGATGTATCCCTGTTATTAAGAGATGTATGCCCACCCCCATCCTTCTCTGTGTGTGTGCTTGTGTATGTTTGTATGGCTCTGTGTGTATATGTGAATTTATATACATACAAACTTGATTCTTTTCAGATTTTCCTTTTTTCGTATCACTCTATTTTCACTGGCCAAAGTAATACTATTCATACTGGCTCAGTTTCCCTTTGACCTGTGTCTGAGCTTCCCTGCAGATGTAGTAGACCATTTCCATTGTTCGCCTAGCTTCCTTTCCTAAGCACCCCGCAAATGTGATATGTATGCCTCTTGGGATCGGCATTCTCCTGTCTTCATTTCTTCAGTAATAATTGGAGTTGAATCTCAGCATAGACAGAATGGGAAGTATGGTCCCCATGTGGCAGATCCAAAGGCTCTAGATGATAGATGATGATACTATGTGGAATCTCTGGCAGACTCTAAAAGGGGACTCACTGTTCAAGCTGCTAGGGACTGAATCTTCTGTAACCAAACAATTTTAAAGCAGCTACAGGCAAGGTACTGAACCGTGTAGCTGAGCACTAATTATGGAATATCAAATGACTGTATGACCAGGGTTGCCCTTTGTAAGGTTGGGTTCTCATAGTAGTAATCCACTAAATGATAGAAGTGGTATAGACGGAAACACATTGAAGCAAGTTCAGAAGTAAATTATGTGAACAAGTGGCCCAGATGTACCTGTCTGTTGTGTTTCTTTATTTACACCTGTTTCCTCTGATATCATGTTGTCTTTATGACCTGTTGATGATATGGGAGGGGCAATAAGGACAGTAGTGAAAAAATTTCTCCTGCCCAACAGGAGACATATTTAGTCATCTTTGAATGAAGAGAGTAATCTAAGATACAGAGAAATGTGAGGTAATGGTATGGTTAATTGTATCAAAGTTCTGGAAGATGAAATATTAATGTTTAATTATAAAAAGATTTGAGAAAGAAGCGTGGAGGAACCTACAGAAATGGGCACAAACAATATGGATCTTTGAATCTCATGTCTGTGTCCATCAGTGAGTATCCACAGTAGAAAAAGCACTGCTGTGGACAATGTAGCAGATTATATTTTTCAAAGATGGCAACCAGTATCACCCATTCACATACTTTTCTTATGATGTGATCCTAACACTCCTTCCTTCAAGCAGTGGGGTCTGTGTTCCCTTTCCTTGAACATAGGCAGACCTTTATCACTTCAACCGATAGAATATCATAGAATTAGTCTGTGACTCCTGAGGCTTGATTTAGATTTTTAACATTCTACATATTTCCATTTTGCTCCCCGAAATGCTCACTTGGAAGCCAGATGTTATGCTTTGAGGAAGTGCAAAATAACCCACACAGAGAAACAACATGGAGAGAACACGTAGTTGTTCTGAACTGCAGCTCAGCTGAAGTTCCCGATGACAGCTGCCTTCCATAGTCAGAGCTATAAAAATACCTCTAGACGATTCCAGGCGCCAGCTTTTGATTGATCCCAAGATGTGGCCCCAGACATGGAGCAGAGACAAGCCATCTCCACTATGTCCTTTATGAATTCTGACGCACAGAATTCATTTAAGAGAAAAACAAAACAAAAACTAAAACAAACAGAAACCTGGCTGAAATGTTTGTCGAACTGCTGTCTCTTCTCTGGCCACAAGAGGGAGACATTGTTCCTTGGGAGATGTGTAAACTGCTGAAACCACGCTCATTTACCCCCTTGGTCCCTGCCTAAAATGACTATAAATTTTTCCTTTTTCTCTACAGGGCATGGTGAGGTTATGTGACTGGATTAAAATTTAATTCATTTCTCTCATATCTTGAGTATGTACAGGCTCTGTAAAGACCCCCCTTTTAGAGGAGGAAAAACACGGTCTGTGACTTCACCTTTGGCAATAGATTGACATGGAAATGGCATATTTGGGTTTGAAGATAAAAGACTAGTCATTTGAGTTTGAAATTTGGGGTCACTGGGAGAAGCTGGAAGTTTGCCTCCACCAACCAGGTCTTAAGGTCCTTAGAAGATAATATTCAGTGGAGTGGAGAAAACACCATGCCAGTTCCTATAGCCTGCGTAAGCTTTCCTGAGAGAGACTTGGACTTGGTGTTTCTGGACCAGCAGAGTGATACCGCTTAGAACTCCTCACCCATTTGATGAACACTGTGGTGAACTTGGAGGTAGGGAATCTGCTGGAAATCATTTCTGGTTACTGCCTATGTCGTGGATTATTCTTATCAACAAGTAGTTCTCTATTTAGAATTTTGTAAATTTTAATATTTTGTTTAAAATTGTGGTATAATGCATATCATATAAAATTTACTATTTTAGGGGTTCAGGACCTGAGTTTGATCCCCAGCACCCCTTGAAATTTTTTTTACTATCTTAAGCACTTTTAAGTGCATAGTTCAATGACATTAAGTACATTCATATTGTTTTGCAACCATTATCATCATCTCTCTCCATAACACTTCATCTTGCAAAACAAACTATCATATAAAACTCCCTATTCTCTCCTCCCTGAAGACCGTAGCAATTACCACTCTACTTTCTGTTTCTGTAAATTCAACTACTCTAGGCACCTCGTACAAGTTCAATCATACAGTATTTATCCTTTTGAGACTGGAATTTTCACTTAGCACATTGTCTTCAAAATTCATTTAACTCGCAGTATGTGTCAGAATTTTCTTTTAAGGGCTGAATAATACTACTTATGTTTTTTTTGTTGGCACAGTCATCAGTTGATGAACACTGTGGACTGCTTCCCCTTCTTAGATATTGTAAATAAAGTTGCTATGAATATGAATGTATAAATATCTGTTTGAGTCCCTACTTCCAGTTTTTGGGAATTATATACCCAGAAGTGGAAATGATAGTCTTACAATAATTCAGTTTTCGATTTTTTGAGGGGTTACCATACTGTTTTTCATAGTGGCCCAGTTTTACTTTCCTAACAGTAGTGCACAGAGGTCACAATTTCTGTACATGTTTGCCAACATTTGTCTAGGTTTTTGAAACAATTTAGTTTTTTTGTCGTTGTTGTTGTTTCTTTGAGGGTGCGTATGCTGGGGATCCAACACAGGGCCTTGTGGTTGCTAGGCAAGCGCTCTACCACTTGAGCTGAATCCCTAACCTGAGACAGTTTGTTTTGATAGTGGCTATCCTAATGAATATGAAGTGGTTCCTTTAGTTTTTAAAACCAGCTGTCTTTGTTATCTCCTAAGGCATAAGAACTCACTATGATAATGGTGAATATAATCTTGTAGCTGCCTATTTCACTTGTCTGTGGTAAAGACAATAACTGAGAAACAACAGAGAGCTTTGTTATCTCTCAAGTCCTCATTGGCAGTTGTTTGCTTGTTAGATAGCTGAGAAATTTTGTTTTCTTCTGTGAATCAATGTGGTATAAAAACTGAGTGTGGGCCATGAAGTCAAATGCCTCGTTTAAAATCCTGGGATTGTAAAATGGAGCTAAAGATAGAGTTATTTTGAGGAGTGATTTAATACGCAAAACTCCTTAAGTCAGTTTCTGGTCCATGTGTCACACTCAGTAAGTGGTAGCAACTGTTACCCCTCCATACATACCCTGTTACTTATCTGTCAAAACTGTAGAAGATAATCACTCTTAGTGTATACTGTTTTACAGATGCAAAAGCTGAAACTTTGCATTTACACATACAAGGGAGGAAATTATAAAAATTGGAGCTGAAATTAATGCAGGGGAGGGGTTGAAGGGAGAGAAGGGGAATGGGAAAAAAAAGCAGCAAGATATACCATGTACAAGTACAAATTCCCTGTGATGAATGTTATCATTATGTATATCTAAAATGTACCATTAAAATAAAATTAAAAAATACAAAGAATCAATGAATCAAAGAGTTTGTTCTTTGGAAGATTAAATAAAATAGATAAACCCTTAGCTAACTTCACCAAAACAACAAAAAAAAAAAGGAAAGCCCCAACTCCATCCAATTAGGAATGAAAAGGGTGAAATCACAGCAGATCTTGCCGAAATCCAGAAGATCATCAATACCTTCTTCAAGAACCTGTACTCTAATTAGATGGAAAACACAGAAGAAATGGACAGATTCCTAGATACATATGAATTACCAAAGCTGAATAAAGAAGATATAAAAATCCTAAATAACCGAATATCAATCAATGAAATTGGGGATGTAATTAATAACCTACCAACAAATAAAGGCCCAGGTCTTGATGGATTCACTACTGAACTCTAAAAGAAATTTAACCTAATGAAGATCTAATGCCAATACTCATCAAACTCTTTAATGAAATTGGAAGGGAAGCAATACTCCCAAACTTATTCCTAGAGGCAACCATTACCCTGATACCAAACCAGAGAAGTTTCCAACCAAAAAAGAATCATAAGCCAATCTCACTCATGAACATAGATGTAAAAATTCCTCAGTAAGGTACTTGAAAACAGAATGCAGCAAATCATCAGTAAGATTATACACTGTGACCACGTAGGATTCATCCCATGGATGCAAGGATGGTTCAGCATACACAAATCAATAGATGGAATACACCATGTTAACAGAACCAAGGATAAAAATCATGTGATCATCTCAATAGATTCAGGAAATGCATTCAGCAAAGTCTAACACCCATTCATGATAAAAACCCTACTGAAAATTGTAATAGATGGTCTTTATCTCAATCCTATAAAAGCCATCTATGCCAAACCAACACCCAGTATCATACTAAATGGTCAAAAACTGAAAGTTTTCACTCTAAAATCATGAACAAGACAAGGAAGGTAATAGTGGAAGAAAAATAAACCTGGATCAGGCTGAATTTCTTTCCAAAATGTCTGATCATTTCCTTTTCTTGAATGTACAGTTACACTGATAAAAGGCTTTAGGTCCCTTTGAGAAAGACGAAAGAAAGATTGACAGTATAACTTTTTAGTAATGCACCTTTGTCAAAGAGACCTGGCCTACCCTTTATTCAAGGGGTTCTGCATCTGTATACTGGCTCAAGTCTGGGAATTGGTTGCGAGGCCATGAGTCTTTGTTGCTATGATTTGAGGTAGATTTTTTTCCTTTGCCCTAAAATTCTTTGGCTTATATAAATCCAGTAAAATTTTTAGTGTACGTGCTATCTATTTCACTTTTGGGAACACCATGACTAATCAGCCAAGGCAGAGGTCTGCATGTGTCAGACCATTCTACTCATTGTTCTGCTTTTGCTGTTCATTATGGTAAGTATGCCTACCTTGTCTTTGGCAGCTGAACACTGCTGCTTGTTCCCTGCCACTGTGGGATCCAATTAAACCCATCACATTTAAGCTTCGTAACTTAGTGACTGCAGTCTCTAGTGCAAGGTCTGGCATACATAGTAGAACAGTCACTGGGCTCTGCAAAGATGGTGGTTCTCCCCTCACAAATCTGTTTCCTAAGGTATTAGTGAAGTGACCATTTTCTGCATTCTCCCCATGTGAAAGTTTAGGTTTTACCTGGCACATCAACCTCCGCATTCCCATTTCCTGAGCCTTAGGGTCCCCTCATTAATAGTAAGCCAAGGAATATCAGGCATCTCCAGATCATTCACAGTGGACCATCTCTTGATCCATACTTCAGCCAACTAGCCAAATAAACTATTGACACCATTTTTTAACTTCACAAGCAACGACCTTAAATTCAGAATTTTAACTTCATGGGCCTATGTTGAGAAACTCAGCTTGACCCAGGTTTATGTTTCTCCCATCGTTACTCTCTACCCTTAAAATCTATTCCCTTACTTGTTCTTCAGACGTCTGTTGGCTATTAAAGCTGCATCTGCAAGGGAAAATAGGAAATTAAAAAAGTGCCACATCCCTCAGGGGATTTCAGTGATTAGTGCCACCACGAAGGACCTCAAAAATGCAGGGGTGGTGCTTCCCATCACATCCTCATTTCAATTTTCTATTTGGCCTATGCAGAAGATAGTTTAATCTTGAGGAGTGATGATGGATTGCCATAAGCTTAAGATGCCTCCAATTGCAACTGCTGTACTAGATGTGCTTTCCTTCCTTGAGCAGATTAACACCTCTGCTGGTACCTGGTATGCGGATATGATAAGCCAAATTCCTTTTTCTCCATATCTATCTATAAGGCCACCAGATCAACTTACTTTTAGTTGGCAAGGGCAGCAATACACCTTTATATCCTACTTCAGGGGCATATTAGTCTTGTCTCACCACTTAGTTCCAGGAATCTAGGTTGTCTTTTTCTTCCACAAGGTATCAAACTGATCTGTTACATCGATGACATCATGCTGATTGGATCAAGTGATCAAGAGGTAGAAACAACCCTGGACATGTTGGTAAAGAATTTGTGTGCCAGATAATAAGAAATCCAACTAAAATTCAAGGTCTTTCCACTTCAGTGAAATTTCTAGGAGTCCAGTGGTGTGGAGCATGCAGAGATAATTTCTTCTAACGTGAAGGATATGTATCTGATGCCTTCTACAATCAAAAAAGGCACAATGCCTACCAGGACTATTTGGATTTTGGAGGCAACACATTCCTCACTTGGGTGTGTTATTCTCTCTTATTTACCAAGTGACTCAGAAAGCTGCTAGTTTTGTGTGGGGCCCAGAACAAAAGAAGGCTCTGCAATAGGTTCAGGCTGCTATGCAGGCTGCTCTGCCACTAGGGCCATGTGATCCAACAGATCCAATCGTACTTGAGGTGTCAGTGGAAGTTAAAGGTGCTGTTTGGAACCCTTGGCAAGCCCCTATAAGTAAGTCATGGTGGAGGCCCTTAGGATTTTGCAGCAAGGCTCCCCCAACATCTGCAGAGAACTGTTCTCCTTTTGAAAAACAGCTCCTGGCCTGCTGCCAGGCCTTAGTGGAAACTGAATACTTGATTGTGTGACACGAGGTTACCATACAACCTGAGCTGCCCATCAAGAACTGTTTCTCTATGACCCACTAAGTCATAAAGTTGAACCTACACACCAACAGTCCATAATCAAATGGAAGTAAGATAATCAGGCCTGAGCAAGTCCACAAGGCACAATTTATGTGAAGAAGTGACCCAAATGCCCATGGTTCCTACTCTTGCTATAGTGCCTTCTGTCCTGCAGCATGTACCTGTTAGCTCATGGGGTATACCATATGATCAGTTGATGGAGGAAGGGAAGACTAGAAGCTTGGTTTGCAGAAGGTTATGCATGTTATGTGGGCACCACCCAAAAGTAGACTGCTGCAGCTATCCCTTTCCAGGACATCCCTGAAGAACAACAATGAAAGGTAATCCCAGTGGCCAGAACTTCAGTCAGTGCACCCAATTGTACATTTTGCTTTGAAGAGAAAATGGCCAGATGTACAACTATATATCAATTCATGGACGGTAGCCACTTCTGTGACTAGATGGTCAGGGACTTGAAAGAAACATGACTTGAAAATTGGTGACCAGTACATTTGAGGAAGAGGTATGTAGACAGACCTTTCCATATGGGCAAAGATGTAAAGATATTTATATCCCATATAAATACTCATCCAAAGGTGACCTCAGCAGAAGAAGACTTTAATAATCAAGTGGAAAGGGTGACCTGTTTTGTGGATGGTGGTCAGTCTTTTTCCTTATCCACCCATGTCATTGCCCAATGGGCTCATGAACAAACGAGCCACGGTGGCAGGAACGGAGCTTTTGCATGAGCTCAGCAAAGTAGACTTCCACTCATCAAGACTGATCTGCCTATAGCCACTGCCCAATGTCTGGTCTGCCAGCAGCGATGACCAACATTGATTCCCCATATGGCACCATTCCCTGTTGACAGGTGGACTATACTGGACCTCTTCCACCATAGAAAGGGCAGTTCTTTGTCCTTACTGACATAGACACCTACTCCATATATGGATTTGCCTTTCCTGCATGTAATGCTTCTGCCACACTACCATCTGTAGACTTAGAGAATCTGCCTCATCCACCGTGATAGTATTCCACACACAGTTGCTTATGACCAACGAATGCATTTAATGGCCAGAGAAATGAGGCAATGTGTTCATGATCATGGAATCCATTGGTCTTACCATGTCCTTCACCATCCAGAAGGAGGTGGATTGATAGGTAGTGACCTTTTGACAATGCAACTACTATACTAGCTAAGTGGCAATCCATTGGCAGGGCTGGGACACAGTTCTCCAAAAGGCTGTATATGCTTTGAATCAGCATCCACTCTATGGTACTGTTTCTCCCATAGCTGGAATTCAAGGGTCCAGGAAACAAGGGGTGGAAGTGGGAATAGTACTACTTACCATTACCACTAGTGTCCACTAGCAAAATTTTTGCTTCTATTTCTGTGACCTTAGGCTTTACTGGCAAAGAATTCTTAGTCCAGAGAAGGGAAGGTCAGAGAAGGGAAGACCAGGAAGCATAACTGGTTACTTTGAGCTCCTCATGCCTCTGAATAAACAAACTAAAAAAGGAATTACAATATCAGCAGTGGTGATTGATGTAAACTATAAAGGGGAAGTTGGACTATTACTTCACAATGGAGCGAATGAAGACTATAATTGGAGAGTAGGAGATTCCTTAGAGTGCATCCTAGCATTTTCGTATCCTATTATTGAGGTCAATGGGAAACTATAACCCAATCCCAGCAGGACGAAAAATGGCCTAGAACCTTCAGGACTGATGGTATGGGTTACCTGACCAGGTAAAGAACCAAGACCTGCTGAGGTGCTTGCTGAAAGCCAAGAGAATAGAATGAGTAGTAGAAGAAGGTAGTTATAGATACCAACTATTACATTATAACCAGTTACAAAAACGAGGATTCTAATTGTCATGAGTATTTCCTATTTTATTCATATGCTTGTGTATATATACAACATATATTAAACCATTGTATTTGTTTTCTTTGTGACAATGTTGATAGACAGTATTGGTTCTTAAGTATTGTTAAATCTATATTACAGTGTTTGTGTTTTGGAATGTAGGGGGACGGTGAGCATCACTTCCCCCCTCCCCGCCAAAATCTTTGCCTTCTGTTCTGTGGAGGGAATTAGTGCATTTCCATTTGTAGGTAGGATAGTTGCATCATGTTAGGTTTAATTATGATCTTGCTATTGTATTTGAAGATTAAATGTGGTTTAAGGAGATGTGTCTGGTTGTCAAGTTGACAAGAGGTGAATTGTGATTGTCAATTGTGATATGTCAGCTTGACTTGAGTAAGAACAGCCCAGCAGAGTAGTAAACCCCTGTGGGTGTCTGGATGATTGACATGTAAGCTGAAAACTGAAGAGGAAAGACCGGCCCTGGATGTGGGTGGCAATAAACTAATAGGCTTGTAGCGTGGACACAACAAATGGAAAAAGAAGGAAGTCTTCCCCTTTTTCTTCAGTGGAACTCCAGTCTTCCCCATTGCCTTTGGGTGTTTGTTTCCAGTTCTTTCAGGGCTTACATCTCTAATTCTTTCAGGCTTCCAATGCAAACTCCTCAGCCTTCCAGACCCTTTGGCTTTCCTGTACTGACTTGTAACAGATTCTGCAGTGAGCTCCAGCCCTTCAACCTTTGACTGGATCCTTCAGCCCTCCGGTGCACAGATGGATATTTTGCATTCTTCCACCTCTAATTCCACAGGTGGCAATTTAAGCCTCCCTAGTAAATCCTTTATATAATCATATCTAGATATGATTATATAAAGGATATATATAATCATATCTAGATATGATTATATAAAATCTGTTCCTGTAGTGGATCCTAACTAATGCACAGCCTAACCCTAGAGACCTCCTAACATTTTCTGTGTTAGTGACTCGTTTGGCAGAGTAAGTGATAAAAGATCATCTTTGTGAAGGACAGAGAACTATTATTAGTAGTAGGCAAGTAGAAAGTTGTAAATATTCTGTTGGCTTTTCCCATTATGTCTCTCATTCCATGAATGAAGAGCATATGTGAACAACACTACCAGCCACTCATGTGTCAGATGAGAACTGACTCAGATATATTCACTGCAAAATTAATTTTTAGGTCTTAGTGGTTTTAACAAGGCATGTGAAATGTAACTCTCCATGGGATTTATAAACTTTGATTTAGAAGTGCTATTGAGTCTATTAAAATCTACTTTTACTTACAGTGAGATAGCAAATTAAAAAAGTAATCTCTGGAAAGATTCTGGATGCCTCACAGGAAAATTTTATTAGAAGGGCTGGTGTTTCTGTATCACACGAGACACTTTGGAATATCTTGCTAAAGGGGGATGTTGTGCCCCATTTTAATTGAAATTTTGTTACACTTATTCCCAAGAACTAACAAAACGTTTAATAATGAACTCATTAATAGCTTTTCAACACCATAAAAAAACATGTTTGGGAATAAAATTTATGTTGGCAGAAGCAGCAGTTTTGAAAGTCAGAGAAAATATTAAAAATTCTGTACAACTCTCTGCTAGAGGAAAAAGCCTACTCCATAGGATATTTTTGTTATTTTTTGCTATGGAATGAGCAAGAACATTTTGAAGCATATTTAAGAGTCACAAGGACCACTAAAGGAAAAACTTTGAAATGTGCTGAAGCGTGATCGGTTTCAATCTTTGCTGGCTCTGTGTATTTGGAATTTATTGAAATCTAACATGGACTGAGATGATGTTTACTTTTGTTGTTTCTGATGAAAGGATTTGTTAAACTCCGTGCAGTAAGTAAAGGAGGAAAATTTAAAGCAATTTTATCATTTTTACCTGCAAAAAGAGTTACCAATTTCAAGTCAGTCTTTTTTCTACCTCTTATTAAAATAAATCACTAGGCCTCCCTCCAGACTCATAGCTGTACCCTTCCTCTTCCTAACAAATGCATATCTGGAGCACATGCATCTCCCACTGTTGAGGGTTGAATTGTGTCTCCAAAATGTATATATTAAAGTCCTAATCCTCAGTACTTCAAAATGTGAAGTGATACAGTGCTTTACATACAGAGAAAGACATTTTTTCTTATCTAATATGAAAAAAGAAGATATTATAGATTTTATTGACTATTCTGTTCCTGCCTTCCAAGCTTATCAATGAGATGAAACTACTTTAGAGTTAATAATTCTAAGCTTCCTTCTTGCTTTAAAGGTGTCTAATATTGCTCCCAGGTTCAGTTCAGTCTTTCAGCTGTATCTTCAGTTTTTCCATTCTTCTTCATTCCAATTCCTAGTCCCTGAAATAGCTCCATGAAATAGCTTCATAGCCACACAGTCCTTAAACTGGACACTGGCGCAGTTCTGACTCTTCCTCCTTGGGAGGCTTTTTTATGGTCCTTCATATCACCCATCCCTACATTTCTGAGATGAAAGATGTTCTGGTCTCCTAATTGGTGTCACCACTTGTATCTTTCCTTCTCCATGTCATTGTCATAGATTTATCAAAATAATTTTTCTAAAATACCTATTTTTGTATTACTTTCCCACTTGAAGACCTACAATATCTTCTTTTTTCATATTAGATAAGAAAGAAATGTCTTTCTCTGTATGTAAAGCACTGTATCACTTGATCTTCCTTTAGTTAAGTCAGTTTCCTTCTCTAGTTGTTGAGTAGACACTCTGATTTACTCAGGCCATTTCCCTGATCTTAGCTTCCTTCCCTTCTGTAACCCCCACCTAGGATACATTCACACACGCACACAGACACACACACCCCACACTTTCCTCCACTAGAGGAGGAGAGGCTATTCCTCTTCATGCTCCCTCCATCCAAATTCTATATTTCTTTTTAAAAATCATCTCCACAAAATGATCTAAAAGTAATTTAACCCATAGTGAGATTCTATATAATTGTGGACTATCAGAACTGGAATGGGATGTTTCCTGCCATTTAGTCTAACCTCCCATCCAGTTGAGGACTCCCTCTCATAGCACCCTTGAGAGGTCCAGACTTCCCTCAGACCTGTAGTTGGACCAGTACTCTGTGATGGGATATGAATACAAAGATAAAAAAAGAGAAGCTTTCCCTCATGAAACTTGTACTCTAATTGGGGGCATAGACTAGCATTCCAGTTACAAAGCAGAAAAAGTAAAGGGACAGAAAAATTTACAAGGCAAGGTGATTACGTTTAGAAGCTGACTAAATTTAAGCAATAGAGATGGTATAAAGGGAAGGTAGTGCTTCCTCTGTGTACTGAGTGGTGAGTAGTTCACCCAGCAGAGAATTCAGAGATGATATTCCCAGGAAGAGGCAACGTGGATCGCTCTTTTTCTTTCTGAGTTTTTCTAGTTCATATTCATCTAATCATGATCACACCAACCTGCTCTTGGTGTGAAACAAGAAATCACCAACCTGCTCTTGGTGTTAAACAAGAAATCAAGTTCTTGTTTAACAAGAAATCAACTTCTTGTGTAACAAACAGCTTGAGATCTTCCAAGCAGAAGGTACTATTTTTAAGAGAAGGATTATGTTTTCTCTTACTTCTGCATGTAGTATCAGGCACAAAATAGGAGCTAGTTTGTCTTTTAATATAAAGGGATATGGCATATCCATTGTAAGTTAAAATACATCGTTTGAGTTTCTTTATGCAATAATAATGATGATGGTTTTTCCCTGTTTGTCCAGCATTCTCAAGTCTACCCATTTATGTTGCTGTCTCCAACTCCTGTATCTATCCTTATGTTCACCTTTGTGAACAAAGCTATGTGCCAACAAGAAGACTGTGACCATAGTGTCTTTGGCTGTGGAATGAAGCAGAACTAATTGGGTTACGTGGGAATGGAAGCTGTGATCTTCAGCTTCCAGCTTGATGGCTTAAACAAATACATTAACCACCCACAGAGTGGTATACATACTTGTTCACTGAATTATTTATATAATTCCTTTATCATATTCTAGGCATGTTACAATCATTCAGGTTATAGCAAAAGTAGTCTTTTCTTATCAGTGATGCTTATTAAGACCTATGGCTTCTTGAAATGAATCTGCCTCTGCCCTATAACTTTAGTCATTACTATTCTCATTCAAAATATTCAGCTCTGGCGTGGCAAGGTAATATAATATGGAGCATTTGGAGACAGTTTCTTGTTGGAGAAAAGAAGTATGTGGCATTTTTTGATTTGTTAATGACTGTAACAGGTGAAATAGCTAATTATGCTCTAATTAGCTACTTTCTCTTTTTTAAATAGAACCCCTGCTTTTTTTTAGCTGGGCATGGGGTTACTCAAAGTAAACATTCAGTTTCCTATACTATCTTACAGATTGCTATAGTAGTGTAACTAAACTCAGGGCAATGGATGTGGGTGGGAATGATCTAAGAAATTGCTGAGGTTTTTAAGACAAGAAACACACCCACCCCTCCTGCTTTGACTGCCCTCGCACTGACTGGCATGTGACTGTAATGGCTAACTATCCTTGCCCATGGACAACATACTTTTGGCAGAAGAACATGAAGATAGAGGGAACTTGTTGCCTTAAACTGCTTATACTCAGAGTTGTTATGTCAAAGAAGAGTGAATTGTCCTGGTTAAACTATAATTATTTTAGGTCTATAGCATCTGCTAATTACTGCAATGAAGGATAAAAAAAAACTCATGAGGCTCACACAATGTCAGCTGAGTGAGATGACAAGATAAGAAACATAGTTTTAAAAGTATTTAATGACTTTTTCTCAAATCAGTACAAAAATTTAATACAAAAATGATTTGTCATTAAGTCTCAAATCTATCATGGAAACTCAAACAAGTTAGCAGTCTGCTCACCATTCGTTGTAGTCTGTGAAATATTTGAGGATAGTCACCCATTACGGACATTCTTTTCCCCTGTAGGATGTCATACTGCATTATAACTTTGTTTAAATAACAATAATGATAATTTGGTCCATTTCACATGGAAAAGTTCTAGTTTATTTTGAATTAAATATGGATTATATTACTATCCCTAGATTTCAGAAAATACGGTTATCTGAGTTTATACTAATGTGTTACTATGATGTGCATCTCTCAAAAGGGAAACACAGGCACTTAGATAATTATTTAAAACTCTTTTTTAAATTAAATGGAGTATGATTTAGCTCTGAGATTAGCACCATTGTAGAATACACAGTATCTGGCATAGATTTTGCTCCTCCTCCATCTAAAAGTTAGAAGCATATGCCTGATAATACACACACACACACACACACACACATATGCACGCATACATATATAAGTAATTGAGTAACAACCAATAAATAAGTTGGAAGATATTTTGAAAAGTTAAACTTGGTTTTAACTCAAGAGGTAATTTGTCTCTTGCTTGATGGAAATTAATAGTCCATACATGTACAGATAAATACAGTTTTACAAATCAATTGGTCTGACATCCTCCAAGCAATTTTAATGCAGCTGTTTAGCACAAGGAGAGATCCATGTTACCTCCATAGTCACCAGACCCAAACCAGCAACCTCAAGACCAAGCCAAAGGATATTTGGCCACATAAATGCTGCCTGCTTTGAAAATGAAGGTTGGGTAGGGCATCTTTTTGATGGGAAAGCTGTCACATAATCAGCAATGAATAGGAAACCTTGCAATAATGAACTCATTTTTCTTAACAACTGAGAAGAAATGGTGCTTGTATACTTAATAAGAAAAAGACATATCGTAGACCAAGAAAAGAAATTCTGTGGTAGTAAAAATGATTTTTTTTTTTTTTTGGTGTGGTACTGGGGTTTAACCCAGGATCTTGTGTATGCTAAGTAAGAGCTGTACCACTGATTCAGATTTGACCTACACACATTTCCATGTGTTCTTATATAGTAGTTATTTGTGTATTTTCCCCTCAACTCCTCACTTTTAATTTTTAATAAAAATGTATAGGATTCTGCTACCATGGTCCCACATTATTTCCTCAAGAAGCTATGGTGTCCATAGTGAGTAACAGTGGACCTGAAGTGGTTTGTCTGTACTTTGAGCAATGCTAGTTAGTATGTGCCTGAGTGAAAAATCTGGAAAAATATTAATTTCTCTCTGTCAAACCTCTTTTAGGTGTTGACTTGTGCTGAGTATGGGGGTACATAAAAGACATGAACTATTGTTACCCTGTGACACTTCATCTGTCTCTTCCACAGGTTGCTGCTAAAGAAACAAATATTTTCCTACAATTTTAGTACCATCACCCATCACCTGAAAACATCACACCTATTTTTAAATGTCAAATTTAGTAATTATTTTTAAATACATTTATTTTCCTGTGAATTCTGATTTTCTCCCTAAATTAAAAAATATGGATTTGGATTTTGGGAATTAACTTTTGGAAGTTCAGATGACACATCAGTCTGCTACTCTACTAAATAGGGAAATTTCTTCAATTCACAGCTACTAAAAAATATTTCTATCTTCATGATTAAAACCTTATTGTGGTTGTTTATGTGTGTAGATAAAGGAGGGGAAATTTTAATGCATGTAAACATAGTATCTGTTATTTATAATAAATATTCCACAAAACTGGCAGGTTATACTGTAGAGGAAGGGTTTTTTTGTTTTCCTTGTAACTTCCAGGTATTTATATGGATAGGGCTAGTGGAAATTGCATAGAAGGAGAAAAAGAAAAAGAGGTCACAGAAAAAAAAAAAAGAAATCCTTGAAGAATGAATGAATGAGTCACTACTCATGTCTCCCAGCTGGTTTGTTAGCTCCTTGTGAGCTCAGGCCCCCCTCTAGCATCTCAGTGCTGCGTACATATATGGTGGTTGATGGGTTTGCCTCTTCTTTCAGAGAGGTCCTGGGCACACAGTTCTGAATAGGACTATCATTGCTAAAAGACACAGCCTCCTTAAGGAGAGAAATATCCCTTGGACTAAAAACTACCATTATTTCCATGGCCCCCGCCCTCCTCCTGAGACAGTAACACAATAGACACCTTACCCCCTGCCACAAGTACATTCCATGGCAAAGCATCTGCACAGATGGAGAGAAAATTATGCAAGTAAAAACAGTATGTAATTATCAACATTTCTTTCTTTAAGGCATATTTATAAATACTTTAAAAGAAACATATGAGTGAGTGACTTTCATTAGCTATGATCTTTCATACTGACATATTTTGACTGATCTGAATAAGTAGGTTATCAATGGAAGCATATAACATACAACAGCTAACATAATTCCAGTGGGTACAACATAAGCGTCAGTACTTGATACATAGATCTATCCCATCGTTTTCAATTACAAGCTGGTGCGCAGAGTATTAAACATGCATCTTAGTTTTTATTTGTACAAGATGGTCCAAATTTTCACTTAAATATAACTTTCCAACTATATAAATGTTTTGAAGCAATCGTGTTTTTCATTTGTATTTTTGATGTCTCATTTTCTTTTCTTCTATTAAATCTCTTTCTTTCATTTTTTACATGGGATACAATAAATATCCTGAAAAGGAGGAATGGACATACTGCCCAGCATACAGTCCTGCAGCCTGTTCTGAGGGCATCTGGAGGAACACCCTGTCTCCTGGCCTGAGCAGCAGCACGGCACTCCCAGATGCCTGGTCCAGAAAGCCCTTTTTGTACTCGTCGTATGTGTACATCATGGGCTCGTTGTTCTTGAAGAGAGCAACCCACACGTTGCCCCCCTTGCAGTGAACATGGTAAGCGAAATAGTAGACGCCGGGGACCTCACAGGTGAAGATGCCTGTCTGTGGGTTGTAGTTCTGTCTGCCGTTATAGAGCAGCTTGTCAAACTTCACTGGGGCCCCCACCGGTGGGAAGGGTGCAGTCAGCTCCGCCGTAAATGCTGGCATCTCGTAGGCTGGCCCTCCGTTCTTGCCTTTCTTAGCCCCATAGGCATGGGGGGGTTTCACACCATCGATTCCTAGCCCCATATCTGGCAGATACTCTCCCTGGGGTGGTGGGGTAGGGGGCATCACGGCTGGGGGACCAGGTGGTCCTGGAGGTCCTGGGGGTCCTGGAAGGCCAGGCTGGCCTTGAGGACCAAGGGCACCAGGCTTCCCTGGGGGCCCATGAAGCCCTGCGACTCCAGGCTTCCCTACACCAGGGAACCCTGGGGGCCCTGGAAGTCCTGGTTCCCCTTTGGGACCTGGAATTCCAGGTGGCCCAATGGGACCACTAGGGCCTGCAATGCCTGGGATACCTGGGGGTCCCTGGAGACCCTGATCTCCTGGGATGCCTGGTTCTCCCTTGGGCCCAAGCAGCCCTGGAACACCAGGGAGCCCTGGTAGTCCTTTCTGGCCGGCTTCCCCCTTAGGCCCTATGGGACCTGGCAAACCCCTCATGCCAGGGGGCCCTACTTCACCAAGGAAACCTGGCTTTCCTGGAAAGCCTTGAAGCCCTGGCTCACCCTTGGGACCTGGTGGGCCCTGTGGCCCTACAATCCCACCTTCTCCTTTGGGTCCAGGGAAACCAATAGCACCTGGAGGGCCCATAGGACCAGGAATTCCAGGCAGGCCTGGCTCTCCTGGGGGACCCCCCATTCCAGGGGCACCTACTGGCCCTTTCTCACCTCTGGGTCCAAGAGCCCCAGGAATACCCCCAACACCCCTGTCACCTTTGGGCCCTGGGAAACCTGGTTTCCCCACCCCTGGAAGGCCTGGGGGTCCTGGCACCCCTGGCAGTCCTTGCTCCCCTTTGCCACCTGGAAATCCTGGCTGGCCAGGGATCCCATCCTGGCCTGGTTTTCCAAGTCCAGGCATCCCAGGGGGCCCTTGAACACCTGGTACCCCAACTGGGCCTTGCGGGCCAGGTTCCCCTGGAGGCCCTGGCTTCCCCAGGGGGCCTTGGGGCCCAGGGAAGCCTGTAACTCCTGGTTTTCCCACTCCTGGCAGTCCAACAGGGCCAGGAGGACCGTGCATTCCTGGAGGGCCCTTCAGACCCGGCAAACCTGGCATCCCGAAGCCCTTCTCTCCTTTAGGACCCTGGAGGCCTGGAGGTCCTGGTGGTCCTTTGGGTCCTCGATCACCCTTTGCTCCTGGCTGTCCTGGTAATCCTGGCCCGCCTGGCTTCCCAATGCCAGGAAGTCCATGAGGCCCTGGAGGTCCTTGTGGTCCTGGAATCCCCATAGGCCCAATTTCTCCTTTGGGTCCAATTTCGCCTTTTGCCCCAGGCATTCCCATGGCTCCTGGCTTCCCTGGCATTCCAGGCATACCTGGCTTTCCAACTCCTGGATAGCCTTGTGGCCCTGGTTTTCCTTTGATTCCAGGTATCCCATGACCTGGCAAACCAGGGGGTCCAGGTGGTCCTCTTGGGCCAGGTTCTCCACGGGGACCTTGTTCCCCTCGTAAACTGGCTAATGGTATTTCTACTGAGAAAAGGGGGAGAGAGAGAGAGAGAGAGAGAGAGAGAGAGAGAGAGAGAGAGACACACACACACACAGAAAGAGGGAGAGAGAGATTTTGAATATCCATCATTTCAACTAAGTAATGAAATCATTATTTGATTCTGACACATTTGCCTTTTACTTATTGATAGGAAAGACTAGAAATAATGTGTTTATCTTCCAGGACTATATGATATCAGTACTTAAAGGAAAATCAAGCTGGTAATTTCTTTGATGTACTTGAGGTGCTATTTTAAGAAATTAGTATGTACAGCTGCTTATATTAGCATTGGTTAAGTTAAAAAGCTAAAACATAAGAGACATTTTCCAACTGTATAACTTAAAATTGCAATGGTATATTCTTGATAGAGAATTTGAAAAGTTCAAAAATGTGTAAGAAAAATTTTAAATTGCCTATAAGACTACTACTCAGAGATAAATACTTGACATATAAGGGGTGAATCAAAATATATGATGAATGTTTGCATTAAAAAATTATTACAGTAAGACCATTTCCATTAATCTCCCTCAAAATACTCCCCCTTTGCTTTGAATGCACTTACTGTTATTCTCGTGACTTTCTGAAGCAGTTTTGGAAGTTCTTTTTCATGAGCATTTTATGAGGTATGATAAAAAATACAGTGAATGCTGTTACTGAGTGCCATTCAAAGGAAAGGCAGTCTTGTAACAATAATATGATACGTTCTCACCCACCTTATCCACTGAATCTGGTGTGCAGCTTCTGGATCTTCCCCAGGTCAAAATAACCATGAAATGTAAATGCTTTGAATCAGTTCAAGACATTGAAGCAGCTCTGACTGTGCAACTGAAGATACTCATGAAAGAGACTTCCAGAACTTCAGAAAGTGGTAAAAAAAGGGAAAAGTGTGTTCAAAGAAAGGGGCAATATTTGATTTTGAGGGGGATTAATGGTAATGTGTCTTTTACTATAATGCATTTTTAAAATGGAAATAGTCACCATATTTTTGGATCATACCACATAAATATTTTCATCTCATTTCTAGATGTGCGTGTGTGTGCATGTGTGCACGCGTGCATTTTAAACAATGTGAGTCATTCTCTGCTTTTTTTTTATTATTTTTTCTACTTAAAGTTAGATTTTTCATGACCTTGTCTTTTTGAGTTTAAAAAAATTTTATTACAAATTAATACATATATGTTTATGGATTATATAAATTATCATTATAACTTATGAATACAACATGGAATAATAAAATCAAGATAATTAACACACCCATTACCTTAAATACTTATTTTTGTGGTGACAGCATTTGAAATTTGCTCTCAGCAGTTTTGAAAGTTATAATACACTATGATTAACTATACTCACCACATTGTGCAATACATCACAAAGAAAACCTCCAAACCAAAAAGTTTATTCCTCCAGTGTTACTGAAGTGTTATACACTTTGACTCACATCTCCCCCTTCCCTTCAGCCTCTGGTAACTGCTATTCTACTCTTTCGTTCTATGAGTTTGATTGCTTAGATTCCACATATAGAGTGAGAACATGTGGTATTTATCTTTAGGTGCCAGGATGATTTTTTAATATAATAATTTAGGGTTAAATAACCTTTCCTCATGTGCTGAAATACAATATGATGTTGATTGTGAAAATCATTATCATACATACTCAGGAAAGAAGGGAAGTATTTTACTTTGTGTGCGGTTCAATAACATCTTCTCACATCTGTCCTCTACAGTCAATAGATTTGCTTAATTTCTCTAATATACTATAGGATTTCCCAAGCCTTAAATATTAATTCTTTAATATATTATTTCTAATGTGCAAATTTGGCTTTTAAACAAGTGAGGTGAGTGAGATATTTTAAGATGACAAGCAGTATGGATAAGGAAGAGAACTTGGTTTAGGAGGAGGAAGCTCTATTTATCTTTCTGGTCTTGGCATGAGATCTTGACTGTGTCACTTGAGCCATTAACATCTCTGCTTGCCTGTCTGTACAGCAAGAATAATAAAGACATACTACCAGATTAGAAAATACATATAAAAGGTGTTAGACTTTCCCAAATTTTTACTGAAATACAAAGCACATGCTATATTATGCTGTACCTTGCAGATAAACAAACTACAGATCATGCTACTGGGAATAATGGGTTGTATGAAGAAAATGAAATATGTGGTCCCAAAATCTTATGTTAACCAATAGTACCATCTTAATCCCAACAACTGTATTCTTTGCCAAGCTCCTATCAGGGAACAAAACAGAATTGTAGAACTCATATTTTCAAATAGTACCCATTCAGAGAGTCATAGGAGGTACCAAAAGCGAGGCAGACATTCAAGAAAGGAAGGAAAAAATGCTGAGATAATATCCTAAGTTGCATACTAGCTCCTAAAGAGAGTAAAATTGAGAATACTTGTCTTATGCTAACAAACATTTTTATAATACGATTAAGGTATGTTACTTATAAGCAGTGAAATGTTTAGTTACTATATCAAAGGAGTGTCTGGGGTGGGATCTCATCTTATTCCTCAGGAATTCTGATCTCTAACACAATTCCTGAAACATAATTTGTTCTGACTGAGGATTTGTTTAATACCAGTTGTAGCAATTCAGAATTTCTGTGGTGCTTTAGTGTTTGCTCAGGACTATTAACCTTATTGTCATTGATTCTCTCAACAGTCTTGTTTTAAACATGAAAAAAATATAAGCTCAAAGTGGTCAAATGACCAGGTCTCTTTCGTTTCTGGGATCCAGGCCTCTAGACCTCTAAGTGCCAAAACGAGTAGTTCTCTAGAGGTGGAGCTTCCTGCTACTGTGAGGGCTTGAGATGACCTCTACTTCCTCAAAGGTGATTGGTACTCTGCTGTAGCAGTTTTTCCTATAAATGCTATGTTTTTCAGACCGACAAATAAACCAACTGAATTTATAAGAAAATATCTGTCACAATGATAGGCATTTTGTAGGTGTTCAATTGGGCCTAAAAAGTAATGAGCAAGATTTTCAGGTGTCATCTCTGGATGCAGTGTGTACTTTTTTGTCTCCTTCTCTCCATTATTGATTGACGTGTATGGCTTAGTAAGAACAGTATTTAAAAACATTTGCATTTACCTACCACCTAGTTTGCAAAATGCTTTCACTACTTTTTCTTTGAACACAGCAGATCTTTACATTATTGTTCTCTTAAGTTCAAAAGACTGATTAGTCACCTAATTTTTCTTTTTTTTTCCCTTTTTGCTGCTTTATACCCCAACATCTGGCCCAGAGTCTGCCACAAAATAGGCATTTACTAGATATTTGCTGGATTTTGAATAAATAAATAATGAATAAGGCAGTCAACTATTTGTGAGTAAATGTTTTGTTTAATTTGATGCTATTTAAAACAAAAATTCGAATATCTGTATCTTTCTCTCTTCTTTCTCTTTCTTTCTGGTGCTGGGGTTGAACCATGTATTTTTCTCTAAGATTGGTAATTTTCAAGTGTAGTAGAGTTTAGAGTCCAGTAGACACTTAATAAACATCAGTAACAAATTATATTAAAAAAAAGCTTCTAAAATGAGCTTTTCCATCCATCTCCATAATTCAGGAGGTTGGAAAACTATTGTTTCATAACAGTGTGCATGTATGATATTACCTTTGCCTTTCTTGGGTACTGTTTCCTTGCCCATCCTTGGCACTGGTTGAATCTCCTTCATATATTGGGGTAAGTGTGGATACTCTTTGCCATACTGCAAGTGAGGCACCTCCTTGCCCGTGGCAAGGCCATCTTTGCCGAGAGGCACATGAGGTACTTGCTGGCCCAGGGGCTGGTATTGTGGAATTTGTGGTGGCATCTGAGGAGGAAGTTGAGGTGGCAGCGGCTTGATCCCATAGTAGGCACCAGCCTGAATGAACCGGATGGAGCTCAGGAAAATGGTGAGTAGCACTCCCAGCAGCTGCAGAGGACCGGGTGGTACAGCCATCACCTGTGGAGGAAGGAATGCACCAACACGGTGAGAACCTGTAGGGCAAGGCACTGGTGTTACCTTGGGGACAGTGGAAAAGTAGGGCAAATAATAGTCTTTATCATTGGAACTTTATGGGTGGAAGGTAAATGAAATAAAGATCTACCTTTCAATAGAAAAGAAAAAACCCCAACAAAAATCGGAGAAAAACCAAAAGAGCTATCTGTCAAATGGAGGTAATTGGTGGGGAAATAGGCTATGGCAGGGACTACTAGTTTTCCCAAGTATCAGTTTTACCCCTCTTCCATAGTATTGGAACTCTTAATTTTCAATTGGGAATAGGGCAAGCCACAGTGGAGACATTTTAGTTGGGTGTGCCCAGGTAAAAACGTTCTGGTCAACTGGATATAGTTGTAGTGGGTACAAGTTCCAAGAAGGATCTCAGTAGAGACAGGGCACGTTCTTCCCCTTCATCTTTCTTGTTGCTTGGAATAGTGATCTGTTGCTGGGAAATGGACCTTGGATCATGAGGTGAGAGCTATGTGTTGAGGATAGTAGAGCAGCAAGCTAGAAGAAACCTCAGCCCTGGTTGAATATGGAGGTTCTAGTCTATCCTAATTCTTAAATTTGCAGTTTGTTTACTCATGAGAGAAATAAAGTTTTATCTTCTTATTCCACTTTTATTTTGAGTATTCCATAAAACCTAATCCCAACAGACACATGGTGCCATGAGGTCTTTGTTAATAAGTATCAAAATTCTGTTCTAAATATCATCAAATACTTATAGGCTTTATGCTGGGTGCAGAGATTTTTCATCTGCTTGATGTGTTTTGGATGCTTTGATGTAGTCATAAATAAAAAGTTATATATAAATGTAAAATAAATGTTAAAACAAACAACACTAAAAACTGCAGAAGTCTTTTAAGTTGGAGAGAAAGTGCTCCATGCAATAGTCTCAAAATGTCATTTTAAAATTCACTATCTTAGTTAGACACATTTCTTTATTCTATTTACATACTATGGAATCAGTTTAGAATTTGGTTAATTGGACTGTGAGTCCAATAAGGTTCGTATTTGTACTTTTTTTAAATAAAAGAAAGGAGTTTACAATACAAATTTGTAGTGTAAGTAGAGAGAGATTCACAAGAATAAACTGTTTCTAAGCCCTTTAATAGGAGGCTTTGCAGATTAACAGTTCAAAGAATAAATATAAATGAAGTTTATATGTTTATAAAAATCAGCTTGAGACCTCTGGGAGCAATGGTGGCGAACCTTTGGCATGAATGCAGCAGCAGCCTGTTTGCATCGTTGAAAGCTCTAAAAGGTTCACCATCTCTGCCAGACCAAGCAGCTCCGGGAAGTGCAGAACAGGCAGATGCACACTAGAGGGCACTTGCAGCACACGCTGAAGTCTGTCCAGTTCTCTGCGCCCTGCCCTACTTCCACCATGTCACCCACACTGGTCCTGCACCCACTATACCCTCACACCTTATTAATGGATTTAAGGAAAATCAGAATCATAGTGGAGTGTATCATAACGCTGGTGGTGGTGGTGGTGGTATGAAGAGACACCAAGGTAGAGAGGAGGCAAGTTCCTCACAATCTTACAGTGTCTTCTGGAAAACTTTGAAAACACTTCTATTCTTAAGCAATTTAATTTCCATTTTCATGGGAGTTTGTTTTCTTTACTTCTGATTTAATTCTGGGTCATAGTTTTCCACTTAGAAAATGTGCATTGAATTTGTGACATCCTGTTGAAGTTTAATGCCAAGAGTGTGAACAGGCTACTGAAGGACTCGTTAATAGAAAACATCTAAGAAAAATATTTAATATGAATACCTACCACGAAATTCGTGGCTTTCCAGTTTTTCTAAATATACTAAGTAATCTCTTTTTCTCCTTCAGGGATAAATGAGATATTTATCAGCAAAATGATTTATAGAACTTTCTCCATTTCATAAATCAGAACAGTCATGAGAGCTATTTATTTCAAGAGTACTCCAAATAATATATATATATATATATATATATATATGTATGTATATATGTAGTGGTAAAGTGGGAGCAGATAGAAAGCTGTTACATTATTTTCTCTCTAAGAATGATTGTTATACACCACTTGGAAAAAGCCACAGAATTAATATTGACTTATGATTATTAATACTCAAATTTATTTTAGGTGGAAAAGGAACATCTGCCATAAGTACTCAATAGTATTTTTGGATTCTTACCAGAAAAAGTGCTAGACCATCCACAAATTACAAAGATGAGTATAATATCATCAGTAAGCCTACCCTCAAGGAGTTTATTCTGTTTTAGTAGAGGTAAGAGATGTACACACTATTAAGGTAAGAGTTGCACACACTATTAGCAAAGAATATTCAGAAGAATCTAAATTTCTCTCCTACTCTGTTTTATAAAATCTATTCTCTTTGAAGCAGCAAGTTTTCTTATTGTTTCCCTATATTTCCCAGAATTAGCCTATTGATATGCAATATAATATGCATCTTTAAAACACAAATTACCCCATACTATACACCTACATTTGATCTTAGCCCAAAGGCCAAAAAGGGGTGATACTATACATCTTGTTTTTCTTTTTTCACTCAAAGATCAGTACTTATACTTATTTCTTGTCAAGTTATGTGTATCTAAACAAATACCTTCAAGTTCCTTGTTAATAGGACTTAAATGCTCTCCTTTTAAATCACGTTTTTCTCTAACATTCAGTGTCTCTAAGGTAGTCACTAGAGACTTGAAAATGTTAATCCATACAGAAATATGTGGTAATACCTGATAATATATAAACTGGGGCTTACACTGTAATTCCTTTGGGGCTGAAAGAATTCAATTATCAAACTCTAAACTTGTGATATCTTTAGTAATAACCTGGCATCCTTGCCCCTTCACTTTTCCTTCAGTGTAGTGGATGTATTGGATTATATTTAACAATCTTTAAACAAGGACAATCTAGTGAAATACTGGAAAACTGGAAAGAGGCAAAATGCTTGGAAGATAAGTTGAATACCAAAGACCCAGTGGGATCTTGCTTTCCTACCATTATTTCCTCTCTGAGGCTTGGCCATTCTCCCCCAAAACCACCTCCTAAGGTCTGCCATCTGCCATTTCTCTGGCTTTTTATTTAAATAAACTTTGTCCAGTTTTAACTTGGATATTTATGTGAGGGACCTGGTTAGAATTTACTGCTTGACTTATCCTGACTAATTTCTCTCCTGTCCTTGAGGATATTTTTGGTGGTCAAAGTGGTGTGGTAGTTCTCTCAAATCACTCAAAAGAACATCAGATTTATGTAACATTATACAAACACCTTGCAGGGAACAAGGAGCCTTGGAGTTCCTACTGGGAAGAAATGGTAGTGGGTTTTCTTGCCACTCTTCTTTTGCTGGGGATGCAGATCACAATATTGTGGGTTCTTGCTTTCTGTTTCTTTGGTAACTGGGGTGTGTGTGTGTGTGTGTGTGTGTGTGTGTGTGTACATAAAAATAAACATATCTGATGTGTTGACAATGGATCTTTGCTAGCTAGACTGGGTTTCTAATGGGTGTCCTGTCATAATGGGAAGCAGATTATAGAAGTAAAAAGACTTGTATTGGAGTTTTAGCTCTGCTATTCTTCGTGTTTATGACCTTGGGACAAGTCCCTTATCTTCACTGAGCCTCAGTTTCCTCCTTAGAAATGATAATCTCTGCCTATCACTGAGAGATATTTAAGGGTACAAATAATAATATGAAATCTTTGTAAGTGGGAAAGTACTATTCAAATTTAAGTTACTAATGGATGCAACCAAAGAGACAGATCAAAACCAACTGAAAAGTCAAAGGCTTTCAAAAAAGGATACTAGCCAAAGTAAATGTAAGGTTAGCTGCAATAATGATAAACCCAACATGAATAAAACAATGACTATTAAATTGTACTCATTAAAATGGCAAAAAAAAAACACCCAGCTGAATCAAGGCCATTATTCAGTCTAGCTTCAGGATTGCCAATCCTAATTATTTTGAATAGCCCTGAATGATTCCCTATATTTGGCAGTGCTGCAGTGAGTTTTAGTTTCCTCATGCAACCTGTAATATATGTAGAAGAATAATGTGATATATATTATTTTAGATGCTCCTAAGCATTTTTATTTGTACATTTATCTTCATGAGATTTTTGGCTTGCTCTACAAAAGAATGTTTAAATATTTAAACCTTCAATTCTTGCCCTAAATCCAACTTTTTCTTTCACACAGGGCTAATACAATATGTCTATATGAGATAGTGAGTGTGTGTGTATGTGTGTGTGTGTGTGTGTGTGTGTGTGTGTGTGTGTTGTATGGTATGGACAAGCCTCTGTCATCTGCTCCTGGGCCTGTCTCTTGTGCCCCCTACTTGCCTTTATACAAGTTTCGTAATTTCCCAAGCCTCAGCTTTGCTACTCCTGAAGAAATGGAAAATCAGAATTCTCCTCTAGTATTCACCAGAATTGCCTTCCTGGCTTTCCCATGCTTCTCAAAATTCACTTTTGATTGACTCAGAACAATTATTCCAATAGCTAGTGATACATATTGGATAGCTATAAATTGTTAAGAATTTTCTGGGTATAGGAGGTATAGTTATCAATTAGAAAGATAAGGTCTCATCCCATTGAACTCAAATTTTAGTACAAGAAGACAGGTGATAAAATGAATTTCATAATTTCATATTTGAGTGCTATGAAGAAAATAAAGCAGACGTCTTTTTATATTCAGGCTACTATAACAAACATACTATAGGCTGAGTATCAGTTTGCCACAGCTTCTATGATAAAGTACTGTACCTTAGACTGGGTGGCTTAAACAACAGAAATGTATTGCTTACAGTTCTGGAGGCTGGGAAGTCCAAGATCAAGATGCCAGCAGATTGGGTATGGTGAGGACCCATTTCCTAGTTCATAGACAGCCATCTTCTCATATATCTTCACATCGTGTGAGAGGGAAAGGAGCTCCCTAGGGTCTCTTACAAGGGCCCTAATCCCATTTATAAGAGCAACATTATTATGACCTGCTCATCTCACATAGGCCTCACCTCCATGTGTCACATTGAGGGCTAGAATTTAGATGTAGGACTATTGGGAGGACATAACCATTCAATACATAGCAACAGGGTGAAGAGTTCGTGAATGACTTGGAGTGGATGAAACTGTTTTGGAAAGGTCAGAGGGTGGGGGAGATATTTCTGAAGTTTCTTTTTCAGGAGGGATTTAAAAAAATTTTATTTTAATGGTACATTTAGATATACATAATGATAACATTCATCATAGGGAATTTGTACCAGTACATGATATATCTTGCTGCTGCTTTTTTTCCCATTCCTCTCCCCTCCTTCTAACCTCTCATCCCTCCTTATTTACAAAACCTTTGTTTTCATCTTTGACTAAAGATCTAAACATTAAAATAGAAACACTAAATTTACTGGAGAATAGAATAGGAAGAACCCTCGAAGACATAGGGGTAGGGAAAAAAATTTGTGAACAGAACCCAGACTGCACGGGAAACAATACAAAGAATCAGTGCTTGGGACCACATGCTATTAAAAAGCTTTTGCACAGCAAAAGAAATCACCAATAGAGCAGGACGAAAAGCCACAGAATGGGAAAAAAAAAATTGCTAGCTATCCATCAGACAAAGGTCTAACGTCTAGAATGTATAAAGAACTCAAAACAATTAAACCTCCCAAATTTAAAGACCCAATCCAAAAATGGGCAAATGAAATGAGTAAACATTTCTCAGATGAAGAAATAAAAATGGCAAATGAAAAAGTGTTCAACATCACTAGTCATTCAAGAGATGCAAATCAAAACAACGTTAATATTCCATCTCACTCCAGAAAGAATCGCATCTATGAAAAAATCAACAACAAATGCTGGAGGGGCTGTGGGGAGAAAGGAGCCCTCCTCCACTGTTGGTGGGAATGTAGACTGGTCCAGCCACTGTGGAAATCAATATGGAGATTTCTCAGAAAACTAGAACTAGAGGTTCCATTTGATCCAGCTATTCCCCTACTGGGGATTTTCCCAGAAGAATTAAAATCGTCATACCACAGGGATATATGCACAACCATGTTTATAGCAACACAATTTGTAATAGCTAAGTCTTGGAAACAGCCTAAATGCCCAACAACTAATGAATGGCTAAAGAAGATGTGTTTTTTCTCCACAATGGAGTACTACACCGCCATAAAGAAGGATAAACTAGAGTCATTTGTATGTAAATGGATGATCCTTGAGAATATACTATTAAGTGAAATAAATCAGACACTCATGAGTACACATCGAATTGTTTCTCTGATATGAGAAACCATAATTATAAATAAGGACAAAGAGGGGTAATATATATTATATAAAAGGAAGGTAATATACAAAGGAGAGGAGTACTAGAAAGAGGGAAGGGGGAAAAGCAGGAAGGGAAAAAAACGGAAAGAAAAGGGAAAGGGAAATCATGGAGAAATGTGAATAAACCTGCTGTAAATAGGGATGGAGGGAACAGACGGGAGGGGTGGGTAGGAAGGGGGAGAACCAAGAGACGCCATGTACAGGTACAAAACAAACATGATGAATGTGATCATTATATGTACAATGTACCAATACATGTTCTTGGTTAAAAAAATAAAAAAAAATAAAAAAAAGAAAATCTGTTAGGAAAAAAAACAAAACAAAAAAACCTTTGTTTGCAGGAGGGAGTTTTAAAAACTGCTCTCCCGATTTCAGTCCTGTATCCTGTATTAGTTTACTAGGGCAATTATGTTTTTCTGCAATTATGGAGGCTTAGCTGTCCAAGATCAAGGCATTGATAGGGTTGGATTCTTCTGAGGCCTTTCTCATTGGTTTGTTGATGGTGGTCTTCTCCCTGTGTCTATGTGATCTTTTCTCCGCCTCCTCCATTTCCTCCTCCTCTCTCTCCTTCTTGTGCCAGGAATTGAACCCAGGGCCTACATGCTGGGAAAACACTCTAATACTATGCTGCACTCCCACCTCTCCACGTATCTCTTCTTAAATAAGAGTTATATAGCCCACCATAGTAACCGTGTTTTAATTTAATTTATTTTTAAAATACTGTATGTTCAAAAACAGTCACATTCTGGAGTACAAAGGATTAGGATTTCAACATAGGAATTCGGAGAGTGAGGGATGACACATCATGACACCTACTTTCCTCTAAATCAACTTAATTTTTATGAAGCATTCCATACTTGTTCAGTCGTCATTATTCTCTTAGTTCTACTAAAAGTTTAACCTGAAGTTGAATGTAATCATAATCATCTTATATTTTTTCCTATTGCTTTTTTCCCTGTTAGACTCAACATGACTGTAAGCTTTTTGAAGACATGGAAAATATGTGGTATTCTTTTGATTTTCTCAGTGTTTATTAGGTGATCTTCACAGTTGAAACTCTTAAGATTAACAGGGGCTTTCAAAAATATTTAATTCAGCCTCACTCCTCATTTAAAATCAGTTTTAACAATCCTTAACAGAAGCTTCCATGTTTTCTATTTGAATAATGATGGGAGCGCTTATAAGGTAACTCATTATCTTGCCACACAAATTTGTTGCTTTTAAAAAATTAACAACTTGTAGGGGAGACTTACCTTTTTTGGATCATGTGTAGCAGTGCAAATGTGGCTTGCTTTTGGTGGGGTGGAGTTGGAAAGGGAGTGTTAAGAAAATTCATCCCCAAATTGGTTATAAGGATATAAGGCAAAAGATGACTAATGTCTTTTTATTACCATGCTAAAAGCATTTTCAAATAAGCCCACCTTCGGGTCAATTAACTACAGATATGTAGTTGCATAACTGGTTATTATTATAGATATTACTAAATTTATATTGATTAACCCTTTTCAGGGTTATGGTTTTATTGCCTTTTATAATATTAACCAGTTTTGTATCTAACAGCATACTCTCAACATTCTTTTTATTTACTAATTATTAAAAAATTAAAGGTTTTTAATATTTTATTTTGAATTAACATTGTCATTATTTAAAATAAAACTTTGATTTGTGTTCACCTATTTACGAGAACTGTGTTTTTAAAAGTTTGAGGATTATGCTTTGATGTGGACATAAAACTTAAAATATCAATATATGGTGTGTCAGAATTTTTGGATAAAAAGAAAGTGGGAGAAGATGTGGCAGGTGTGGAAGTGGTGGTTATCAGTTCATCAAGATGATGCTCTTTAGGGCTGGGGATTTAGCTCAGTGATTAGAGTGCTTGCCTTGCAAGCACAAGGCCCTGAGTTCGATCCCCGGCACCACAAAAAAAAAAAAAAAGATGATGCTCTTTGAAACTCATCTCATAGTGGGCCTTCTGTGCTTAGAGGGGAAGGCACTTGGGTTTTAAAGGAAGAAACAAGCAGCTCTAAATAATAGAAAGTAGAGATATTTGTCCTGGGGAAATGAAGAGGAGATGAAGTGAGAGCAGCCTTTACTGATGCTTGGGGAAACTCAGGGAAAAGGAAATTCATGGTGGAGGAGCAGAGGAAGAAAATGTCAGAAGTTTGTTATAAGGTAGGTATTATAAAATCCCTCCTTTCTGTCTGTACTGAAATCTTCTGAAAACCTGATACTTTTGTGGAAATGAAATGTCTTTGGGTAGCCAAAAGAACCATTCAATTCTGAGTCCAGACTGACTTCGGACAAAAACAGTGACTGTATATAATAAGAAAATAGGAACCCCAAAATGGCTGGGAAACAGATGCGCAGTAGACATCTACATTATAATAACCTCAGCTACATTTTTGAGCACTTACTTTGCATCAGCACCATGGACATACTTTCAAATATGTTGTTAATCTTATTCTATTTTGGGTCTATTTATGACATTAAATTCTTTAAATTGATATTCCTCATCCAGTACTTACAAAGATTGATTGTTTTACTGATATTCACATCTGTATACTTATCCCTGTTACCTTTCAAATTAGAAATTTAAAATTACTATTGATTATTTCTAGGAGGTAGTATTATTTGACAATTTTGCTACTTCATTTTACAAGGTACAGATGTTTAACTGTGTTCTTACTTTTCTCCATTTGTCCTCCAAATATCAAGGTCTTCTTGTTGGTTGAAATAAAGAATTAGTCAATTATGTAGGACAAGAGCCTGGGCTGAATCCAAGATCTTTTTCCTTTTTGAACTAGTTATTCATGAATTCAGAAAGCCACTGGTAAGGTAAATAGGCCAAGATGGAACCCAAATAAATAAGCTTATCAGCTGTGGTCAATAAATCCACAGGAGACAGTGGGCAAGACCACCCAGTAAACATTTATTGGTCCATCTGCCTATTTATTCTGATCAGGACTGATATAAAACTGAGCTTGAATTACATACTTCATGGATAAGTCCTGAACTGTACTATGATTAACAATGAGCAGACGACTGCACTGCCTACTATATATAGGCAGATCTGTGTAACCTATGGAATTTGAGAAGTCAGTTGGTTCGCCCCAGCTCTGGAAATGGTTCATACACATAAACATCCCTCCCACCCCAAAATGAGTGGCCAAGTGCCACATTCCAAAAGCTCTCCAGAGAAGATGATTCACAACATTCCCAGTAACCGATTGCAGTATTTCACAGTAGATTTCCCAGTATCTAATCTGAATCCCTTCATCTGAACTTTAAGCTCATTTCTTCTTTTTCCATTCTTAAAGGAGGTGGGAAACATCTGATGACTATTTAAAAAAAAACTCACGTATTTGAAGTCTGTAATTAACTCCTTTTGTTTTTGTAACTAGAATAGTGTTAGCTGCTAAATAGTTTATAAAACACTTCTGGGAACCCTTAGAATTTAGAAAATTCTAAAGTGGAACTTTTTCCTTCCCATAAGATGAAAGCATCATTGTTTGCAGAGCACAGAGTACCTAACATCTAGTTCTGACCTTAATAAGTCACCTATCCTGACTGAACATTATTTCCTTCATTGGCAGAATAAGGACACTGGTTAAAGGACTTCAAGATCCCTTCTAGTTCTGAAGTTTCCTGGTAACTCTGAATGTGTGAAGAATATATTTTTTTTTACTGTTAAATGAATTTATGAGCTTAGATGCTAAATCTTTTGGATGCCAGAAAGTTATATTAGTCTCTTACTTCTAGTTTTTTTTAATATTTCAGTCTTTTTACAGTTGTGGATGGAATAGGGAGAGTTTGTACAACTTCACTGTAAATATTCCTCTGATGAGGTAAGCTGTACCTGACCAGAAACCAAAGGAAGAATCTAAATAAGACCCAAAGTTTATGGGCAAAAAATATGATGTATGGCTTTTTAAAGAAACTATATTCAAAGGTTAAATAAAAATGGGATGCTTCCTAAGAAATATTTAAAAAATGACTACAAATTATAATATAATGTATGGGGTGAAAGATTCTTGCATTCTACAAGTATTGACTATGCTTTACATAAAAATGAAAAATGAATACAAAGTGTGTATCTTGGGAATGTGAACAGGCAGTGAATAGTAACAACATAATCAAGTTTCAGGAGCTATGTTTTAAAAGAAAATTAAAAATTTGAATTCTAGTGGCAACTCTAAGGTAAAAGAGGTGATAGACTTTCCAAGAGTAAGATCCTTATCATTCCATGCACATGGAGTGCACAACAAGTAAATTCTTTCCTGATGTTCCAAAAAAGCATTCTATATATTTTCATTTGAGCATTATGAAAGACACGTAGGTACCCATTCGATAATTTAATATTTACATTTTAAATTAGTAAATTTATGTAATCATATTCATGTGAGCATCTTTCTTCTCCACAGTAGTGCAGTTTGTATAAAGAACACGGTGTAAAATAAAGATTTTTTTCAGGTCTTTTCAAGGAAGAGATGTATAGGAAAATTTTATCCATATAAATTGTTAAACTGTGTATTGTAAAAATATTTATTTAGAGCAAACAGTCACACTGTGTTGCACAAAACATGAATTTCATTGAACATTTCTTTACCACACAAATTTTTACCTCATCTTGAACTTTTGTTCAGAAATGGGATTACAAGTGAATTTCAGCCAATGAGACCTCAGCGTGTCTTTGTGTATTGCTGTTGAAATTTGGTAGCTGTGGTTGAAACTGCATGGATTGATTGAATTAAGCACAATGATAAAAGTAGACTCATTCTCAAAGTATCTCAGGTCATAGAAACTAGAGTGTTTAAATTACATTAGGCAAAAAGACAAAAGCAGATAAATCATTTCCTGAATGGCCTTCACTTGAGTCCTGGGGCAGCCTCAAGGTGTAGGAGAGAGGGACAGGGAGGACCGGATGGTTTCCGTAAGGACTCAGCTTCTTTCTCTGTTTTCAGTAATTCTGTGTGCCTTCTAGATATTTCATTATTGTATGGCACCTAATTGAAGAAGGTTAAGAGTTTAGATAAAATGTAAATAAATCAATGGTGTTCTCTTTTACTACTATATTTTGTGATGAGAGTTTTTAAAATTGAGAAAGCTGAAACATAAAGTACAATGAACTGAGGTTGCAGTAAGCATGGGTACTTCCTGGAAGCAGGAGGGCAAGGTCTTTACTAGCATGGACATTTCTCTCAATTTCTGAGGATGGTGACTGAGGGGATGGAAGGATTTGTTTTCTGAGCCTTATTCTGTATGGTACTTTGTACTCCAGCAGTGTATTAAGAAGATTAAATGAGCAAGCCTATTTCCTTTTCTTCCACTGAGCAGTAGATTGTTTGTTTTTGTATTTTTATAGGACATCATGAAACAAAAATTCCCCAAACCAAGGAACAAATACTAGCCTAATCAACCTCTCCATGATACTAACCTATTAAGTTACTATGTGGGTGCAAACGAGTCTTGTGGGCTTAGAGGCAAGGGGAAAAATGCATGAAATAGTCCGCTGTTGACTTTTCTCCCTACTTTTGGGCTGGTTATTTTGGGGGTCAGATTGTTGACATTTTATTTAGTTATGATTATTTGAGTCGTATAACTGCCCAACTTGATATTAAAAGTCAAGGCCTAGGATTTTTACCATACATGTAAAAAATGTTAAATCACAGCACTCGGGAAATAAAAACAATCAAAAATTTTTTACAACATTGGCTCCTCCTACCCCTTACCCACCTCCATACATACAGCTAATCTCTGATCAGAACAGCAATCCTACTAAAATTGCAATATTTAGATCTGGCAATTTCTGAATTATAAAAGAACTAAAACCCAACAATTTCTTGGTCAGAGAAAATGTGGATTTTTTTTTTTTTTTTGGTCTGTCATATGGGTCAAGGGCTGCAGAAAGCATTCGACAGGATTGTTCCCAACAATGAATTTGAATTTAAAAATTTAGTTCTCAAACTGGGGCTAAGCCTAAAACACTAAATTGTAATAAATCGTGAGCCACAGAGGGCAGTCTCTAAAATCTAGTGCTTTTCAACCGCAGCTCCATCTAGATAATTAGCCTACGTGGTAACATCCTGGCCTTTGAACACAGGCAAAGCACGGAGTGCAACCAAACCACAGCTATCTTGGTATTAGAAGTTCCATTTATTTAAAGGGTGGAATTTATTTTGAGGGAGTGAGATGGATGTGCTGTCTGAGAGGAAAAATCATAAGATTTTCGCAGTTAATCCACTGAACATTTTTCAGAGAAAAAGAAGGTGGAGAAAAGAAAAGACGCAGAATTATATAAAATATGTCAGGTCTTGAGGCTACATCAGTGAAAGAAGCTGGAGATAGGAAATATTTATGAGCAAAACCCTTTATAAGGCACAAGAATTCACACAAACATGGACTTTCACTGATAAATATGCATCACAAATGTGGATTCTCAGGACTCTGAGTGTGAATAGGATTATGAATTGGAGATGAGAATCAAGGTGTAAACTCTGTGATATCCTTGTATTCCTTTAAGAGACTCTTCTTACTAAGTGATAATTCTCTTTTATTAAGGTAGTTAATTGGCTGGGATGGAAGCACAGTGCTTGGAGAAACAGTGAGGGGTGCGAGTGATTGGAGCCAGGTGGCCAGTGTGGTGAATGGTGAACATCTGTGCCATCCAGAAGGGCAGTTGCTGAAACGCTCACTTCCTGGCAGTCATGGTAATGTGTGCTTAGTTTGGGTGGTTCTTCCAGTTTATAAAGAGAAGTCAGAAATCAGGACACACTGAAATTTTTCCTCCTCCTCCTTCTCTTCCTCCTCCTCCTTCCCCTACTCCTCCTCCTTCCCCCACTCTCCTTTTTCCTATTCTTTCCTTTTTTACATTATGGGTAGGATCCAGCCTTCAGGTTGCTGGGTACCTTTCTTCTAGGTGGTTTCTAACATCTCTCATTCTAAAATGTTTTTTGGGAATTTTCCCATGTATTGCTTAAAATTTTAGGTCCTGACATTGTTTTTCTCTATTGTGTGAGATCGTTACCTTAATTACCAAATTTGGAAATCTTCTATTGAATTTTTAGGCATCGTTAGTGGCTAGAGATATATTAAAAAGAAAGTGAAATATGATGGACTCTTAAAAAGTTTACAATCAATGGTCGAAAGTAGTATTTTAATCTAGGATAAGTGCTTTGGTAAAGACAAAACAGACTTGGGTTGGGTGGGGTCGGTCAGGCATAGGGTCCTCCAAGACAGAATCAACATTTCTTATTAAAGGAATAGAAATCGTCCGACAGTTGGAGAGTATTCCTTGCTCTTCATCAAAATCATCTAAATGGCAGAAAAACGGACATCTTAAACAATTAAAGGACAGCTGTAAGGGGTAATGCCTTACTTTGTGATCTTAGGCAATTTAACCTATTTATACCTTGATTTCTTTATGATAAACTGAGGATGATGATAACATGACCTGTCTCAGGAGACTGTTGGGTGGATTCAGGGAACTAGTGCAAATAAAATGCTTAGGACAGTGCTTAGATATAGTAAGTATTCTGTGTTAACCATTATTTAAATAAATAGAAGAAAAAGGTGGAGAAGGAAGAGGATGATGAGGAGGGATAGACGGGATCTTGAGCACACATTCCACGACACTTTGCTTTACTGCAGCCTTATTTTGAAGAATTTGAAAGGTAATGATTTTTGTTTACACTCTGCTCCAGACCTGTTATGAAAATTAAGCACCCAGTTGTCTCCTTGACTGAGATTCTAAAGAAAGGCAAAGAAGCTTCCAATAAGTAGGTGACCACTTGTGGCTGCTTCCCCCCTGCTTGCTGTATGTAAACATTAGTTCAAAGTCTGGATCTCACCCTAACTTCACTTCCCTCAGAGACTGGCCACTCTGGAGTGTTCTTTGTATTTACTGCAAAGAGCTTTAGCTTTGAAATTCAGAGAACAAAAGACATTTCTACGAGGTGATAGCAGAATGTTGGCTTTGTGAAAGTGACTGCAGAATTCAGGCTGTATTTTAGTGCTGAAAACAGTAAAACCCACAAGTAAAAATAGCTATAAACTTTTACGTCAGGACACTAATTAGCTTACAACTTTCTTAGAAGATTGATCTTTCTATGCTATTTTTGGGTAGTTGAACAATAGTAATGTCGCTGTAGTGAAATCTGACTTAATATTTACCACATTTCAAGAGTTGTATCTGAAAGATTTATTCCCTACCTGTAGACCTCTAAATTCAAAATCATATTGAGAAAAAAAAATACTGAGTTTCGTGTCTGAAAAAAGACTCAATTCAATATGCACTTCTTTTGTAGTTAGTGCAAAGTTGTAACCCCAAATCCAAAATACCAATAAATTCTAACCATATTTAGCCATGAGCATTTGTTTTAATATAAAGGTTAATTTCTCCCCAATTGAAGCAAATATATAATTTCTTTGAAAAGCGAATTCTTAGTTGAAATTTTTAGGAACAACCATATAAAGTAGGGACATATAAGAGATCACTCAAGTGTCTGGAGGAATAAGTTCAGAACCTTTTCTTTGGGAATTTCCTTTGCACCTAGTTCATAACTGCACAAAGTAAACTTGAAAAATCCTTGTCAAATGAATATATAAACAGCACCATGTTCATCTTGTTCAAATCTTAAAGTAAGAGCTCAGGTGGGTGATGGCTGAGAGACACTCTGGTTATAGAACACCAAGTCAATCTTAGTCTTCCCTTTGCCTACTATTTCTATTATCTCTCTCCTAATTTTGTGTACTGGTGCCTGTTGCCAGCTCATAAGAATGGGAAAATCTCACATAATAGCTATTCTTCCTTAGGAATAAATGAAGAGTGTTATTTTTGATTTTACGAATTGTGTAAAAAACAGGGAAGGAATGACTGATGGTAAAATAATCTTGAGATTGGTGATACATGTCATTCATTTGGAGGATGTTTGTAAGATTCTCATAGACTTAGCTTGGGCTGAATAACAGAATCCTTAAGGCATTTTTCTAGGTCATCAATCTGATGTTCAGTTAAGGACTTCAGATCTAAAATGACAATGTCTGAATTTCTCTCCCTCTACCAAAAACTCTGAGATACTATTTCCTTATTTGTAGAACCAAGAGTGTTGGCCTAAGGGACTCCTAATGTTACCATCCTGGTCATTTTTGTTCTCCTTAATCATGCCAGGGACTGGAAAGAGTCACATAATAGGTTGTGGGGTCAAGTATTAACATGAAATTGGATCAGGGGTGAGAAGGGGGATGAGCGATGAACATTTTATTGTTTCATATTAATGTGAACTCTCAACAGGTCTTTGCAAAGTACTATGATTCTTTACCCTGTGATAGTCTCTTTTTTGGGATACATCTTTGCCATGAATTTCTGTCTCCCAGCTGTGGAAACCAGCCAAGCATACATTATTGGCCACCTGCTCACTTTCTTATTCAAGATGACTCCCCAGACTTATTTTCTTTGCTCTCTCCTCCTGCTGGTTTATGGGTTTCCCTTATGTAGCAATAAAATTCTTGGAGAGTCCTCTTAGGGATGAATTAATGCCACTTAAGTAGATTTCCGTTAGCTGCCCTTTGATGGTTCTGTTTAAAAATAAAGGGAGAGCTGGTGCAGCTTGGTCCTTATTGAAATTTTCCTTCCCTTTGCTTTAAAGTTACCACTCCTCAGAAACACTTAGTTACACTCCAAGAGGGCTTTGTTAACACTGAAAAAATGTCTGGGAAATATTATCAAAAGACAAACTCACCATCTTTTAGTAATTTTTTTCCCCATTGGCAAAGTATTTACATTACAAGGAGACCCAGCTCAGCCTGTATGAGCTTTTCTTGTATTCCTTTAAATACCAGAAAGTGTGTCTGAATTCCAGAAGAGCAGAATGTGATCTTGTACTCCACCCTAATAGCAAACAGATTAAGGATCCACTGTCATGATCCTATTTCAGCTTCATGTAGTCTGCAATTTGTTTTTACTTTCCCTATATTTTATATGTTATTAATTCATCTGAATCTTGTATTTAATTTGTGTCTCCTCTGGGACAGAACATCCTATAGGGGTTAATTTCTTCTCACACTTCTACCCTTGAGAGTTGGAAAATATTAGTTTCTGTTTTGAGCTTGCCACTGGCCTCTGTGCAGCCAGTGTTAAATCATTCTGCTTCCTTAGGCTTCCAGCTTCTCTGCTCTAACACAGTAGTAGAATCTGTATATTGAGGAAAAAAATTCTCCCAAGAGAAGCACTATTCTCATGGACATTGCCACTAGGATAAACTATTTTCATTTATTCTTTATTTTGTTGGCTTATAAAATGAAGCTAACCAGATAACATGCAGTAAGGATTGGGTTAGTGTCAGTGACACATTCCCCTGAGCTCATTACCACACAGCACCTTAGTTGTCTTGTTTGGATCACTCAACAAACATCTTTTGGGCCACCATGCTAGGGACTATATGGAGATTTAAGCACAACTAAAATGTTACTTCTGCCTCCACGAAAATATGACGGAAAGACCAATTGGTGAAAAAAAAGGCAAATGAAACCAGTTCTTCCTTTCCTTATTTGCTTTTCTGCCCCCCCTTCTCTTTTATCTGCATTTTTCTCTTTCATTTGTCCTTTCCCATCTCTATTGATGGTTTCTTTGCATTTTCCCAGATTTCTAACTCCCACCTGAAACTTATTGTCTCAATAGCCCATTTTGAATCTGATCCAGAATAAAAACTAATGTCCTTAAAAAACCAAATGAGACGCAAGAAAATCATTTTCCCTTTTCACTGGATTCAAGGGCAGACTTCTTGAAATCAAGGACAAAATGCCAATATGGTATGATTAGGGCAGTGCTAAAAGCACCTATCCATGTCTGGAACCAAAATGCCTCCTCTATACATCTACTGTGTACATGAAATTTTTTATTAGAGTTTTAGAATCTGGGAAAGCTAACACAGCCCAAGGATTTGTATAATCGGTGATTGATCTATAATGGGGCACTCACAACATCTAGAAGTACTGGTCCTGGGGCAGTCTGAGAGGTCTGGGAGGCTGCGCTGTTTGGGAATGGATAGAGGGTAACATGGCAGTACAAGGTTACAGGTGCCTTAGGGAGATGGAGGCATGACGCCTAGCTTTGCCACAAAGCCTCTCTAGCAGGTCCTGGAGAGAAGGACTACTCAAAATGGTCTGATTTATGCCTACTACATCACCTCTAAGAAGTCAGAGTTAACATATTCAAGAGGTATCCCCTGTAGGCTGGTCTCCCAAGAAAAGAGTTTACCTCCAGCAAAGCTCCGTGGAGAATGGTTACAGCCTAGCTCTAAACTTGAGCTTAAAATAAACAATTCTGGTTGTTGGCAAGGCTTGGACCTCCACCTCTCTCTGCAGATCTTTTCACAGGAGGCACTGTTGGCTCCCAAACATGCACATGGATGTGCTGAATCCTGACACTGCTTTGACACACTATATAGCTAGAGTTACAAGGCTTGAACCCTATCATCTAGGTGGGAGAGAGGCTAATTCTCCCCTCACTCATGATTGGTGCATGGCCAGGAGAGGACTGGAGCTGAGGTTCTGCCACACTGTGATGCTGTTTTATCTTAGTCTCTGATCACACCAGGGGTAGGCTGATGCTTCTCTAATTAGACAGTTTAAATGCCTCACAGTCCAAAAGGCAGGGGCCTCTCCTAGAGTCTGAATTCCAGACCTGCTGGAATTTTGTGCACAGCTCTAGCCTAGAATGTGCCAAGGATAACGAGGAAAACCCACTACTACTTTGCTGTCTATAAATTTTCCCTCATAAACACTGCTTGGCTATTTGCCTTTGTTTGCATAACAACCTCCAGATCCACATCCTATTCCTCAGTACTCTACTTAGAGACTGAAGTTCTAAAATAAGAACAATGCAGAGAAATTTGTTCACCCACTAATTAATTCATTGATCCATCCATTCAACATTTTTCGGCATTTAGCAAGTGCCAGGTGCTAGAGACACGAGTGGAGAATGAGGTCCCTGTCCTGGAATGACTCACAATGTAGAATTGGCTAGCTGAGCAGTTGACCGCTCAGACTCCTTCCTTGCATCAGTTTCTGTCTCTTTGGAAATAGTAACAGGGAAACATTCAACTCCTGATCATGTATTGGGCTGACCAACTCACTTGAACAATAATTGCCAGCATTTTTACAGTCTCATGCTGGCTTCCTTCCACATCCCAGTATGTGATCAGGCTGCTTCTGCACTCCAGTCTTTGATGTGTATCCATAAAAAACAAACTTATTTTAATATCACTCTGAACAAGACTTGAAAAGAATGCAAATAGAAGACATTGTGTAGCAAACATAAACAACTTTTCAATTATTTCTGGGTATTAGGTCTTATGTAGAAGCACAATGAAACAAGTAAAAATAATGAGTTATGAATAAGAGCTCTGAGAAGGCAAAGAATTACTAAATCTACACACTATTATTATTTAGCATATAATGTTATTCTGGATTTTTAAAATAAGAACCGTAATAGATTTTTACTGCTGAATTATGCTTGTTCTAGCTTCTAACAAAATCAAATGACATCATAATTTGTGCAAAACTTTTCTTTTTTTAATAAAATATCACCTACTTGTCAGTTTATCTTCTTGCCTATCATTTCTCTCCTCTCTGTCTATAGTTAGCAATGCAGCCATATTGTCAAAGAGACACAAAAGCTAGCTTATTGCTTGGTTCTGAGTTCTTGTTGAGTGTGGAAATAGATATTTTCAGCATTTATTAAAGGATCTTTCAGATTGAACACACAAAATGGAATGATATACTGTAATTTACATGAAGATTTTCCTTCAAAGAGCCTAAGTTACTACAAAGTTACTGTTTAGAAAAAAGATTCTTTTTAAAAAAGATCCTTTCTATGTGAATATGGATTTTAATAGCCAAAATTTTAATTTATTTTGTGCCATGTCTGATTCATGAAACATATAAGTGTAGATAGGAGTCAGGGGAGAAACATCATGCTGAAATGTAGCAGTATCTTGTTAGAAGAGGATATGGCTCACTCTGGACTACCACTGCCCTAAAAATATAGACAGACCTGCTCAGTGTGCCATGGAGGCTAGGCATTAACACTGGTACTACCAGGAGTTATTAGAAGTGCCATTATTATTAACATTTCATTGAACACATTTTTTGAGGACTTAGAATGGTTTAAGCACTGTTAGACTCTCTTAATTGCAATATGAAAAGTCACAAAGTTTGAATGAAAGTTTGCCAAATGCCAGACACTGCTAGGTGCTTTACATAAATTTTTTCATTTACAGTCCCGCAAACCCTGGGACATAGATGCTCTTTGTTTTGTAGGCAGAGAAATGAAGGCCCAAAAGGATTAAGTCACTTGCCAGAGACCATCACACAGCCAGTAGGTAGAATAGTAGGATTTGTATCTGTGGGTCTACTTCTAGTGGCCTCACTGTACAAGACTACTCTGAATTAAAGCCACTAGAAGAATCCTCCACTAGTGCCTCAGTTCAACAGAGTTGAAAAACATCCCTACTATCATAGTTATGTTTGGATTGATTTTCCCATTAGTATAAATATTTCCAGGAAGGCTGGCAACAGTGCTCTCCACATCTCCCACACTGTGCAATGGCCAGGAGAAATCATGGGGCATGTTCAGCAGGCTCTCTTCTCTAGTGATTCTAGATCCTCTTGGCATCCCCATGTGCTGCTCAGAATTTCTCTCACTGAGTCTCTGCATATAAATCTACACCATCCCTTTTCATATAAGGTACTTTTAAATTCTTCCTTGTATTATTTAATTAAAAAAGACTTTTTAAGAGTAGCTTTAGGCACAGTAAAATTGAGTGAAAAGTACAGATTTCCTTCATATCCTCCCTTCTTCTAAACAGGTGTAATTTCCTCCATCATCACCATCCTCCCCAAGGGTGGTGCATGTGTTATAAGTCATGAGCCTACAGTGGCACATCATAATCAGCCAAAGTCTATATTTACATTGGGTTTCTTGGTGCCGTACATATTATGGGTTTTGACAGATAGTGGTGGAATATATCTACCATTGTAGCATCACACAAAAGAGTTTCACTGTTCTAAGACTCCTTTGTGCTCCACTTATTCATCTCTCCCTACTTTCTAGCCCCTTGTAATCACTGATCATTTTACTGTCTCTATAATTTTGCATTTCTTTGTAAAATTTTTATTTTCATTTACCTATTTTATCGATGTATACTTACAATACTTTAATTATTACATTCATATTGGAGAACTGGCACATATACATGTCACATCTTCCAGAATCATACAGTAGATACTTGTCAGATTGACTTCTTAACTTACTAATGTGCATTTAAGCTTCCTCCACAGTTTATTTAAAGACATAGCTTTTTTTTTTAATGCTGGGGATTTAACCTGGGGTCTTGTGAATGCCAGGCAAGTGCTCTACCACTGACTTACACCTCCAGCTTATTTTATTTTATTTTATTATTTTTATTTTGAGACAGGCACTTTTTAAGTTTTTCAGGATGGCCTTGAACTTGTGATCCTCCTTTCTCAGCCTCCAGAGTAGCCGAGATTACATGCATGCACCACTATGCCCAGTTTGGACAGTATTTTAAGTCCTTATTTTGCACTTCCCAAACTTCTCCTCTGACTTAAGAAAAAATGACAGAGATTTGGTTAGGTAGTAGCCAGGTAATTTAACAAACCAACACAGGAAGTTTCTCATGACTGACAGTGGTATTATTGGGTTACTCCTCCAGGATAAAACATCTGTCTTGTAAAAGAGCGCCAGGGACACCAGGTGAAATTTGTGATTGGAAGCCCAAGAGTGTGAGGATCACTCAGAGTATCTTTGAAGGAAAGTGGTCTTTTGATGTCCCTGGCTGTGTATGGAACTCAGCTCCACAAAGGAGGTGACCTAAGAGTCCTTGAGCACCTGCCAAGTATTGTATGTTGGTTCCATTAGCATCTTCACAGTTAATCTGCTCAGATTTTCGTGAATGGACACCTTAGAAGCGACTCGGGCTTCTTCTCAGCTGTGCAGAATTAACACAAATCACAAACCTAGCTTGATGAGTGAGGAAGTTTCCAGCTCAACATGCCTGTTTTGTAGAAAGTACTGTAGTCTCGAGGAGTATCAGTTTCAAATAGAAGTTACTTTGCCTGGAATCTTCTTGGTCACAATTTGTTAAAGGATATCTTTTCACTACACCTGATTAACAATGGTCATTAGGGACCCTTGAATCACTGAAAAAAAAATCCCCAAATGACTTCTGGATTATTACATGTAACATAGTGCTGCTGAGACTATATGTCCAGCTAGGATTAGATATTTCATAATTATTTGAAAATTGGCCATCAGTGTGTATTTGCTTTGTTTGTTTGATTTTTGGTGCTGGGGATCAAACTCAGGGTCTTGTGCTTGCAAGGTGCTTTGTTAATGATATGTTAAAGTAATTGTTCTTCATGAATTCATTGTCTTTGTCAAAGTGTGATTATGTAAATATTCTTTGTCATTTAAAATATATAAATCATGTTATACCATTCTTCGGCTGAAACTCTCCAATATCTTTCCTATTGCTCTTTGAATAAAATCCAAACTTCCTTCTATAGAAGTTGGTTTGGTCTCTGCCTGTCTCTCATTCCACTCCATCTGTTGACTATGTACGAGTCACACTGACCTTCTCCCTGTTCTTTGAAGTCCTCAGTAGACCCTGCCAGGACCTTTGGGCATGCTGTTCCATTTGTCAGGATGGTCTTTTCCCCAGGTCTGCACATGGCAGACTCCTTTTCATGTTATTCAGCTCTCAGCTAAGTACCATCCCCACAGAGAAGTTTTCAGCTGTCCAAAGAAGTGTCCAAGCCTATTCAGTCACTATCACAGTGCCTCATTTACAGCATTTAATAGTTGGAATTATACTACTTATTTAATTCTCATTGTCCATTTTCCCTGCTATGTAATCTCTGTGAGAGAAGGAAGTTTTCTGATTATTGTGCTGTTTCCCCAGCACTGGCATTAAATCAGGTGCTTGACAAAAACAAGGAAAGTGAATAAATAGATGATAGCATGGATGGTAATCATTTTCCTTAAGTATGATTATGTGTCTTGTGAATACGTATGTATGCATGTGTGTACCTCAAGAGAGAGATACCTGTTTTCTGTTCTCCCTTTTGTTTTCATCTCTGCTACTGGGTAGTACATGGCAGTGCGTTGGTCTCTGCCTTTGATTTTTACATTCCTCAGGGCATAGTACTTTTAACATATAGTCCTTGGTGAATATGAGCTGTTAAGTGAGTGAAAAAGTTTGTGGACAATGCTGATGAGTCTCTTTAAAAAATGATATATGCCATCTTGGCACTGTGTACGGGACATGCAATCCAAAAATATGACACCTTGACATACTGAATATTTTAAACTGAAGAAAACTGAGAAAACTTTAGAAACAGGAAGGTTACTCTTTTACTTTTTCCTGTCTTTCTCACCTGAAATGGGCCATAAACCAATTTTCTGACACATGTCTCCTAAAAATAGACCATAAAAATCTCATTTCAATGAACTCCTGCTGCATATCCGAGGGTCAAGTAGAATCTGAGCAAATAGACCTTGCTAATCACCACCTTGTCCAGTTTTTTACTATTAGATCATGCCGTCTGTCCTCCAATCATACTTCTGTACTACTGTTCATAAAAAGTACAGTTTTCCTGGTTTGGGGGGAAGGTCTTCATTTCTTAAGGCTATATAGTTATATTATTACATCTAGCTCATATGAAACAAGTTTTTATGTTTTTCTATTATTAGTCTATCTTCTGTTATAGGAGTCTCGACCATGAACCTTGTGACAGGTAGGGAATAGACACTACTTTTTTCTCCCCTAAAGCGTATCATGCAGCATAATGCCAATATGATGAATGCTGGTCTCTGGTGAAGATACAAAGTCACGACACTGGTTGCACCAGTCTTCCAGGGGCTGACTCACTCTGATTTTCCAAGAAGCACATGAGTAGATGGCAGGCTGCCAAGGAGGCAGCAGAATGTCTTCCTTTATTAACCACTAGAAGACTTGTGAAACTGCTTTCCCTGGTCAGACGATGGCAGTCTATGTCAGGAGTTTGTCCCATGGTTCTGGTGTTCTGAAAAATGCTAGGAGAATAGAATATAGACTGCCACTGGAATGCTTATCATGTGCCAGGCAACATGTTAGGTGCTAGATAACTACATCTTATTTAATTGTGAGAATAAATTTTTGGAGAATTATGACCTTTGTTTTTAAAAGCAATTGAGGAACCGGAGACTCAGAATATTGAGTACATTGCTGATATTGATGGAGTTAGAATTTCAAATTCTTCTGACTAAAAGCTGTGCTCATTATACCACAGCATCATATAAGCAACCAAATAACAACACTATTCTCTCCTGTATGATTCATTTGAAGTAACAAAATCCTTTTTCTGAAATGAAAGTATTCTCTGTTAGGGTTATCCTAAGAAGTCATTACACACATGTATTAATAACTGATAAGATTAACCTTTCATTTTTTTTAAGGGAGATCATTATCCCAATGAGATTGTACAAGTTGGACTGAAGGGTGGGGCAGGTGAAGTTTCTGAGAGCGTAGTGCCTCAGGGAGGAAGACATAGGACAGAGTGAGAGACTTGGGGTAATGCGAAGGGAGAAGGTAGTGTCTGAAGGTTACATCCAGCTGGAACTCAGGAACTCTTCATCTTCAACCAGGAACTCAGTAGGCTGTTTACTGTTCAACTATTAAATGGTGATAGCTAGGTATTATACATAGGTAGTATGCATAGGTGCTGTGAGGAGTAAATGAGATTTTTTTCCATAGACAGTGCTCTGAACAATACTTGGTAGATAGTAATTTGTAAATGTCAGCCATTGGTGTGCAATTGCACATATCACTTATAGGTCCTCTTTTGTCATCAGCATATTATAAGCTGTGAATCTTATGTGATCATTGCAGTAGGTATAAATTCAGACTGGGTGGTTTGGTGCTCCAATGTGGGAACAGTTGTACACAGGAAAAAGAAAAGTCCCTTTTGTCATTCCTCAGCTTTTAAGATTTGTTTCTGGGGCTCCATATCCAGGAATATGGGAACTCCTCAGCTAAAGTAGCATTTATTTTGCCTTTACATTTCTGCTATTAATTTATCTTTAATGTTACCAGTTATGGTTCTATCTTGAGTTTGAAGTGGAATTAATCAAGTGCCACTTGGTCAAATTTCAGTTATGTGCAGATGAGCTTCCATTGTATTTTACAGTCTTTGACAATCTCCTTTCACAACCAAAAGGCAAATGGAGTAACATTCTTTTCCTAGGTCCAGGAATTTGAAATGATTCTCTTAGTGTTGGTTTCTCATGCTACTTATCTGATAAACACAAGTTATTATCATCATTCATATTTCTTCTCATTATGTTTTGGGGGAATTCACTTTGTTTTTTTTACAATATCATGTGCTTCCATACTTTGCCTGCATTTTGTGATTCAGAAGCTCAGTAGCAGGATACATTATATATTGATTTGGTTTCTGATAATTAATTGAAACAGTGATGATGGGATGCAGTATATTTTGATTGGAATAAAAAGTTCATCCTAATGAACTGTAACTTCATGAAAGAAATACTCCTAATCCTTTTAAGGACTGAACCAGGTCATCACGGGAAAATGGGAGATAGTTGAAGTTTGTCTCTTTTTTTCTTTCTCTAAAAAACATGTTGGGCAAACCAGCTGTTACCAAGAACATTAATAAAAATCTTGTCATCTCAGAGTTATTGCTGTTCTTGAAGAAAAGATAAATGTATGTATTTTTAAATCTGGACATATGAAGTTTTAAAAAATATTGTTGTAGCGTTCTCTTGGCTACATTTCTTTAGCTCTTTTCCAAGCTTTGGGCTGGAGAAACTGAAAAATGTCTCTGTGCCAAAGTTAAATATTAAATGAAAACCGTGTGTCTGAGCAGTCTAGGATTAATAAATGGTTGTGAAATAGGTAAGATCACAAATCATCAGAGGAAGAAATCTCTAAAGGGAATGGGGCTGTATTGTAAGCAGTGTCACCTTCTGAGCTGTGGAATCAAAAGAGGGACCATGACACATTTCAGCAGTTCACAATTATTACACTTGCTATTGTTGAGGTAGAGCACACACACACAAAGTGGAAGAATAGGAGCGTCTTCCGTCTTCCCACTCCTCCCCACCGAGGACATCACCTTACAAATCAGCACTAGATTCTGAAAGTTAGGTCCAATTATTATGGTGAATGTCAACTGAATAGTCATTGAATGACTATGCAATGAACCAGGAATACAAAAGTTTAGATTTATTTTTCCAGTGAATTGTAGTGATACTTTGTTTTCCAGCCTTAAATCTATGTATTGAATGAGGTGAGTTTCATTCTTCTTTCCTGAGCGTTCTGCAGTGAGTGGGGACCATGTGCCTGAGACAGCCTGCAATATGAAAAGAACATAAATACTGCCAAGCCCAAGTCACCTTGATTTGGAGCCTGGTTCTGCCTCTTACCACCTGAGTAACCTCGGGAACCTTACTTTCTTAACCTGGAAGATGGGAATAATAATCCTTATGGGGATCGTATTGGGTAACGAAGTCTGAAGGTTAACTAGCAACTAGCAGAAACTGAACACAGGTTAACTATTATACATTATATAGTTTTGTATTCTTGCTATTACTATATTGCCAGGGTCCAATAGGATACTGATATACTTTTTATCAGCTGAGTACCTTAGGCGCATTCATAAACAAAACCATTCATAAAAGAAGTAAAACCTCTGGGGTTTGTCGAACAGTGTCTGATCTAGAAATACTATATAGTATCTACAGAATGTGCTTATGCTAATGGTCTCTTTACCTTGCATTGAATGGTATTTAGAATACTTTGCTGAAATAAAAATGTAATTTTAGTATTTTCGAGTAGGCATCAGAAGAGAAATCTGTTGCTTTGGAGAAGAGAAATGTATTAAAGATACCTAGGAAAAATAAAAAAAAAATTAACAAGTGTAGAACATATGTAACAGAAGGTTCAGACTCTGTGGGAGAAATTTACCAAAGAAATATGAGGGAACTTTGAAATGTTAACATTTTTTAGCCTAGGGCCAAGATCATACATATGACCAAAAGGAGTTAAAGGAGCAACTGAATATTACTCTAATTTATCTCTGCATGTATGAATGATATTGAGAAAATGTCACATGCCAATGAAATAAACAATAACCCGATGTAGTATGACAGGTGTTCCAAGCTTTACCTTGACCTGTGAAGGAGTCTGGGAAGAGTTCATACAGCAAAGGTTAAGATCATGAAGGAAGAAATTTGGGCTCCAAAATGGATTTAAATTGGTAAATATGCTTTGAAACATCTTGGATATGGTAGTACTACTGTAATTCCCTTTAGCTTCATTGTATAGAGTATAAACAAACAAGCAAACAAAAATACAGGCTGCGGATTCTCATAGCACTGTTTGTTCTACTAGATACCCTTTGCTGATTGGGTGTGGTGTGGGCTGGGAACTGTGGAGTTTATTCTCTTGGTGATAGTTGGTGTGAGTTTGAGTAATTGTAGCAAGTGCAGCATATGGGAGCTGAGACTGATGTTTCTGCTCCATTTTTCTTAGAAAGGTAAATCTGCTCAGAAGGAGGATAGTGAATCAGCTAATACTGTGGTAGCCAAGCATATGTCTCATTGAGCCGTAATTTTATGATGTAGCTGCTTGTATTGCCTATACTTGCTATTGGCCAATGCAGCATGTATTATATTCTAGTATTCCTGGTTGTATGTATGCTGTCAAGTAATTTTTTTCTGTTAACTACTGTTATCCTTAACCACTTTCTTAATAACAATAAAGAGAAAATATGATTAACTATTTTATCAATTCCTTAAGAAATGCAACTATTTTATGGGTTGAAAAATACCATTTTTGTAATTAAATTATGGGATTACTTGGCAATGTCAGCTAACATTTATGGAGGATTTACTATTTAACAGATGCAGCTGGAAAGACTCCACACTGATTTAAGAACCTATACTGATTAACTAATTTAATCCTCAGGAAATTCTCTCTGAGTAATTCCTTCTAAGAATTCCTTCTGATATGGAAGCTATCAACATATCCTTCCTATCCCTACTTCCTATCTACCTGAGGAAATAGGCATGGAAGGTTTGAATAACATGTTAAAAATTGTATAGTCAGTAGGAAACAGGGCTAGAATTTGAACTTAGTCTACTCTGAAGCACTAGGTCTTTTACTATCCTACTTGTTTGAATGGGAACTTTGAGGATCCTTGTACACACACACACACACACACACACACACACACACTCTACATTTATATCCACTCACAATAATTGAATATGGAACTTTTATACAAACGTTATTCTGTTCTTTGTATTCAAATTAAGCTGTCAGATTAAAATTCAGAGTTACTGAGGAACATAGCATAACTTCATTTATTTAATGGTTTCTGAATATGTTGTATTGGAAAAGAACTCTTCTAAACAATTGGAAATAAAGAAAAATAAGACACAATCTCTAATGTTTTATAAACCCTAAAGACAAGATAATAAGACAATTCTCATGTACAAAGTTTTTTTTTTAAGTAAGTCCAATTAGCTGTTAAAAGAATTTTGGGACGTTATGGTATCTTTGGCTTTTGGTAGGTGATAGTTTAAGAAGGAAGAGGCTGTTCCTTCAAAGAAGCTAGATAATCCAAGGTCAGCCAAAGAGAAAACTCTTCTAGGTCAAACATCTACCTACCAGGACCAAATGCGTGGTTACTTGGGAGAGCATGGCAGAGTGGAGGGTGACCAGTTGGCTGAACCAGCTAGGCCTTGGGTGGCAGATCATTTTAAGAAGCAGAACATGTTCCTGGGTTCACAGAACCTAGTGCCACACTACCTGGGTTCAAATACCAACTTGGGTCCTTATTACTCAGTGTGATTATAGGCAAAGTTTTGTTTTTTTTTCCCAAGAATCTTTTTTTCCTTCCATTCCTCCTCTATAGAATTAAGATAATAATACATGCCTCACAGGACTTTTAGGCAAATTAAGTGAATGCATGTAAAATGCTTAAAATGTTATCTAGTATAGAGTAGGTATGATGTAAGCATTAGCTGTTATTATTGCTATCATCACTGATAAAAGTAGGAATGGGTCCAGGGGATTAGACAGGCAGGAGAAACATAGCTGTCTCACTTGGAACAAAACCCAAAGAACCCTTTCATCTCTCCCTCCCAGCTCCTGGAATACATGTCACTGTCTCTTGCTTGTTTAATTTTCTAAAGACATTTATGACAATGAAATACATGCTTGTACTCCTTCCTAATTAATTTTCATGTTAGAGAATAAAGCCATTGTTAGTAATATCTCCTCTGGAATATATAACAAGTCTCCTGCTTCTTCATTGGCTTTGGACCATTGGAAAGTAGGACAAGAAATCAGATGACTGTACTTGCAATTCAAAGAGCAAATTGCATAATCAGTATGGTTGTAGTATTGTTGCCTTGTCTTATTTGAAGTTGTGGCTCTTGGGCTTCTAGTTCTAAATCTTCTTTTGTAATACTTTTCATGGCTACCTAGAAGCTATGGAAGATAAGTGTTCAGTGAATGAGGTTAATTCCCATGTAGACATTATAACAAAGAGAACATTAACTCACAGATTAGTTGTACCACCCTAATCTAAGATTGAACCAAGACAGACCTCTGCTCTGACTTTCCACCAGCCACGTCTCCCTCAGCTTCCATGCCGCAAAAAGCCAAGGGATTCTGCTATCCTGCTAGAATGTGCTCTGGATGCATAAGACTCATTAATGATCTTGAGACCTTTTCAGTACCTGAACAGGCTCGTCTTAGAGTCTACCCTCCTGAAATGGGCTTTATCACCGGGATGTGTACTCCTGGGACCAACATGGGGCCAGGCAGTAACTATTTGTTGAGGTTGTGGATGGAGCTTAGCTGGGTAGGCACATGCATGGTTGTGGAACTCCTTGTGATCCATGGCAGAGGTAGGGGTGAGAACAAAAGAGACTAGGGGTAGATTGATCTCCCTGCACCTCTGCATTATGATGCATTACTCTAAGGAATCTGAGAAAGTCTAAATTTGAACTTGGCATTCAAGGTTGTTATGAAGGTATATGTGCCAAAATAGAGGGATTGAAGGTAAGTTATTTAAATCTATTGGCTCGACTCACAACTTTTAAATATTAAAATATATAGCATGTGGACTTCCATTTGAATTTTTGCCCAAAACATCACAAATCCTTTTGCCCACAACATCAGGGGTAGTCCTAAGAACATTGATACACACACACACACACACACACACACACACTCCATGCTAAAATGCCCATGATTTTCTTTGCTGATACAGAAGTGGCCAAGAAACAGAGCAGTCATTAAAATGCAAGGGCAGAGGAAATCTAATATAGTACCAGAGATGACTATCTATCACCATTTTTATTCTTTCCTTATCTTACAATGAAATTTCTGGGAAGAGAAATATGATCATATTAATAAATCAAAACCAATAATGGGACAGTTTCACTGGAAGAAAATAGTGAAGAAATCTCTAGAGTTCAGTTGTACCAAATATGGTATGTATCAGCTGTCAGCCAAAGCTGTGGTGCCTGCAAATTATTGCAGGAATATCTGAAATTCTTAATAAAAATTCCAGGAAACCTGGAAGCTTCTGGGCGGCGTATGTGAAATTAAAAGGAAAGGACTATTTCATCTTCTGTGAAAGTCACAAGTACAAGGAACAAGGTGTTAATAAGGCAGCAGTTAGGTCAAGCTAAGTGACAGGGTGTCTGTTTTCTTCTTTTCATATTCCTTGCGTATTTTTTTAAAGCCAGAGCATATTGAAGAGAGGGGACAATCCCTTTTTTCTCTCCTTAGAGTCCCTGGGGGAAGTTGCGTGTAGGCTGCTCTTGCTTGGTGAGCTTGGCATGCACACAGCTTCTAACCGCTTCTGACTGGGTAGTTCTAGCCTTAACATAGGCTGCCAGGTTATTCCTATACCATGTTTAGGGAGGTGCAAACTAGTAAGAGCAAGAGGAGAAGAAACTTCGTCTTAATAATCACTCTTTCCCTTTTGATTTCAACCCTGAGGACACACTGAGACTTCCTTTTAAAAACATTTTTAAACTTAATTTTTCCTTTAAATTAACTTGTAATAATTGTACATATGTATAGAGTACAGTGTGGCATTTCAATACCTGTATAAAATGTGTAATAATTAAATCAAGGTGATCAGAATTTCTGTCTCCTTATCATTTCTTTATGTTTGGAGACTTAGAGCTTCTCTTTTTTAGTTCCTCATCAGATATCTGAGTTCTTGCAAACTATAGTCATCTCACTGTTCCTTCTACTTAACTGTGTTTTGATACTCAACCGGAGACTCCTTTGATGAGTCAGTCTCGGTCTATCTATCTATAATCACTGTGGCCTCTGGCAGAGTGCTGAGTCTCAGTCAGCCTGCAATTCTTCAGGTGTGCAATGAAAATAATAACAGGCTACCTCTGAGGGATTGTATATATTGCCCATACAGTGCCTGCTTCATAATGTATGCTTCTTCCTAAGTGTTTCAAGCCTCTTCCAGATCTATACCATATTTTAAAATAAGTTGACCTGTATGAGACCAATACTGTTTCTCTTTTTATTTGCATAAGAAAATCTCTACCCCTCCCTAGGTTATTCACTCACTCTCTCTACATACGTGTTGTGTGGGCATAGTTCTGGAGAGCACGTTTATTGAGAGGGCCAAAATGAAACCAGAGGATGTTGTGTGACTATTTTCTACCTCTGTTCCAAAGAACTCCTGAGTTAAAAGTGCATCTGGCTCCCATTTCCTGCAGAATTCTGCTTATGTGAAATGTTCAAGAAATCAATTGATCCGACTTCAAACAAACTAGGTTTTGCTGGCCATGTAAAAGCCCAAACCTCCTTTTGTGTCACTCCCAAGTCTGGACTTCACAAGCAGCCAGTTCCCTTCATACCTTAGCAGCAGACTTCTTTTTGGCTGTTTATACTCTGTGTTGAGCCAAGTGTCAGGCTGGGAGTGGAGGCAATAAATCTATGTGATTCTTCATATTTGGAATTTCTCCTGTTGCTTCTGATAAAGAAATGACAGAGACTCTCAGCTCTCGCATATGCCTCAGAGGAATTTGTAATCTAAATCATGTTTTCTCACAAAATAGAAAACAAAACGTGCTAAATTTGGCTTTGAGTTAATCCAGATGGGTTTGAGGGCTTGGGTAGTGAACATACAAATTATCTTTGTTCTTGACTAGATTGTACTTGGAAATTTTTAGAATGAAAATGAATTGCTCTCTATCTTTTAAAATATTTTAATTCAATATTTCTCAATGAGAGGGAGACAGCAAAATTCTTCCTAGGTGAAGGGCTTACAAAGAAAAGATTTTTGCCTTCCTGTTTTTAGAGTGACCTCACTACTATTTGCACTCTTTCCTCTGGCCCTCCCCTATTTATTGTGGTACTTCCAAGTTCTATACTAAACTTCAAGACTGAAATAAATATGACTGGAAACCAACAATTCCTCAAAATGGAAAGATTTTTCCATGATCTATGCACATGTCCTAAGATGACTAATGAAGCCAAGCCAGGTCTGGCCAGCTCTCTGCGTGAGCACAATGAAAAGACATTTAAAAAAAAAAAGTTAAACATTTTTTTTTGCCAATCGATTTTAAGTATTTTCTATCCTGTAACATCAGTAACAATATTCATTGTCTGAAATTTTAGTAGAAATGATAAAACTTGCTTGGAACAAAAAGTTTTTCAGCAACAATTCCTAGACCCTACATTTGTTTGCCTGAGACAACCATAAATGAAGAGAAGCAAGAGAACAATGTGCTTGTTCCCTGAAGGAACATTGCAAGGTTTGGTCAGTGTTGATAGACTTCAACTAGCAAGTGGCCCCTTTCAAAGAACCATAGTATGAGCCATACTGTATGAGAAACCCATTTAAAAGCCATTTACTGTTAAAAATTATCTCTCTTGCTATATCTCCTGATGTCTCTTGTGAGCTAGTCTGGTCCTAACTATGATTTTGTTGGCACAGAGGAACGCAATCAGTGATTCACCATTGATGTGTCACCATTTGCAGTGAATTTGCATATCCATTCTTTTTACTCTTAAAGCAATTTGGTTTGAGTTTTATTAATATAACCTGCTCTTTTGGTATCATGTAGAAACAGATTTTGAAGTAGCAAAGCAGAGTTACTGTGTGGTTAAAATATTGGTTGACCTAGAAATCATGTACATTTGATCTAAGAATGAGTTCTTTACTTATGTTTGAACATGTATGTGTCTGATATCCTGAGAATTTATTTCAAGCAAGTATTGAAACTACAGAAAGAAAATCTATCCAGATATTTCATTTTAATCCCGACCAGGTTGTCCCTTTTTTCAGATTCACATTATGAGATGGGACAAGAGAAATTAAGAAATCATTTTGAGAAAATTTTTGATTATCAGTCGTTCTTTGACTTTTTACACTTACAATACAATTTGGAAGTCCTAAGAAGTTATATAGAAAATATAACTCTTTTACTTTGCATTCATTAGATGTATTCATTAAAACATATTTCCTTGGTGTTTATTGTCCTTGGTCAGGCACAGTGACTCTACATGGTGGCAAATAAAACTTGCGAGATTCCTATTGTTATAGAGCTTACTTATATTTTAGTAGAGGGAGCAAGGCAATAAGCCAAACAAGGTAATTTTAGAGGTAAATGGTGTGAAGAAAAGAAACAGACCTTGTGATGGAATAGAAGTGGTACTGGTGTAACTTTAGATAGGTAGTCAAGAAGGGTCTTCCTGAGAAGATGGCAACTAAAAAGCCAGCCATGTGATATTCTCTGGACAGTGGGCAGACTGAATGCCCAACTAGTGTCAGGGCTAATAATAGTCCTTTATTGGGAGGATTAAATTAGTTGATATGTATAAAGTGCTTAGAACAATGCCTGGAATCTATAAATGCTACCTGCTTTTTATTCACTAAATATTCATTGTATCTACCAAGTTCGAGTTGCATTGCTGGTATGGGGAGTTACATGGAGAGAGTCCTGACTTCTGGGGGCTCATGACACACTTCAGTGCAGTGTTTCTCCTTGTGCGAGTTACAGATCATTTGTATCTTACTCACTGGCCTTCTTTGTTCATAATTTTGTCCCCAGGGTGTCTGATTGATAGGTTTGGGAAGGAGGCTAGAAATGTGCATTTTCTACGTGCTTGCTCTAGTTGATTATTATTCCTACTAAAGATTGGGAACCATAGCCCTAAAGTATAAACTTTGACTAGACTGTTATTCTTTTCAATACAGTATTTGCTATAGCACCAAGAATAAGTAATTGCCCCCCACTGCAAGGAGTAACCTCATACTCTCCAAAAAGAGTGCTGCCCAGTTTTTGAAGCCATAAATATCATGGAATTATGCGTCACAGTTAGCATTTTGAAATCTTCAGGCCTAACTTCATTGATGGCTGGGGGTGTTGTATGTTTTAGATTAATCTATTTTTGGCTTTGGTTTAGAAGGCTTGACAGACACCCTTCAGTGTCCTTTAAAACCTGCCAAAGAAAAAGAAGGCTTTTACTGTTTAGGAGGAATGTGTCAACCGATGTTTGCTAAAAGCTCTCCTACTCATTAGTTGATTAATGTAAATGAAAGATCATTTTGGGTTCCTGTGTACATCTGTTTTTAAAGTGTGATGTCATCCAAAGGGAGATGGGAAAAATTAATTTTATTACATCTCCTTGGCTTTCTATCATAATATATCCTATTCATTTCCTCACTTTAGAATGACTTATACACATGTTAAAAAGGTCTTAGATTCAAGGATCTGTAAGAACACTGGACACAAGGACAGATTTATGCCGATCTGCCTGGGGTTGAGTGATAATAGCCTCTAAAATCCAGACTAGTTTCTGTGCTGTAGCACGGTGAGACTTCTGTTTCCCCACCATATATTTTCCTAAAGGGAGCTTGGTCTGGGAAGATACATCCCATACAGTTGCTTTTTCATTTTTCAGCTTTATCTTTTTTATTAGTTTCTCTCCATAGCTATGACCAAACATAGTGATGGTGATAGAAAAAAGGCTAGCAATGAGCATGAGGTCAAAACTGGTAAGTGTGAATAAGTATAAAGCAATTTGGAATCTTAGACATGGATCTTATAAGCTTAGAATTTAGAAGATAGTCAAAACAAGCCATATTTTGGACCTGTCAACCTGTCAGTTACACAATTTTTCAGGTAGATAGTGTTAGCCAAGGAAAGTATGAAGGATGGATGAGAAAAACGATTTTAGGTAAGAGCTGCTCCCCAAGAAAAAAATTCTGACATTTTTATTAGGATTCTCCTGACAATATAGTTTTTTGTATAAAAATGAATAGAAATGATCCTCAATATCCCCAGGGCACTTTCTTTTTCCTTTTTTGATTTAGCAATTTATGTAAGCTTTTCTTCTTTAATTCATTTAACAAAGACTTGCTGAATGTTAAGTTTGTGCCAGGTAAGCTTTCGATTTCTGGGAACATATTAATACAGAAGAAAAGTCCATATTTTTATAGCATTTATATACCATCAGAATTTAATTTCTTCTCTACGTACAGAACTGACGATAGCTAATTAGTGTCTATCAGAGAAACTAAAGTGTTGTGAAGAAGTTGGTCTCTGTATAAGTAGGGGCTGACAAAAGAATTGTATTTTCTTAGAATTTGTTGGTCCTTCAAGTTTCTCTGTATATGAGTAAAATAATCCCTGTGTCTATCTTTAAACTATTGTTCATACAATTTTGGCTCTATTCTAAATTTACTGATGATTTTGAGTAAGTCTTCGTGGCACTGTCCCTAAGTCTCTGAGGCCAAGTACAGTATAATGTAGCTGTCAGAAAGATCAAGACCATGGTTCCCACAGAAGAGCCACTGACTCACAGATCAACCACGTTTCTTCCCCATTTTCATGGTAATATTTCTTTCTCAAGACTATACTAGGTCTCAAATTGATACGCAACATTTCTTATAACTGAACTGTGGATTTTTACCTCGTACTTCACGAAAGAATAGCAAGCTAATCTTCCATTATTTAGATTTATAAAAATGTCTTAAACAGAAGGTCTGATTTTATAATTCTCTGCTGATGAGTCTTTGAAACTCCTTTACAAAAGAAAATGTAGAAATGTCATGCTCTTCTGGCTCATGGTCTGTTTCAGGATTCTAGCTCAGAATCAGCAGTTATGTAGTAGAATGATATTGCTGTTGCTCTACGCAGCTTTTCCTTGAAAAGCTGGTGACATTTCCTAAAGATTCTTGAGTGAAAAATTCTTTTCACTTGCACAAATTAATTTTGAAATCAAGCTAACTCTTATAATTAGAGGGTTCCATGTTCTAGAAAGTGAATTCTATCTCAGGATTCTCTGGAGTAAATGTACTGCTGTTTATCTAGTTGCTCCAACCAAAGTTCAAGAGACAGGCCTGATACCTTTTTAATTTTTTTCCAGGCATCCAATGCATTAGCAAGTTTTATGGTATATCTCGTAGAAATGTGTCCTGAGTCACTAACCCCAGGGCACCAATCATATTTTGTCTTGGACCACTGGAACAGCCCCCCTGCTTCCGCTTTTGCCCCTGATCTAATCTCCTCTGAGAAACTGAAGTGATGATTGAAAGAAATAGACGAGGTCTCCTCACTCTTCTGTTCCAAACCCTTCTGCAGTTCCCCACACTGGGTCGTGTAAACGCTGAGCTGCACTGCCCAGCGGGGAATGTCTGCATAACCCGGCTCTGACCTCTTCTTCGACATCATCTCCTGCGTCGCTAGGCTGGACTGCTGGTCTCGTTGCTCTCCTGGAATGGGCCAAGCTGGTTCACACTCTGGGGACTTCTCACTTGCTGCTCTTCTCTCTGCACTGTTTTCTAGAGCTTCTTAGGGCCCCCGTGTTCAGATCTCTGATCAGATGTTTCCTCCTCAGAGAGGCCTGCCCCAACATCCAATTTGAAGCATCGTCCCCACCCCATATTCTGTGTCCTTCTACCTTAGTGGAGTTTTCTTTGTTATCAGACATTGTATTGCTTAGTTAACTGTTTTTTCATGTATTATCTTCTCTCCAACCCGAGAGAATGCAAATCCTGAGGGTGGGATGGAATCTTTGGGCTCATTCACAACTAAATCCTTCAAATCAACAACAGTGCAAAGAATAAAAAAATCTCAACACATGTTTGTTGAGTGCATTTCAAGATTTTACTATCCTTTAATTCTAATTACTCTTTTATTTCTATTATATTTGTATGAAAAAGCTTTTTCTAGCTTGTGTGTCAAAGAATAGTCATCTTACATCAGGATTTGATGGTTAAACTATAATTGTGTTGGGCGAGCATATGCCTAATAATTAGAACATGTGCACCTTCAATCACTCATTTTTTAAAAGTTGTTTAAAGTTTCTGTTTTAAATTCCTTCACATTTATGTGCTTTAAATTCTTTCATTTCTCAAACAGGGCTGGTAACAAAATTTGGGAGCTTAATTCTGGATTGCTATGATAATGAGGTGCTGTATATGCAAATATGTGGAATGATATAGACATATCTATTAAAGTAAGGCTTTAATAGGCTCATTCATCCTATTATATATTAATGATTACCGTTAATTCTCTCAACTCTGTGTGTTCATTTCCCTTCATTATCATGTGTCTTTATGCCAGCAAATTTTTGCATTATTTATCTATATTATATATATATGCAGGTGCAAATAAACCACTAGTATTTTATTTGATAATCATCCATTAGTATTTGTTTTACTGAGGTAAAAAATAGTTTGGTAACTGAGAAGTCTTAGATAAGGAACTACAAGAATTATCAGGATCTCATTTTGAAGCTGAAGGAGATCTCTGATACAAGTAGGGTGAAGTGAGGGGATTTGCCCCTCAATCCTCTGTTCAATATGTGACTTTTTGGCAGAAGTCTTTTGGTGAGGACTTTTGAGAGGTCTGGAACTTGCCTAGGGGATACAGAGTTCAAACATACACCCAAGTACAGCATCTAAGAAGAGAAAACGTGTAGGTCTCCCCGACTGAGCTCTGTACTTCTGCAAACACTGTGAGTGTTATTATTTACTGCTAACACTTATGGATGGTAGACTAGGAGGTTAAATTCATTGTCATGGCCCCTTTCACATGTGCAAGACAACTTGAGCAAAACCAATATGTTTACTGCCCATGACCGTCCTGTTTACTCCTGTGATCACATTCACTGGATAACTTCAGCAGTTACTCTGCAATTTAATCTAATAAACCGTATCTTTGGGAGTTACAGAACTATGTAAACTAAGCTTTTATCTTTTCTACTTCATAGATGAAAAAAGGTGGAGCCTGAAGGGTTTAAATCATTTGTCCAAGCTTTTATAATAAGTTGGAAATTGATTCTAAGCCAGTGCTCTTTTCATTGCATTACCTTGGCTTTATGTAGGTAGAAATAGTTCTTTAATTATTGTGCTTCAGCTGATTTCATGGGTAAGAATAGAAAAAAAAACTATTGTTTCAGCATGTATTTTATAAAATTTTGCAGACCCATCTCAAAAATCTGATAACTATTTATGGATATCAGTTGTTTCAGCAATTGTGTTTTATTTTAGTTTTTTTTTCAAATTTATTTCTTGAAAGTGATAGGTAAAATTGTGTGCATTGATCTTTTACAACATGATGTTTTGAAGTATATGTACATTGTGGAACAGTTATATCTAGCTAATTAACTTATTCCTTACCACACATACTTATCACTTTCATGGTGAAAACACTTAACACCCACTCTCTTAGTATTTTTCAAGAATACTGTGTCATTGTTATATATCACCATGCTGTACAAGATCTCTTGAAGTCATTTCTTCTCTCTAACTATAATTTTGTATCCTTTGACTAACATCTTCCCAACCCTTCCTCAGAAACTGCCCCGGCCTCTGATAACCACCACTCTCTCTATTCCTAGGAAGTCAATGTTTTTGGATTCCACTGAAGGGTGATTGTAAGGTATATGTCTTTCTTTGGCCAGCTTATTTGTCTTGACATAGTGTCCTCCAGGTTCATTCATGTTGTCACAAATGACAGGATTTCCTTCTTCTTATGACTGAATAGTATAAGAATAGAATAAAGAAAATTGATCTGTGATGGAATCTTGTTTCATGTCTTTCAGCTACTATGTTTAAATTGGTGATATACAGGCTGGCTCATGTAGTGTCTTCCCAGGCACTGTCTAGGGGTAATCTCACCTCTATATTTTACTGGCTACTGTACCTCAGCCACATAACTCTCTTAATTGATTTATACATGTGTAATTATATATCCTGTCGACAATGGGGAAAATAGTGCTATCTATCTCATTGTGTTGCTGTGTATAATTGAATGTATATAGAAGCATGGAATAATGCCTAGCACATAGTAAGTGCTGTAATGTGTTAACTTTTACAGTACTGAGATACAGATGTAGATAAGACCAGAGCATAAGTGACCTTATTCTTACAGATTGTCGTCTTTAACTTAGTTTCCTAAGTAAAACACAGCTTTTGCTGGGCATGGTGGCACATGCCTGTGATCCCAGACCGTGGGAGGCTGAGGCAGGAGGATCAGGGCAACTACATAGTGAGTTTCTGGACTACCAGCATGGACTATAGCCTGAACTACATAGTGAGTTTCGGGTTAGCCTGATCTACATAGCGAGACCCTGTCTCAGAAAACAAACAAACAAAAACTAAAACCACAGTGGTTTCCAAATGAAAGCATCATTTCATTCTGTAGGTTCTCGATGCAGTAATTCAAATCCGTCACTAGATGGCAATTGTGAGCTGTAACATCAGCTACAGCTCATCAAAACCAATGGGTCAAACGCGGGCATGGTGTTTTCAGTGCCCTGTGGCTTTAAACTCATGTTGTCCCTTACCCACAAAGTCAGCCTTAAAAGAACTGTAGTCACCAAAGTTGGCCTTCTGTAGCTGTTCTTGGGGCTCACCTCTTGGTACCAGTCCTGCTGATAGCAGCTGCACAGAAGCCTGGGTTTACTTGACTGCTTCCTATTTGTGAATTTGCATTATCTGAATGAACAGTTTTAGTCCAGGGACAGTGGAACAGTGTCAGGATCTTATGTTAAGTTGAACCAGTTGTTCTTAAAGTCTATCCTTCCTGTCAGGAGGCTCGGTATCACCTATGAGCTTGGGTTCCCCAACAGATTTGCTGACCAGCAAATCAGCATTTTAAGAAGCCCTCTAGCTGATTGCGCCTACTAACATTTGAGAACCAAGGAAATTAAACTAATGTTTAGCATTATATAAGTGTTGGCATTGGAAGGGTCCTCAGAGAATATTTTGCCCAACACTCTTTATTTTTCAGAGGACACAGAGGCCCAGAGAATTTAAATGACTCACTGGAAGAAGTAAAGCAAATGGCATTAAAAATGATTACAAGTCACAGTGTTGGCTTGTATTAGAGCCAGGCTCCAAGGCTTCTCAGTTGTATGTCCCAGCTTTTCCTACAATGACCTTTACTCTTACTCTCTCCTCCAAACTGAGGCCACTATGTATATATTTTTATGTACCTATATATTTAGTTCAAGAAACATTTCATGGAGGCATGAAAATGAGTATGTTGCATTCTTTGCAGTCCAGTGTGTGTACATACATGTGTGTGTATGTGTGTGCATGGATGTTTGTGTATGGGCTATAGGAGTGAAGGGGAATCGAGAAAAAATAGTCACTCTTCTGAATTGCTAGGAGGCACACCTTGGGAAATAGATGAGTGCAAAAAAAGGTTTGGGAAGACAGGTAAGAGAAGGAAACTTCTGAGCTGAACTTTGAGTACAAGTAGGAGTTCACGGGAAGAAGGAGGGAAAGGATGTTTGGAAAGAAAGATCAGCATATACATGGAGCCACGTAACCATGTGGGCAAGCACAAGTTTTGTTGGAGGAGGAGGCTGCAGTGAGTAGAGAGGACTTATTCAATAACAAGTAGTAGTAATAATGATGAGGATGAGGATGATGATACTAATAGTTGGTACTTACTGAATGCTAAATATGTCTTAAAGCACTGTACTAAGCATTTTAAATCTATTATTAATGATTTAATTTTTAAAAAACCTTGCTAGTATCTACTCTTATCCTTATTTTACAAATGACAGTGAGCACGCATACATGTTCTGTTTCCTTAAAATCACATGTTACCATTTGGATTTCTCAGACACACATTGAACTTAGAGTTTTAATGTTGAGTTCTCGGGACAATCTTTATAATATGAAGTAAGTGTGTATTGTGAGGGATGAGGAATATATTTTTAATGTGATAATTTCCTTATAAGCATACTTTTTATAAATGCATAAAATCAGGAGGCTTTTGATATCCTTTTTGTTTTTAATTTAAGAAATGAATATTCTGCTATTACTCCAGCTGTTAGTAACCACTTCTTATGATAGTAGACAAATTGTGTCTGAAAAGTGGCAAAGGAAGCTCATTCAATTGACTCCCTGAGGAAAAGAAGCTGAGTAATGAGTGTATTTACATGATCTGAAATCACTGGCTTTGTTATATTTTTGGTTTTTACTTTATAAGCATTCATTATGAATGCACTTTTCATAGTCAATGTTAGCATCTTTCCTTCATCACACAGGTGTCCAGAACCAAGCTAAAAATTCCAGTGGTAATTAAAGTTCTGGTAGGATCTAAAATACCATACCTAGATTTTCCCTGGTAAGCTTCCAGGTGTTCCTAGATTCTTTGGGATATTTTTGATTGATTTTACTCTTTATTGAGAAGATCATTTTTTTGGTCCATAGTACTTGTGTCTATAAAATATTGGTATTGGATAAGATAATCTAGACTCAGCTCTAATTATAAATAGATTTATGATTAAATGATTAAATGGCACAAAGAACTAATTTCTGCGTTTTTTTTAATAGTGCAACTTGTGTTTTCATAAAAGAAGTTATCAGACCAAATATTTCTCCATGAATTTTTAAGTGGGATCCATAAAATAACTTGATATTTTACTTTTTTGGATTGCTAAGGCTCTATCCAGCTCAAAATGTGTTTATTTGACAAACAAAGTGTATCAGTTTACATGTCTCAGGGGCTGAGTCTAGAAATCACTAATGGCCAGTTTGTTTCAAGGTGCTAGAGGTGCACTCTATATACCATGCTCTGCTTTTCTGACTGCTAAAATAACAATTTTAAGTTTTACAAGCTCATATTAAATTTATACCTGTGCTTACAGCTAAGAGTGAACTTCATGCTCAAGAAAATCTAGAAAACTTACATCAGTTTTTACCTTCCATATCTAGAGAAGTTGAATAGTCTGCAAGATGCTTTATTTTGAAAGAAAGATGCCATAAAAACTAGGAAAAGACTCTATAAATTGTATCATTAAGTATTTTTAAAAACTTAGTGATTGGGGCTGGGGGTTTAGCTTAGTGGTTAGAGTGCTCGCCTTGAAAGCACAAGGCCCTGAGTTCGATCCCAGCACCAAAAAAAAACCAAAAAACAAAAAACCCCCAAAAAAACCCAACTTAGTAATTGAGAACAACATTTGTATTTTACCACTCTAAACAATTATTTCCTTTCTCACTTACAATCAATTTTTGAGGCCATTACAATAATGCTTCAATTTACCTAAGTCACTTAGAAAATTTTACCTAAAAGTATAAATAAGGACATAGAACTATCTAAAATTCTGCAAATTAGAATTGGCTATTGTTAATTTTAAAAATTTTATTCTATGTAAGCATGACCACTAAGAAATTGGCAATGTGTATACATTCTATTTTTAAATCTTCTTTTAAAATTAATATATATTTAGCTTATGTATAATAATTTAAATAATATATTAATTATCATATAAATATATTTTATAATATAATATATGAGAATTAATATATATTTAGCTTATGTAATTTAAATTTATATTAAATTATAATTTATATATATTTAGTTTATGTAAAATAATTTAAATCTCTATCATCAAAAATAACATTAGAAGTATTATTATTGTATGAAAAGTTGTAACACTCTGATTTTCATTATTTTGTGATTTTTCATGTCATTCTGATTCAGGTCCCCTTTCTTTAGTTTTCACCTCTACTTGTTCCAGAAAAGATTAAGTAAGATAGTTGCAGTTCACTTTCTTGCGAATGGGTATAATATATAGAGAAAAGCAAACCACTGAAATCCATACTACATAACCTTTTTCACTTGAGATCTTTTCTTTATGAACTATAGGGAGTTTTAATGCATTGGGGAATAGTGCCATAAAGATTTCTATTACAACATAAAAAGTCTTTTAGAACATGATAGTAACTTCTCCTTTATTAACTGCTGCTTATAAGTACATATTTTTCAAAAGCATTGTAGGGCATGGTGGCACACACCTATAATCCCAGCACTTGGGAAGCTGAGACAGGAGGATCACCACCAGTTGGAGGCCAGCCTGGGCTATGTAGTGAGGCCAGCCTGAACTACATAATGAGGCCTGTCTCAAAAAACAAAAAAACAAGAACAAAAAGATAAGCATGTTCATAAGCCTTCCAATTTCTGTACTTTTGGGGGCAGAACTCTAATCTTACTGATCAATATTCTTTCAGTGTCTAGAACTGTACCTGGCTCATTACACTGTCTAAACAAAGACTTGTGGAGCTGAAATGAGTAAAATGGACTCAATTCCAAATATTCTCATACTGTAACAGCTGGTTGCACTGTGATTTCTAATAGCATTGAAGTAAAAAACAGTAATGGTTAAAAACTTTGGTTTCTGTTCCCTGTTGCTGACTTTGAAAGACTGATCAAGATTAAGTGATATAGCTTTGATCTACCTTTTAGCATAGTGCTTGAGTTCACATGGTAAATGTTAAATAGATGTTAGCTTTTAGTGATTTGGCTATTTATTTTTAATTTACATACTTTTTCTTCCAAGTAAGAGCCTATTTTTTCTGAGGAAATTATTTAGATATTTGTGACACAAGAATAAGCTACTTCTTTGGGGGTATGAACTATGTTACAGAATTGGGAGAATAAAATTTACTAGATAACAAATTTATTAGTAATTATTATCTTACACTGCCTATATTAACCTAATAGTCCAAAATCTTACTCATAATGCTTATTGGAAACATTTTAAAATAAACAGTGCTATAGAGTTATAATTTATAGTTCTTTCTGTGGCATTTTTACTTCTAAGTTTTTCAAGCATTCAGCAAGTATAACTGAACCCTGTTAATGAATGAGCAATTTGAGATATCAGATAATGAAGCCTGACTCTTTCCCCTGTATGTGGAAGATACTTGAGACCAGATGAATCACTATTGCTAATCTACATTACGCTCTGATAACATCTTAGGGGAATTTGTACCAGCCATATCAAGACAGATGCATAAACCAGTCCAGTAATGTGAAATCAGTAGTGTGGGTACTGAACAATGGAATTCTACAGTCCAGCACTATCCCACAGATACATAGTGTGAGACACATATGTAACTATATTTTCTAGTAGCCACATTAAAAAAGTAAAGGTACAGGTGAAATTAATCTTACTAAATTATATTTATTTCTACATTAATTTATACTTACAATTTTATTTGACTCTGTGTATTGAAAATATTATCATTTTAATATGCAATTAGAAGTACTAATGAGATGTTCTCTTTTTTAATTCAAGTCTTAGAAATTTGGCATGTATTTTATAGCCACAGCACATCTCAATGAATTCTGGCCACATTTTGAGGGCTTAGGAAGGAATAGTGGCTACCTCATTGGACAGCACCTCTGTAGTCATTCCTGCTTTGCCTCAGTAGGATGGTCCAAAGAACATTGCTGTGATGTAAAGGAGAGAAAAAGATCTGTTTGGATTCTTAGAATATGTCTGTACCTAGCTCTGACATTTGATATTGATAAGACTATAAATATATGATTTCCTTTCTCTGGATCTCAAATACCTACCATGCTCTTCTCTGGAGGGTAGGGTAGTATGGGAGATTAAATAAGACATTGCATGTGAAGAAAGTGCTGTGTTAAATCATGAGGCACCATGCACATGTAAGCCATTCTTATCTCCTTTATTCTGGATTTACTCCCATGAATTGTCCAAGGCCACATTCCAAGTTAGTAGAAGAATCAAGGATAGAGTCTGGGGATTTTGACTTCTAGCCATCTGCTTCAGTTAAGGGCTATTCATACTCAGCTAGTTTTTAATTTTTTTTAACTAAAAAGAATCTTTCTAATTAAAAAAATGAAAAAGGAGAGTGGCAGTAAGAAGTAAATTTCATGTTGAACAGTTAGGGTCTTTTTTGCCACTATCATAATATTCTACAGTAAAATTATACATCTAGGATATTTATATACTTATATATTCAGACTTACAGCCATGAAGGATTGGACTTTATTGCTGTCATATTATATAAAACCCCATGTTCTTCAAAGTTTCAAACAACTTTTAAATTGAACTGTGGTTTCCCTACTTTATTTATCTCCAAAATACAGTACAACCACAAGAAAGCCCTTCTGTGGTGGGCTTTATTAATAAACCAGAAATGGATCAATTCAGTAGGTTTTTATGGATATTTTTGGTTACAGATGTAGCTCATTAATTCCCATGTGGGAGGCACTACCCCTCTAGTGTGAATCCAAAAGACACATTAATGTGGGAATAATTCAGTTCAATCCATATTATTTAGTACTTAATCGTGTGTGAGGCACATTAGATATTTTAATATTCAAAAAGAGTTTGTTTCTATGATAATTGGCACTTAGATATATACATTATTTAACTGGAGGACAATATGGCATCTCTACCAAAATATCCATCATATATGAATTAGGAATCTATATTTTTGGAAGGTAAAACATATGATCAGTAAAGGAATTCTAGATCATTCAAAAATAATTTAAAAAGTTACATCTGTACTTTTAGAGGGCATACAAAGGAGTAGTTATTTCTCTAATTGTATCCTATCATGGTATTCATATTTAAATTTTTTAGATTATTTTCCACATTTGTGTCAAATGAACTTCATAAAACTTAAAAACCACATAAAATATTTAAGCATTAGCCCAGTTCATTTTCATAGAGAAAAATAGATAGATTCAAAAAGTTCTTTACTTTCTTCTTAATCAAAATTCTCTAAAATAAGTTTTTTTCTCTAGAATAACTTTTACTGCTTATTTTCATTTGAAAACTATCATATATAAGCTTCAGACCTACCAGAATTGATGACCACACTAACGACATGTAATGTTTATTTTCACATGCTGAATCACTGCTGTTGACTATTGAAACAGTTTATTAATTGACCTTTACATTTTATTACCTTTGCTCCTTAGTTTAAAAACAAAGAGCTTAAATTTTTAGAAGTCCAATAAAATGTATTTTTGATATTTCTACCATAATTTTATGAGCAGTTCTTCTATTCTGCCCTGTAATAAGCACCATCTGCATTTTTATGATTTAGCTTAACATTATTATGGTAATGTTTTACTGGGTGAGCCCATCGATGCCCTTGGCAGCAAGATTTTGTTACACTAAATCTAGAAGCTGAGCCTATTGGTTACAACAGCTACAGAGTTTTTCTGGATTGAGTTCAGAGCCATGTCCTGACATTATGAATATAACTTGTGGCACGTTTCTTTCATCAGCTTTTCCAAAATCTTTGATCAGCTTGAGTCCTAGAACCTGCTATTTAAATAAGCATATATTTTTTAATTTAATGATTTGTATTATAGATATTTTATTCCGAGAACATCTGGCTTTGAGGGAAGCCAGCCAAAATAATTAGTGGTACCTACACTAAAAATATACTACCTTAGTAAAAATCATGACTGTACAGTATTTACTCTGAATGGATTCATTCTAGACTGGGGTCAGTCCTTGGCTTATTAAGAAGTTGGCTGCACAGCAGGAGGTGAGCAAATAAAAATTCCTCTATATTACAGTTGCTCCCCATTGCTTGCATTACTCCTGAATTTGGCCTCCTGAATTTGTGGATAAGCAGCAGCACTAGATTCCCATAGGAATGTGAACCCTACTGTGAACTTCACATTAGAGGAATCTAGGTTATGTGCTCCTTTGGATCATTCAGAGCATCACCCACCCATCCCCATGAAACCTGTCCCTGTGGCAAAAAGATTGGGGGCTAGACATGTGGCAATGCGGCATTGACTATCGAGCTAGATACTATGCTTGTCTTTTTGCTCAGGTGCACCCTAGGAAGAACACAAAAAATTTGAAGAATCTTAATAATTTAATTTTTCAATTATGAAATAAAATTAAACGGGCTATAAAAAGCCATTGTACTAGTATATATTAGGAAATATTGAGTCATGTGTCCAAAAGTCACAGTTAAGACCAGGAAACAGTCATAAGCATAGGATGGCATGGATACTGTGAGATAATGTCCACTTGTCAAAAATAGATGGTATGTTGTTAGTTCCCTTTTCCATCAAATTTCAAAAGTTAATGATATACTTTATATTTGTATTGCTTCTACTGAGACGTCAATTAAGGAATAAAAGAGATTCTAACATTCTGTTAGTTTTTGCTGTGGATATATTCAATATCACATGTGAATAAAACCATATTTGTTATATCACTCTCTATTTCATGCATCCTAAACTGTCTTTAGGAAAATTTGGTACATATCGCTTCAGTCATCTGAAAGGAATCACTTCTTCATTACAGCTCATAACTTAAAACCATAAAGTATCAGCTGGAAAAAAATTGGCCCAATTAAGAGAAATATGATAATGTTACAAAAACACATATAGACATGTCTGGGAGATGATAAGATTATTTTAATTTTCCCATTTGCACTGGAATTATTTATTTTACAAATCTCTAGATCTTAAAATCCTTTGCTGAATCATGAAAAGAAGCTTAAGTTAGCAGTTTTCCTTTGCAAAGTCTAGCTGCTAGCATCTGGTGAACATTTGGATACCTAGTCAGGTTCGATGGAAATAATTATTTTAAGACTCTATTTCAACATGCCAAGGCTTAGAAATCAGCTAGGATCACACTCAGCACATGTATATTACTCTGGGGGATTAAAAAACTTGGTATTAGTAACAGAGATCTCAGGTCTTTTTGCAGTAATGCAGATAAATAGGGGGACAGGACAAAAGGATGTGCATGCAGACTGGACATGCGCCTGCAAAGCACTCAAGTGCTCCTGGACAGTGACTGGCTGCTACACCTGTGGACCACCCACAGCTAGGCCCCTGCCCTCTATTCCTCCTGACACTTACATTTAAACTTAGCCGGCCTGCAGAACTGAGGACCAGTATCCTTGCTTGTGCGTTTCTGTGGCACCCCTGGGGCTGGTTTCTGCCTCTTCACTGGATGTTGCTTTACTTCCAGGACAGCTTCTGGAAAAAAGGGGATACAGTTATTCAATTGGAAATATAGTCAGAAGCAGAATTATTATTAAAGTGCGTTTTTCTGGATCGTAGGAAAAATTACATAATAGAAATGCATAAATACATACTTCAATAAAAATGCTATTATTAACCAAAATTTAATTGCACATTTAGGATATAATTGTATGCCAATTGTGAGCTAATAATTTCTTTGTCTCTATGTAATCAAGTATGCTTTTGTTTATTTTCACACATATGTTGCTATAGTTAGAGTCTGGAATGTCTCCTACAGGTCCATGTGTTAAAGACTTGGTCACCAACCTGTGGCACTATTGGGAGGTGGTGGAATCTTGTGAATAGTGCCTAGTGGAAAAAAAATTAATTCACTCTGGGCATGTAGGAGGAGTTATTGAGACACTGGCCAACCTCTTTCTTTTTTGTTTCCTGGTTACCATGAGGTGAATAGGTGTTCTTAACCACTGGCTCTCACCATGATGTACTGTGCTACTCCAGGCCCAAAACAACAGGGCCAAGTGACCACAGGCTGAATCCTCTGAAATGATGAACCAAAATAAACCATTTCCTCTTTTTATATTGATTTTCTCAGGTATTTTTATAGTAATGTAAAGCTGATTATTGCATAACACACACACACACACACACACACACACACACACACACACACACACAGGTTTTGTCCAAATAGAAAATGTATTATATATTTTTATTGTTTTTCATGGCTATGTTATACACCAAAGTTTCATTAATTCAACTTTCATTGGTACGTATTTGAGACAATTTTGAAAGGATTTGAGCATTTGAGAGGAAGCAAATGTGAGGAAGGACTATATCAGGAAGAAAAGAGATTTATTTCAGAAAAGTGAACTTTAGGGGCTGGGGATTTAGCTCAGTGGTTAGAGTGCTTGCCTAGCAAGTGCAAGGCCCTGAGTTTGATCCCCAGCACCAAAAAAAAAAAAAAAAAAAAAAAAAAGAAAAGAAAAGAAAAGTGAACTTTTTGAACAGTACGTTTTCCACCCAATTTGTATACAACAATACTTGAGTTAGAAATTGTTCTCCGTTATTTATCAAATTAGGTCTGATAGAGTTGTAGTTTGACAACATTTTTTAGATTTTATTTGAACCTTTGATATAATTTAACTACTTGAATATTTTTATACTTTATAAATTTTCTGTCATCTAGATGTTTTGTAAATCATATGAGATTTCTCTTTACTTACACTGAATTTCAGAATCTTAACTCTGTTCGGAGTTACCTATTTTATTTTGGTCTGTTAAGATTTTAACAGGAACAACTTTAGCTATTTGAATAAAAAGATTTGAAAGCCCAGATTTGTTAATAATTAGAAAATGAGTGCAGGATTGAGTATCCAATTTAGAATTTCTGTAATGTGATATGAGGGGTACATTCTAGAATAGTATTGTCTAATAAAATAGTCTGTTACAATGCAAATATTCTCTACTTCTATCATTTGGTGCGGTAGCCACTAGTCACATGTGGCTATTTAACTTTTGAAACATGGCCAGTGTGACTAAAGAACTGAGTTTTTTGCTTTCTTTAATTTTAATTAAATAAAGGGCCAATGCCTAGAAGCTCTCAGCTTGAAAATGTGGTTCTAGAGTTTCTCTCTATTTGGTACTCAACATGAATTAGATGTCTTCTAGCTACTAAATATCTATAAGACAGTAGAGTCTCCAAAGCACAAGGCCTAGGTTCTGACACCTGGCCTCCCTTATGGAGCCTGCACCATGTTTGTTCAAGCCCAAAGGGTGGATACAGTAACATTCTGAACTTTGGCTCAACTTGTGGATGTTTAAACACTACAAAGTTCTGGTTAGCCACAGGTGATTTGAGAACCTCTCATCTTTGGAAAGGTATGGGATCTCAGATTATCTCTAATAATAAAGTTCGGTGACAGTAAATGGTCTCAAGAGCTTGACTTTTCCTGGATACTACTTGTGTGGTTTGACTCCTTGCAGAAGACTGGCAGGTAAACGTATATTAAGGAGATATTCCACAGACACAGGTACCTCCATGAAAAATAAACTTTGCAGATTTTTAAAAAAACTTAATAGATTTGACCAGATACCAGGAACAGGCTGATACATACTTTTTATGCCTCTTGTTATATCCTTCTTTGGTAAATATTTATTGAGCAAGGCACAATGCTTAGTGCTAGACACAGAATGTTGAAAATAAACTGGACACAACCTTTCCCCTCATGGTGACCACATTAGACAGTCATATTTTACAACGTTCTCTTCTTCCAAGATTTATTATTTTCTTTTTAGATATGGTAAAACCCATACAGAATAAATAAAAATTCTGGGGATCGTTACCATGTGTATGTTATACATCTAATTCAATTTACTTCTTTCTGAACAATTGTCACAGATCCATGTTTAGGTAGATTGTTTTAAAAATTCAATATTAGAAGAAAAGAAGATAACCAGAGACCTTAGTTGTCATTTTTAGACTATGAGATTAACATCATCATTTAATATTTATTGTATGTTTACCATGTATGCTTGAAAGGGGTTCTTTCCTCTAGATGAGCAAGAAGAATATCCTCTAAAATAATTATTAATTGAAATATTTTTTGTTGCTGTTAATGTAACAACACTTTATTTTTTACTTTGTCACACATAACACTGTAAGAAAGAGTTCTACAATCACTGGTTAGAAAATGAATCAAATTATTCAAGCATCACTTCGAAGTGTGAAGGGCAGTATTGGCTCCATAGATATCTGTAATTAATAGTATTTCAGTTTATTTTGAAAGAATGAGTCAGAAATGTGGCAAAATACTAAGTAGAACTATTTAGTCACATTTCTTTTTATTCTTCACATAGGAACTCTATAATTAAATGTATGGTCTGCAACCTACATTTTTTAGAGAATTTTCAAATGTGTCACTGGTGGAAATTTAAGAGTGAAAAGAATTAAGAATTGAATGAGTGTAACCACAACATCTAGTACTTAAATACCGAAGATCAACAGTGAGTTCCCCAAATATGTTTGTTGATAATGTCTTTGAGTTTTGCAGATAGACACTTTGAAAGTGATTTTAAAGAATAAATTACATAGCAATAGAAGAAGACACACAGAGAGATAAATTTCTTTATAAATACTTAAGAAAAGTTGCCTATAAAATCATCATGAGTAAAATTAAAAGGAAAAAGGCTACTCATTTTATTCCTTAAAAAACTTATATCCTGTGGAGTCTTAAAACATGACCATGAGCTCGAAAGAATCTTCCGTGTTCCTTCCCATTGAGCTTGGGAAAGACTGTGGCTGCTTTGACCAACTAAGCACAGTGGAGAAGCCGTAATGGAACAGTAGCAACTGCGTCATAAAGATCATGAAGCTGCTGCCTTGTTGACGGGAATGCTGTCTTTTCCCCGGGCCTCTAAGTAAGAAGTCTGACTCCTTTACTTCCATCAGCAGAAGAAGCCACATACAGGTGATCCCCACATGTAAGTGCTCCGGTTGACAACGCCAGCAAAGCTCAGCTTTCTTCTGTCCTTGCTGGGGCACTAAACAAGTGGGACCCTTAAGCAATAGTTCAAATCAGCTAGCAGAAAAAACTCTCAGACCTACCTACCTGAATGCTTGACTTATAAAATTGTAACATAAAAATGTTAGTTGTTTTAAACTGCTGAATTTTGATTCATTTACTACACAGCAGAAATAACTGGAGCATAACCTGTGTGTATGTGTGTGTGTGTGTGTGTGTGGTGTGTATGGGCATGTGTGTGATATTTTAACAATAAATAAATTTTAAAAATTAAATGTAAACCAAGCCTGGTGGCATATGCTTGTAATTCTAGCCCTCTGGGAGGCTGAGGCAAGAGGATTGTAAGTTCAAGCCCAGTCTGGTCAATTTAGTCACTTAATAAGAGCTTGTATCAAAATTAAAAAAAAGATCTGGGGTGTAGTTCAATGCTAAGTCCTTGGGTTCAATCTCCAATTGTGAAAAAGAAGTAAAAGACAAGTAAAGACACTCTGAGAAACTGCAGAAGTTGACAAAGGCAGTCTTAATATCCTTCTTATACAAGGAGGTCTTTCAAATTACCAGAAAAAATTTACTAACGTTATACAGGAAAGTGGAAAATTAAATTAATAGATAATTCAGAAAAGAAGAAATTTAAGAAAACTAATAAACATGTAAGAAAGCATTGAACTTTATTAGTAATTAAGGAAATGTGAATTAATGATGAACTTAATGAATTTAAAATTTTAATTACAAATTGGCAAAGGTGAGAGAAATTTAATATTGGTTTGGGTTAAGTGAGAGTGTAAAGGGCACAAACTTTCTGGACAATAACCTTATATGTCCAGAGCTTTAAAAGTATCCATAGTCTCTGATGATCCTAGGAATCTAGAAATTCAGGAAATAATGAAGGGAACAAAATTATAGAAACAAAATAAATGTTAATATAATTAAATAAATTCTTTATTTTATATTGGTGAATATGTTATTAGAATTTAGAATTAGATTTTCAAGATATTTTATTTGCTAATCTTGACATTGGAGAAAAAAAATTTAGGGCTTCAAAACGCATATAGATTGAAGTTTGAATTCTGGCTTTGCCATTTACTTTGTTGGATATTTGGAAATTTTATTTACCAAATTTCATGAAAGTTAGAAGACTTTCCAGTTTTCATGTAAGAAATATGGGTCTACATACCTGTTTCGCTAGGTGTGGTAAATGAATTTATGTATTTATGAATAAAAATGCACAATAGGTTTATTTTATATTTGTTTTACCATTATAAAAATCATAGTTTCTGAATAACTTTATCTCTTTCTGTACAACCTAAGGGCACTATCTGAACTCCATCTTCAAGTCCACACCACTTCCCAAATTTACTGCAAAGTCCTACTCTGGCTCCCTCCCTCCATATATCCCTTCCTACTGTAGTCCAGATCCCATGCCACAGTTAGAAATTTTGAAAAAAAAAACAAAACAAATTGGCTTCATTTTCTTGCTTCAGTGGTTTCAATTGTACTAAAAATGCATCCACCATTGCTCTTCACACAACAAATACACTTTGAAAAATATAAATAATACCACATCATTCTTTTGCTTATGAACTCTACCTCCTGTACCCAATAGCTCCTAGCATATTTTAGGCATTATCCTATTGCGGAAACACAATCTCTGACATGCACAATTTAAAGCAGGAGAGGTTTATTTTGGATCAGTTACGTTACTCAGTTGGTTGGCTCCAAGGCAGAAAGGCCATGGACACAGCAAAGCTGCTCACACCAAGGTGGTCAGGAAGCAGGGGGAGAGAGAGACAGAGACAGACAGAGAGAGACATAAAGAGACAGAGAGGCAAACAGACACACAGAGAGAAGAGAGACAGAGAGAGAGGAGGGAAGGAGAGAGATGCACACACAGAGACACAGAGAAAGAGAGAGAGAGGAAGGGAGAGAGAAACACACAGAGAGACAGAGAGAGACAGTGAGAGAGATGTGCTCTTCCGGGTTGCTCCCCCAGTGGACCACCTGTTCTAACCGGTTCCCACCTTCCAACAGCACACTCAGCTGCCAAACTGCCCAGTGGACAAATCCACTGATGAGTACAGAGCCTCTAAGATCCAACCAACTTCCAAACACATGAGATTTTGGGGAACACCCCGAATCTAAACCATGACATCTTAGCATTTAGAATGAATCTAAACTTCCTTCCTGGCTTCTATATTCCACAGGATTCCTACTCTGACTACCTTGCACTGCTCTCCTAGTTCTGTGCCCACTAACCATATTGATCCTTGCTTTTAGGCCTTTGCTCTTCTTTTTCCTGGAATGCTTTCCCCCCAGAAAACTGTATGACTGGGTCCTTTGCCATTTAAATCTCAACTTGAATATCATTTCTTCAGAAAGCTCTTTGTTTACCATCCAATCTAAATTCAACTACTCATTTTTATATATCTGTAATCAAATTCTCTTTCATTCTATATTAGCATTTATCTCTTCCTTACTTTATTATGTATCTTATTCACTTATAATCTGCCTCAACACTAGCCCTTTTCTCTTTCTAACCCCTTCTTGAGACCAGGAAATTTGTTTGTTTTGTGTACTGTAACATCCTTGCAAAAGAATCAAGCCTGGCATATGGGAGGTGTTCTAGAAATACTTGCTGGACTCCTTATAAATAAACACATTTGTACATTTGAAACACAGACCAAAAGAAACAAAATTGAGATTTTTTTAAAAGCCAGAAATGGTAAACTATATTGGTATTTTTAAAAGCTTTGATGGTTTTGATTAGAGTTAATTATATTGCTTCAATTTTGAAACAAGAAAAACCCGCAAACAAAATCACAATAGCATAAAATTTTTTCAAGGGTGTGATGAGAGCTCTCCTGTCAAATCAGATACTTTTAAAACTATATCATCACTCAACAGATTTCTTGCTTTGAAATGAAGAATATTCACTTTCCACCAATATTTTTATTGCTGCTGAACATATGATTTATTTACTGGGTAGGGAACAAATCTTACTAAAATGACTTTCTTTTCAGAACTGATGGTGTTGGAAACAAGGTTTCATTTTTCATTAATATAAGCATCTAGAATGATATCCCCTAATTACTCCATTGGGTGGATGGGAGTTAAAGCTGTTCCTGGTATCATTCAGTCTAGGATGCAGGAGCCTTACAGGTTGGGCTTCAATGACCAGGTATGATCATAAGCTTCTACAACAATGAGATCTATTTCTATAAAAGCCATGTGAAAAATTTGAACTGCTATTCTGAATGGCAATTTATGGATATGCCATAACGTTTCAGAGAGTATATAACATTTTCTCAGACATTCAGGCATAAATTTCAACATGTGTTTCAACATAGTGTATCCTTACTGGTCATCGAATTTTCTCTACAAAGCAGGATGATTACAATCTTATGGTTCTTGAAGGAAAAGGAAATACATGTTTGTTAAACACGTACTTTGGGTCCCTCTCTTTGCTAACTGTGTTATATGCCCAGTCTCAATTAATTCTTACAACTGTGCAATAAATGAGTAAAGACAGTAAAATGAAAGATTTTATTCTTTCACACAATTTTAAGGACAAAATTGGTGAACTAAGAATCATCAAAACAAAGGAACTGCCTAGTGTTACCCCACTGATATCATCCAAGGGTTTAGTTTTGAGTTTTTCAAGGAACACTCTATGTTACTATTACCACCCCATGGATGTTGTCTGACGCATGAGAAATGTTCACCAATACCAATGCTATTAAATTGGGTAGAAGACTTCCATAGGAACTGCACATTTGAGTTGTTTTGAAATATATGGATTTGGAAAAAGACAACTGGTTGAGGAACCTTGATGTTCCTAGAGGCCATTCTTCCCACAGAGTAGTATTCAATTTGATTTCATAACTGCTTGTAATATTTGGAAGGGTGTAGAAAGCCAATTTTCATTTTTCACTGCCATCCCTTTTTTCCCCCAAAACTCAGATAAAGCTCTGCTTGTAAAATTCATTTGTACTGGAACAGAATCAACTCTAATTTAACAACTAAATCTCGACAAATTGAAAGAAAGGAAAAGGTTTCTTAAGGATGCACTGAGACATTATTGAGGGTCTGCTTTGGTATATCACGGTTTTTATTTAAGTATGTTACAATTAGAGGGACATTAACTTTCTTTTGTTTATAAAATCCACATAATGGTCTCCTGACTGTATTTTTTGGTTACAAAGTTCAAAAGAGCCAAGTCTAAATGATCTAGTAAAAGAAAAGACTGAAAATACTTAAGTATCTAAAGTGTATATGAAATGTTCGGATTCTATTAATTTAGATTAAGGAAAGGAGGAGTGAGAAATTAATTTTCACTTCAATGTGTAGATGAATTTGAGAAATGGTGTCCTTAGTTTGGAGATCTGGAGGTTAGAAACTTCCATGGCTGGAAAATAAAACAAAGCCTTCACTACAATTTAAGCAGTGATATTTGACAGAAAATATCTTTTGATATTTTTATTCTAGGTGCATTCATTTGATACTTTTGCAATAGACAGAAATGTATCGGCTATTTCTCAGAAGTTCCTTATTTTCACTGAGGAAATCTGGAAGGTACAATTCTAGCCCTTTTCAAATAAAACCATTGGATGAAACTTCAGGCAGGATAAAATACTGAGACTATAATGGTGATTTAAGATATAGTCAGAGTCTTCCAAATAACAGAGTATGGGAGAAAGAGGCTGTGTCTCTGAAACGGTAAATAATCTAAATGAATGTGGTATGAAGTCTTTTTTACTTATCCAGCTATTTGGTATAATAAAGTAATCTTATATTGAGCCAAAGAGTACAAAGTTTCTCTCTCTGTCTCTATCTCTCTCTCTCTCTATATATGTATATATGTATATATATGTGTATATATGTATATATATGTGCATGTATACACACACACACACACACACACACACACAGATATATCGCCCAGTTCAGATAACTAAGCTATGCAGTTAGCCTAGGTGTCCATCGACAGACAAAACGAGTAAAGAAAATGTGGTATTTATACACAACAGAGTATTATTCAGCCATTAAAAGGAATGAAATCAGGTCATTTGCAGGAAAATGGGTGGAACTAGAGGTCATTATGTTAAGTGAAATAAGCCAGACTCAGAAATGCAATTATATATTGCGTGGTTTGTGTCATATGTGGAATCCCAATAAATAAATAAGAGGAAGGAGAGGACACAAAAGAGGACTACTAGAAAAGAAGAAGGGAATAGAAGAGAGGAGGAGGGAAGGGAAAGGCCATGGCAGGGGTGGGTTAAAGTATGTTATGTGCACATACAAGACTTTCAAAATAAAACTCATTAATATGTATAACTAGTATGTAGTAACAAAAATTCCTTGATGATTAAAATTTGACTCAGTTTTATCTCCTGTTGAAAGTTGATTTATTTTTATTTAAGATACCTTCAAATTAATATGAAAATTTTCAAGTATATTACAGTAATCACTTGTCTTGTAGAATAACCATAAACAAGACTCTGGTAGGAAGAAGTAAGGAGAGAAAAATGTGTGTATGTTTGGGCTACAATCAGGGTTCTGAAGCACACCAGAACCTTGGTATGAAGAAGAGGATGAGAATGAGACTCTGCACATTAGGACAATCCTGAGCTATATTTTTGGTAACAAGATTTTAAGTTCGGAGTCTATGTTTTAGTTCCCTCTTCTTTCTCCAGCATACATTGAATGGCTCATAAATGCTGCTTAGGAATTATTTGTTAAATTAAGTGAAATGTCATTTCCTGTGCTTCTCCTAAGGAAAAGATTTTCATCAATCATTTTAAATTTTGAACACCTAACTTTAAGGACCCCAAGGGATTAATGGACATCGGAAAATTTTAACTCAGTAGGAAATGCAGGTTGAGTCATTGCTGTCTTGGGTCAGTGAGGAAGACTGACCTAAAGGAAGGATAAAGAATAAAGGTTTATGCAGAGATTGGTAGCAAGGAACAAATATTAGTTTTGGTAAAAATGACTTTTGTTCTCCATGGAATATAAATGTAAATATAAAGAAACAATAAGACCAGGATACTATGAACTTGGTAGTCTTCTGTGGAGTGCCTCAGATATAACCACCTTCTATGGCAACTGGTGTTGACTGATGATCCCCTGTGTTGAGAACCTGAGTATCCCAGCAAGCTTGGATTTAAACACAAGAGAAAGGAGAGTCATGGTAGAGTGCAAACTCCAGATAAACATAGCCTTGTTTTCTGTGCATTTAAGGTTCTGGTTCATTAGTCTTTCCATTGCTGACTGAATCCTTGTCCATATTGCTCAGTGTCCTGATGATCCCTGATAGTGATTATGGCTTTGGTGTTCTGTGCAGTATTTAAGAGGATGAAGGATAAATACGGACTCTGCAAACTGAGTTAATTCCCTTCTACTTTAGTTCATCCATGCTAGTTTTTTGGTGGGGAGGGGCATCCAGTCACCTCAGGAGCCATTACTGTCAAGCACAACCATACAGTGTCCACCTGCATGTGAACACACAGTGTTGTTCAAAATAAGATAAACATATTCCATACCTCGCCTCCAGGAGCTGACAATAAAACCAGACAACCGATACAGTGAAAACAATGGGGTGAACAGATGCACAGCTGAGTAAACAGAGAAGTACAACAAATTAGAGAATTTTTAGTACAAATTCTTAGGGCATGTGTTGCTTTATGTTGGAAATCAGGGGAAATTCTGCAGGTTTCAGCTTGCTGAAGTCTGTGTGAAGGTAAAGAAAAAGAGGCTGATGGTGGTGGTAAATCATCTTGCTCCTTTCAGTGAGAAGGAAAGACGTTTCCCTTTGGAATGAGGGAGGGGGTATTTCCTTCATAGCTACTTTGAGAGTACATTCATTGCTACTTAGGCCTAGAATTTTTTCTAAGAGATTTGGTTGTAACCAGCCTAGGGAAGGAAAATAAAAATGTATTAAGCAGGGCATATCCTGCCAGAGAGATTTCATAAGCCTTCTTTCCACTGGAAACCAGGCTAAAAAGAAAATAAAAACCAGAGTGTATTATAATTGTGCATTCCACTTATAACCAACTGGCAAATGCCAACTGATTTTCCAAGGAAGTGATTACTTTGGGTGAGGTACTGTGTGTGTGTGTGTGCATGTGTGCGTGTGTGCGTGTGTGTGTGTGTGTGTGTGTGTGTGTATGTGTGTGAAGGGGCAACATTACTTGCTGTTGTCTAGCATTTACTGTCTTTGGCATCCTGAACACTGTCAGAAATTAATCTAGACTCAGAATTCAGCTGAAAGCAAATTCCAGGCAGATCTCAACTTTAGCTACCCTGGGCTGATAGATATCTCTCTTCTTTTAAATATATCCAAACAGAAAACTTGAAAACCTCCCCAGGAATCTTTTCCAGGGTTTATAAAAACCTCACCGCCAATAAGATCTTTCCATCTAACTTAAATTCCTTTGGTTGTAATTTGAATTCATTTCCTCTTCTTTCCTCATTAGGAGGAGACTACTACCCACAATAGCTTCTTTTCTAAATACAGCTGTGAAACACACACCTCAGGCTTCTTTCTTGGACACACATGACTTCTATTTCATATGTCAATCTATTTATAATCTTTTTTTGTTTGTTTTCTTTTCTACTTTGACCTCTGTCTTTCTTCTCAAGATGAGATGACTTGGTAAAGACACCTTAAAATTGTATTTCCATAATTGATTTCACAAGATTTATTCTACAAATATTGACATATCAATATGTCCCATTCTCTAATTCCAGTCAGACTTTATTGTTTAGGTCATAAGGATCTAAAAGAACACTGGAATTTATACTTTATGCATCCTTGGACTGGGTGAGATTACAGTCTCAAGGTACAGATGGCCACTTCCTAACACTTAACACCTTGGGCAAATAACTTACTTTTAGATATCATTATGGAGAGGCTCCTTTTGCATCCATAAAATGAGATAGACAATAGCAAGGCTTCAATCTTGGAAACAGCCCAAATAACTATCAAGAGCAGAATGGGTAAAGAAAACGTGGATTTTTTAAATACAATGGAGTACTACTCTGCCATAAAGAATGATAAGCTTGAGATATTCCTAGGTAAATGGATACATCTTGAGACCATACTCTTTTTTAAATTTTCTTTTAATGGTACATGTTTAGATGTATATAGTGATAACATTCATCATAGGGGATTTGTACCTGTACATGACATATCTTGTTGCTTCTTTTTTTCCCATTCTCCTCCCCTCACCCCCTCCTCCCTCCCTATCTACAGAAGCTTTGTTTCTATTTTTTCCTTCCATTTCTTATTTCCCTTGTCCCTCTTTCCTTTCCCTCTCCCTTGTTCTCTTTTCCATTTGGAAATTTTCTTCCGTTTCCCAATATAATACATTTTAGTTTTCAGTTAAGAGTGCTCTTAAGTGAAATAAATCAGACACACATGTTTAAATATCGCATTGTTTTTCTGGTGTGAGAAACTGAAAGTGTAAATAAAGACTAAAATGTATTACATTGGGAAAGGGAAGAAAATGTCCAAATGGGAAAGGGAACAAGGGAGGGGGAGGATGAAAGGAAGAGAAGGACAAGAGAAATAAGAAATGGAAGGGAAAAATGGAAACAAAGCTTTTGAAGATAGGGAGGGAGGAGGGAGTGAGGGTAGGGAAATGGGAAAAAAAGAAGCAACAAGATATGTCATGTACAGGTACAAATCCCCTATAATGAATGTTATCACTATGTACATCTAAAGTGTACCATTAAAATAAAATTTAAAAAAATGAGATAGACAAAACAACCTCGAGGTATTTATCCACCTTTAATACTCAATACTTTTATGAGTATGTTCTAAGTATTCTTATGGTCAAAAATAACCATTATTTTACCTATGGTGGTCAATGTGTGTTATCGTTAATTTCTCAAGCAAGAACCTCTGAGTTACATTTTTAATTTCACTACTGAGGCATAACTCAAATGTTTTGGTACAACCCTCTCATGTACATATTCCTGCTTATATGATAATGTCAAAGAGTATAAATTTATAGCTCAATGAGTTTCACATATGCTGAATCATTTTTTAGTTTGTAATTACCTGAATGTTTTTGTAAGGCAACTGTTATATATGACTTTATTTTATTTTGTACTAGAGATTGAACTATGGGCCTTCACATTGAGTTACATCTTTTTATTTTGAGATAGCATCTTGCTAAGTCACTATGTTGCCCAGGCTGGGCTCGAACTTATGATCCTCCTGCCTCAGCTCCCAGGGTGCTATCAAATAGCTCTTTAGACCACTGGAAAGAAGGCTGTAATTCTCAAGATCCTCTGTCCACATGGATATGTTTCCTTTTTTTTCATGCCCCGGGATATTTAAAGCACATACTAATAAAATGAGCCTTCTGAGATTCTGACGATACACGAAGTTCTCTTTAAAAGACAATTCCTTTATTTCAAAAACCTAAGTACTATGGAATTTTAAAAATTATGTTATTGAAAGAATCCTTAAAAAAAAAAAAAAGAATCCTTAAAAGTATAGCTTCAAAAGAAGTCCATGGCAGCAATATTTTTGGGATGAATCTTTTCTTCCTGTGATTATCTATTGAGGGTCAATTTTTTCTTCATTTCCTTTTAAACTTTTTGCCATACTTCAGATTAAACCTCAAAAGGCCTGTGAAGGCTAACCATATCTCTTCCCTCCTAAAAAAAAACAGTGCCTCCTGTAATATTGTCAGGGATGTTAGAATATGGGTGCATATTTTTCTTGCCTGTTTCCACATCAGCCTAACCTTCCTTTGTCCCTTTTCTTTTTTTTTTTTAATTTTTATTTTTTACCAAGAACATGCATTGGTACATTGTATACATAATGATCCCATTTATCATGGTTAGTTTGTACCTATACATGATGTGTCTTGGTTCCCCACGTTCCTCACTCCTCCCTTCTATTCTCCCCTTTACTTATTTACAGCAGGTTTATTTACATTTTTCCATTTTTTCCCCTTTCTTTCCCTTTCCCCTTCCTTCTTTTCCCCTTCTAGTTCTCCTCTCTTTTGAATATTATCTTTCTTTTACCTAGTATCTATTATGCCTCTTTGTCTTTATGTACACTTATGGTTTCTCATATCAGAGAAACAATTTGATGTGTACTCATGCATGACTGTCTTAGATATTCTTAAGTGTCCCTTTTCTTGGAGACGCACCTTTCTTAAAAGTCATTTGCTTGGCTTGAAAACTGTAATTCATCAACTCTAACAGCTGCCAGGTATAAGGATGCATGCCTGTCATCCCAGCACTTTAGAGGCAGAGGTAAAAGGATTATCCTTCAAGCCCAGCCTGGGTAATTTGAAGACATAGTGAGACCTTGCCTCAAAATTTAAAAGAGAAGTAGGGGGATAGCTCAGTGTGAAGGCCTTGGGCTCAGTTCCTACCACAGGAAAGCAACAGCAGCAGTGACTACAACAACGACAATAAAACAACCTAATAGCTAATTGAACATTGCTATTGTTCATTGCAATTGGAAATTGAATTTAATTGTATTCCAGAAATGGAATGAGTACTCACTGTAAGTAGTGCTTCATTGAGACCTGCATTAAAATTTAAAAAAGGACTAGAGATGTAGTTCAGTGTGAAGTCCCTGGGTTCAGCCCTTAGCACTGCAGGAAAACAATGATGATGACAACAACAACAAACCCCCAAAATATAATAACTAACTAAATGAGGGAAGACCGAATTTAATCGTATCCAGATATCAAAATGGAACAAACAATTGTTATGAATGTAAGCCCCTGTTTTTCTATTACAATGTTGTCAGCAATTTGTTTTCTGGCCTGACAGCAAGTCTGCTCTGTTTAAGTCATTTCCTTTGCTTTCCCGTGAGTGTCATCGTATCCCATCTTCCCCATAGCTCAGCGCTGTCATCCAGGCTGCCATGGTGGAGTTTGTGCCACCTGAGTACAAAGTTGGTGTCTAGAACTCACTGGGTGACTCACTGGTCTGCTAAGTAGTCTGCTGACATTTCAAATGCTTCTTGTAATATTTTTGTTCTATCTTGTGCTACATACCTCACATTACATGTCCCTGAGTAACATTTGCACTTTCTGACCAGTAGGCAAGGAACCGGGCCATCACCCCACTTGGTGCTGGAGTTGCTGGTGAGCAAGGGAGATGGCATGCTTGTGCTTTACTATCTTTGGTGTGACTCCCTACATTCTTGATCATTTAGAGAATGTTCTCCGCTCCTCCTTTTATCTTTTAATCCCTTTCTTTTTAAAGTCCACCAGTCCTGCCAAGTCTCTTCTCTTCTCAGTCTTCTCATCATACTGAAATCATCAAGGCAGGGAGAGAAAAGGAGAGGCACGATCCTTCCCCTCCTTCTTCTCTTCCTCCTCTTCTTCTTTCCCCTCCTCCTCCTCCTTCTCTTTTCTCCTATTATTTTATTTTTCAAAACCTCTTCACCATCCTTTGAAGTTCTTTACATCAATTATTTGTTTTTCCATTTTGATTTCAAAAACAAAGATTGCCTTTTCTGGATTTATAGTCTAGGGGTAGGTCCTAGCATTTGAACACAGGTCTTGTTCTTTCATTTTCTCTACACACTAAATACTAAGCAGCATGCTCTGCTCTGACAAACCAATTCACACATGGTTCAAACTGATAGACAATATTGTTTTGATGTATGTTACTTCTTTAATTTGGATTTTAATTTATGTCAGCTTGTATGATATGTTTAGATGGAAGGCTGTTTTTTGGTGAATATTATTCCTGTGAATCTGACCAGCTGAAAAATCTATGTATCATTATTATCTGTGCATAATGTCATCACCTTGAATACTGGAAAATTAAAATTCAGGCTAATGGGGAGCCTGCATAGGAAGTAACTCATGGTAGTAAACTGTGCACATTAAAAACAGATTCAAGAACATGTTAAATTGAAAGTCTTACTAGAATCTGAGTTGTTTTTGTTCTACATCTTGCTGCCACTTCCTTCTTTGAAAATCCTGCACCTGTCATTTAGTATTGAAAATAATACTTAGTAGTAGATTTAGTATTAGAAAATAATATATAGCCATACTGAAGCTGGGTCAGCCACATACAAAAATTCAGCTGGCATTCTTTGCTATAATCATGGTAGAGGTATACCTACTGGTTCAAGTATTATATGGTTATTAGGACAGTAGCAAGTGAGAAATTTTAAGAAATTCCAGGATACAACAGATCTAACTAGATCTTCTCTTAGTAAGAATTATCTATCCACAGGATTTTAGTCCATAAGCTTTAGAATAGCTTTGGTTTTAGAGACTGTCACTAAGATGGTTAGTGATAACCCTGGGTCTTAAAATAACAGAGACAGATCTTTTGCAAATTGCAAGGGGACTAAGAGATAGAGGGAGGGAGAAAGAGGGGAATAAGAAGAGGGGAAGGAAAAGTAGAAAGAATTAAGATGTTTTATGTACTTATACCAATTTCCCATGCTGAATATAATTATATACATATAATTATGTACTGCAAACATGAACTGATAAAAATTTTAAAAAGAGAAAAAATAGTCCTTCAGCAATATTTCATGAATATTTAACTGGATATCTATTATATCCAAATGACTGTTCTTGGTACTTGGTGTATATTAATAAACAAAAAACAAGAAAACTTCAGAAAAAAATCCAAGAAACAAAACAAAACAAAAAGAATTTAAACCCAGACTGATTGACACCTGAACCTGGGCTCTTAGCCTTTTCCTTATTCTTATTTAATGTTCAGCATTCTGTCATCTTCATCTTCTTAATCATCATCATTGTCATAAAGCACTCAGTAAGCATATGTTAAATAAAAAGAGACTGGAATGAATATCTTTTTATGATATTCTCAGTGCCACTTCCTTATTTAATGACATTGTGGCCTTCTGGCACAAATAAGTATGCAGTTAATTAACTAATAAATATTTTACTAATTAATTTTTAAAACTTATTTTGTCTCATAAAACTCCAAATTACATATTTTTCATCATGTGGATTCAACAATTTTCCTTACTCTAGGACAAAAATGCTTATTTCTAAGGACAGGACTTATTGCTAGAAATCAAAGCTTCAGAGGTAGAAATCTCGTTTTGAAACAAATATCAGTCACTCCATCTGTCAAAGGTGGACTTTTCTCTACATTTGAAAAAAGGGTTAGGCTTGGGGATTTAGCTCAAGTGGTAGGGCACTTGCCTAGCAAGTGCAAGGCCCTGAGTCTGATCCCCAGCACCAAAAAAAAAAAAAAAGAAAAGAAAAAAAAGAAAAAGGGGTTGTAGAATGGGATTAGAATGAGCCTGTATGTTGTCTTTCTCTGCTCACTCTGATTAGTTCTAATTAGTTCAAAAGCCTTGATCAAACTTGCCAGTTTTCAGTTTTTGTATTAGCATGTGTGGAATCCCAGAACTTAACCAAGAATGGGTGCAAAAACAAGAAAGTGTTTGTTCTTTTCTCTACCCCCTGCCCAGTCAACTGAGTATTAATGGAATACTTGCACTGAGCTCATTCATCACAGTGTTCTGCTCCATAGCAATGAGAAAGCCTAATCCCTGGTACTTGCTTGAAGGGGCCCTCAATCTAACTGGGAAGATAAGAGGCACCGGCATAGAATGGGGAGAACATCAGGCATATTATATACTCGTGGGATCATAAAAACATGAGTCTGATTAGAAGAGAAGAAACATGGAGACTTATGAACAACTGTGTCCGTGTAGTGAAAGGTACCCTTGAATAACAAGTAGAACGATAAGAAAATATTTAGAGCTGGATGAGCCCTTAGGCAGTTCTATTGTTAACAAAACAAAACAAAACAAACTAACAACAACCACAACAACAAAAAACTGAGGTCCAACTTTATCTAGCCAGTTTGTAATACTGGGCAAGCCAAGCTCTGAAAAAATCTCCATTACTTAAAGTATAAGAATCATCACTGGAGTAAGTGAGGTTTTAAATTATATACCCAATTGGAACCTGCGCTCCTTCTGATGTCAGTGCATTACTAAATTGCATTTTCTTGTAAAAGTTGCTTAATTTAATTGGGGTTCAGCTTTTACATCTATAAATAAAAGGACTCAATCATTTGATCTTAGTGACACTTTGGGCACTGAGATTTGAGCACTAAGATTTGTGATGATCCCCTTTGCATTTTTACCTGTGTAATCTTTTATGACATGATTTGTATAATGAATTTGCAGACTAAACTGAACTAACAGCAAAGATTTCTCTTAGAAGGATTGTTTTAAGTGGTGTGTGGTATATTTCATTCGTTTGTGGGGCCATGAAAGTAAATCATCAGATTAAAGATTTTAAGACTGTTTTAGTTAGTTTTAAACCTTGAAAAGGCATAGGCTGAAATGGAAAATAATGCTCAGTTAATTTTTGCCTTTACGTAAATGAAGTTATGGTGATGATGATAATGTATAATATCTCCTATTCACCAAATGCTTACTTTGTACCAAGAATTTTATATGTAATGTGTATCATTTATATAATGAACTCTCACATAAATATAATCTTCTATTTATAGTACAAAACAGTTTTGATGGCTTTCCTAAGATCTTACTAGTGGCAAGACCAAGAGTCACTTCCAGGACTGTTCACACACAAACTTAAATGCCTTTTCCTAGGAAATATCTTTTTACTCAGTTTAGGATTCGTGGGCACAACATTGCTAAATTTAACATAGGTTCCATATGAAGGCTGAAAAATTGAAAGTAAACACTGAAGAATTAGATCCCTTAGAAATAATAGGATTTTGAATTCCCCATTTAGGGCAGAGAGTCAAATACCATGGCTGGACTTTAAAAAGGACTGAACAATCTTATGACAAATAATAGCATTTGTAGTCATGAGGACTGAGACAAAAAGAAAAAAAAAAGAGCAAAGAGCAGAGCTTTTAAGGTCAAACATTCAGCACCAAGGGGTTAGAAAAATACTTTTTCCCCCAAAGTTCAAATGTCATTCAAAGAAATGCTGAGGACTGACTGTATTGGTGGCTTGTGATACTAATAGATCTCCTTGGGTTTAGGGTCACAAGTCATCTGATATGATAGGAAGGCCACCTTGTATGTTTTCTATCTGTTTTGTCCAGAATTGTTCACAAAGTGTGCCGATTGAAATTCTAATGATTTACTAAGCTTTTTTTTATTGTAAAAGATTTTTAAATATGCAGATAAAAATTCCACTATCAGTACTATTAAATGAATCTATGTATTATCTTCAGGGAATTGATGAATTTGCATTTTGGTTCTGAATTATTTGATAGAATACGTGTCTCAGAAGTAATTTTTCCAAGTGCAGTTCTCTGGGTTCTTGTCCAGGATGCTGGTCTGATTGGTGAACTTTTATGGATGTAGGAATCAGATAAAAAGGTTTCCTCACCAATGTGAAATTTGGAATGTGCAGAGAAATTGTTTGGATCTATTTGTGCATCAATCAATTATATTTCATAAGCCTAGTAAAAGAACTATTCCCTTACGCTATATCGGATTACTTTTGGTCCTGTTTTTACCAACCTGTGTGTGAGAGTATGGTAAACTGACATGTTTCACACCAAGGTTCAACTTGGACGCAAATGGATCTCACAGAGCAAACAGTTTTCTATTTGCACATTTTTGAGCTTTAGATGAGAAGGATTATATCAGTGTAAAGTATATTATTTTAATGAAGGAGAAGTGCCCCAGACTGAATATATAAGACCTTCTAATTCTCTGTCACGGATTTCATGAAATATGGAAATAGATGGTTCAGAGATACAGTCTTCAGCAGTCCACCAGTCTTACAGATTGGTCTAGAGACTGAACGTTTCAAGTCCCCATCCCAAACCTAATTTTAGTATTCCCACTTACTAGTGACTCAATCAAATTGTTTCTTTCAAAAGGAAGACTGTAAATTAAAAGGCACACATTTTCTTATTGTCTCATTTCCTCAAATCCTGGGAAGAATTATTCTTTCACTGACAGTTTATGTATTTTGACTCCAACAGAATTTTGCTTGTTCTAAGAATCATACAGCAAAAAGTTACATCAGGAGCCTGGAGACTATGATTATAGATGCAGATTTTGGAAGAAGAGTCTCTTCCATCTCATGTAAATGTGGAATAAAATGGAGAACAGTTAACTCATTCTGCCTATGTGGATTGGGATTTTTCACAAGGAGGCAGCTCAGGAAATAGCCCTGCTATCTGCCTCGTGGTATAAGCCCAGTACTTCAAGTCATTCTTTATTCTCCTCTTTGTCTCATTTTTGTATGTCTAAACCATCCATAAGATATCTTTATCTTTAAAATGTATTCCTAATATATTCACCTCTTTCTGACTCCAATGGTCCAAGTCACCATCATCTTGTTTGTTTGCTGCATCGGTTTCTTACATGTTCTTCTCTTTCCATTTTTGTATATCTTGTTCTCATTCTCCACCCAGAACCCTGTGGTTTCATTAAAATTATGAATCAGACTATGGCCCTCCTCTACCCTCAAATCTTTCAACAGCTTTTTGATACATTCCAGATAAGACACACTCCCCTTAGCCTACATAGTTCTATGTGAAACATACGATTTACACCCACTCCAGTTTATACTGGCTACACTGTACTTATATTTCCATAACAGTACCACTTGCTTGCTGTTACTGAAACACACCAAGCTTATTTCTGTTTCCAAGAAATTTGCTTATAATTCCTTTATCCTGAAATATCATTATTTCAAAATTTTAACTTATTCTGGTCTCAGGTAAAATGTTATTTCCTCAGATGGGCTTTCCCTATGTAAAGTGACTACTCCTTTTCTTCTATGCTATTTTTATGACATTCTGTTTATTCTTTATGTCACTTGTCATCTGCAAATATTTTATTTATTTTTTATCATTTATCTTTCCATTAGGGTGAGACCCTTTTTAGAGAAGGAATTTGTCAACGTTTTCTGTCTGTCTCCAGAGTCTAAAATCATGACTCAAATACTGTTGAATGAATGAAGTATGGGTGGATAGATAAATGCTGGATATATGAATACAAACAGATCCCCCGAATTATTGCCATGAACATAAAATAAGCTGCTCACTGGTGGCCAGCAGGATGGAGTATATTTAAGTTGCAAAAGAACCCAGAACAAAGGTCAGTTCCTCAGATAGATTCTATTTCATCATTACTTCTGTTGAAATTTTGGGAAGTACTAGTTACCTAAACCAAGAGCTCCATGAGTCATTTGTTTCCTTAAGAACTGGAAACTTTATAAGATGGGCTTTGGAGACTGCTTTCTTCTAGCCAGCTGGTACGAAGGTTTAAGCTTTACTTTCACAGTGGAGGGCACCCTTGGGGGAAACAGAACATATTATCATGTTGGTGACATTGAAGTGGGTCAAGTTTTAGGAAGTCCAGTAAAGCACTAAGTTAAAAACAGATAGTCTGGCTACAAAAAAGATATAGCTACTTGCATTACAGCCACAATTGTATGGTGGTGGTCCCTGGCTTACTAATCATAAATACATGTGTTTTTAGACATGTCCAGGGAGAGATATAGCACAGGCTGTCATTTACAACATGAAAGTCTGAATTTGTCATCCAACTGTATCTACAGTTGAACTCTCAGTGGATGTGTTTTCCATTTGCCCTGATTTTAAATGTTAACCTGGAGATACATCCAGATGGCCTTTTCTCCTCCCTTTTCATCAGAACCGCGAGTCCCCCATTCTGTTTTTATATAGGAAGCCAGATTAAGTAAAACAGCTTTTCTAATAAGATAAATTCTCCAGTGGCCAGTCTGGGTAATTTGTTTTCACTTGTGCAACTACCCACCTACTCAATAGAACACTGTTAAAAGTTTTTAAAATGCTTTTTTCTTCACAAACGTATTCTGAGTGCCTGTAATACTCTTAAATGGTAAGCCAAGCAATTACAGTGGCAACTTTATTCAAACAATATCCTGCTCCTTCAATGGAGGATTAAACAGAGCTCCTAGCAGCTATCTGGCAGGATGCTTAGCTCTCAAGAGGTTGCCTGGAATCAATAGCAGAAAGAATGCTTTAGAGAGGGCACAGCAGGTCTCACCGATGCACGTTTTAAGTAATCTTGCTGTAAGAGTTTATAACTTTATTCCACTGAAGCCCATGGATTGTTTTAGGAGGTGCTAAACCAATTGCCATTTAACAAGAGTTAGCTTTACTGGTTTCTCTCTTTTTTAAGTCTGCTTCTTCAGAGAGCATCTGGCATCTATAAAGTTCTTAGGATAGCAAAAAGAGAAGAAATGTGTAATGTTCTAATTCTATCTTAAAATTTAAAGAAGCACGCAGAGGGTATGAGAAGTTGTCAAGTGGTAGAAGGATGGGGCTGTTTTGGGTTAAGTTTAACTTCCTTCAGGATATTTATTTTGGGGATCTGCCCCTACTATTTTTATGAATATGGACAATTTATTGGATTTCTCTGTTCTTCAGTGTTCTTCTCTAAAGGGTGAAAATAATAAGTCACTCTTAGGGCTATAATCAGGATTAATCAAGATAATGTTTGTGAAGCACATGACAGAGGCCTGCCTCAAAACAAGAACTCTATCAGTGCTAGCTACTATTATCAGAGTATTTTTTACTATTCAATCTTGTTCCGGTTGTACAAACTGTTTTCAATACCGGTAGGGTTTTCCTTTCTCTACATTTGAGCTACACAGTCGTCTGAAGTCTCCTTGAGAGTGACCAACTGTCTTGGTTTTCCTAGCCCTAGGGGTTTCCAGGAATGTGGGACCTTCAGCAATAAAGCCAGGGGAACTTGGGCAAACCAGGGAAATGAGACACTACATCTTTGGAAAGGTTCCATGCCCAAGTTTTTCTTTAGACTAGATTATGCTTCAAAAAACAGTGAATTCTGGGGCTCTTTTAAACTCACCTTGTTCCTGGAAAGTCTTTAGATCTTTGCCCTTATGTCATCATTGTAGACATGGGGTTAAAAAGACAGACCTGTTTCATATGCCAAGAAAGAGTGGCATTCTTTAGGTATACTCAGCTGTTTGGATTTCAGTTCAGGGCTTATAAATCATGCATCCAGATATCCGGCAGACTGGGAGGTGGACCATGGAAAAGAATCAGGGTAAACTAAAATGACTTTTGCCACTGGCTTGGTCAGTATACCTTGCCAAGTGGTTTTCCCCTCAATTTTAAACAAATCAGTGTTAAATGGGGAAATGTACTCCATATGTTGCTGATACCTTTATTCTTAATTCACAAAAATGCCATCTTCTTAGGGAGATAGAGTTTCCAGGAATTGTTTGGAGTCTTTTTCCTTAAAGAAAGTACCACTAGAATAATCACAAATAACTCAGCTTTTTTTTTTTTTTATGTTCTTGGTGAGGATAATAAGGTCTCATAGTGGTTTCTCCCCTAAATGTCCCTAAAAACATCCTCTCTCAACCTTTTAAAATTTCTCATTGCAAAGTATGACTTTAATCCACTTCCAATAAGTACAAATTTTCTCTTTTGTTCATTTCCAAGTTTACCTGAATTTAATAGAGGTTTACAAAACTCTGAAAAGCTCAAGTATTTTTACTAATGGAAAGAAAATCACAAACTAGGCGCATTACATCTATTTATTGACAGCACCAAAATGCCTTTTTTTAAAACAAAACAAAACAAAACAAAAAACAGCCTCAATTTGGAGACCTAAACCATCATTAGGGAGATAGTTATTTTCCAAAAAGTCTGTTAAAAAAGAATTCTGCTATTTAGTTTCATCCTGTAATTTTCTCTATCTCATATCTTCCCCTCTACTCTGAAACTTAAAATTCACCTGTCTTTTCACAGCCCCATTAATTTGTTACTGAGCTCCAATGTGGTTTCATTTGTCAGTGATCTGAGGATCAGACAAGCCTGAATTCCTTTGTCATTTATCAGTTAGGGTCCCCCAGGTATTAGGTCACCTCCATTTGTTTGTCTGGTGAGAACTGGCTTCCTCTTCCGAGGCTGCAAGCCAGATTGGTTCAACACTAGAATAGAAACCTGGAACTGACAGTGGTTTTGCAGATGTGCAAAAGAATCCCTGGAGTTTTGGAAAAAAAAAAAGGATGGGGGAAAAGGGCTTTGGGAAGAGAAGAGAAAAGGTTTTCGGAAGGCTGAAAACAAAACAATTAATCATATGGTGACTATCACACTTGTTTCTATTAAAGTGACTCACTTTCCTTGCATTTTCAGACTATAGTTTAGTTGCCTTTTATGCAACTACTGAATAACCATCACATCATATTTTTCTCTTTGCTTTTTCTTTTTTTGTTTTCTCCATGTCAGAAAGTTTTCAGACTGTCTCCTTCCTTCACTTTTTTTTTTTTTTGGTCTCCTTACTTCTAAACCAGAAAAGAAAGTGACTTTAAATGTGAGATAGTGAGGGGAAAAGGCAGGGCCCAATCACTGTGAAGATTAGCAACTGGAAGAAAAATCTAGAAAAGAGTCTTGGGATTGTCACAATAAGTCTCCTAGTGTAGTCAAGCTTTCTCAGGATCCATTCCTCCACTATGCATAGTTTGAAGGCAGATTTGCCTTATAAAATAGGGAAAGTTAAAATGGCAAATTATTCCTATAGGTAAGGCCCTGGAGTGGAGCCAGCAATTACACCCAAAGAATAAACTATTTTTAAAAATCTCACATTTGCCTGTCTTATCAAGAAATTATTGCTTAATGGTAGAAGGTTCCAGATTCTTAATAGTTCATGAAGCACATGCCCTGGACTAATATAGGTTAATTTTAAATAATAAAGTCACCATTTAACATTTATTTAAATACAGACTAGTTACTTAATATCACTAATTCTATTGTTTCACCTAAAATAGGAATAAAAACACTAATGATGATAATAATAATAATAATAATAATAATTATAATGGTGTAATGTTAATATTACTGTGTGTGGCACAAAAGTTATTAATAAAAGTCAACAGCAGCAGCTGACCAAGCAGATTAAACTCATAGCAGGTTGGTGGAAATCTCTTCCTTTATATTTGAATTTCCTCAGCTTCAGTTTATTCAGTGTTATTTGGAATTTTCTTTATGGGACACTTAGCTTAATAATGTCCTTTTCCTTCAGACATAGCTGGCATTCTTTAAAATAAATGCAATTTAAAAATTTTTTCTGCACGAAATTCTTCTATTGGTGCTCAGTGGGGTAGAGATAAAATAGAGTGGGTTTGTTTTATTTGTGCTGTGGCTTTTACTTCGTCACAGCCCTGATTCTCTCCAATGATGCCCCTTCTTTTGTGGGTGGAGTAAGAAGAGAGCATATTTGGTGAGTAGCCCAATAGAATATCTGGGAACTACTCCAACTCCACTGATGACAGCATGGCTACTTTGCTTGGGGATTCCCAGGTTATCTTTCTGTAGTTTCGCATATAATCCAGAATTTTGTTCCTGTGACATACTCTTTTTAATGAGTTAACGTGTGTGCATGTGCATACCTTTAAGAAAATGCAAAGCTAAATGGCATTTTAACAAAGTAGATGGTTAAAAAAATCTGAACTCTGTGTTTAAATAGTATATAATATGCTGAGATTTTTTCCCATCCTCACACCAAAAAAACCTGCTAGTCAACCTTCCTTACCAGTCTGATGAGAGGATGAATAGGGTCTATGGGGGGGTGGAGCATGAGATTGAACTTGGTATAGAGGAGAGGTTCTTAAACTTTCATGTGCAGAGGAGAGGAGTACTAGAAGGAAAGAAGGGGAAAAGAAGAAAGGCAATGGGAGAGAGGGGAATGGGAAAATATGGAAAATGATGAATGAACCTGCTGTAAATAGGGAGGGAGGGTGCAGAGGGGAGGGGGGAAGAGGGGGGAGAACCAAGATACATCATGTATAGGTACAGAATTAATGTAATGAATGTGACCATTGTATGTAGAATGTACCAATACATGTTCTTGGTTTAAAAAAAAAAAGAAAAA